>JAJJXC010000052.1:0-322744 GCA_022432385.1 Xylariaceae sp. FL1272
AAATTTATATTTATTTTATTTATATTATTTATAGTTTATTTTTATTAACTATTTTTTAATTTTAAAAATAAGCTTTATAAATTTATTTTTAGCTAATTATAATATATAACTAATTACGTAAACATTTTTGCTTTTATAATTTATAACTAAATTATTAGTAAGTAAAAAGCTTCGAATGCCGATATTTATTCGTTTTTTAAAAAATTTTAATATACTAGTTTTAATAAAATTTATAAAGTTTATTAAACTAAATACCGAAATATTATTAAAAAAAAAACCTATAAAAACCTTTATTTAACTAATATATTTAAATACGTTATTTTTTTTTTATATTTAACGCAATATATATAATAATTTATTTTATTATTTAAGTTTTTTTTACTAAATTAAATTAATAAACTTAAGCTTTAAAAAATATAACCGAAATAAAATTTAAACTTTATATAATAATTAATATTATAAAACTAAGGCCATATATTTTTATTAAAATAATAAAGTTATTTAAATATTAATTTATAATTAAAAACTAATTAGCAATTTATTTAATGCCCGTTTTAAAATATTTTTAGCCGGTAATTTTAATAATATAATATAATACGTAATAATAAACTATTAATATATTATATAAACTACTTTTTACCGTAAAAACAATAATTTAATAATAAATCGTTTTACGTGTTATAAACGTTTAAATATTAATTAATTAAATTATTATATTATAACTATATAAAAACAATATATTTTAAATATCGTATAAAAAGATTAAATATTTAAAACTAATTAAAGCTTTATTTAATTTTTAAGTTTAAAATTAATTATTTGAACTAAAACTTAGTTTTCCGAATAGGTTTTTTTATTTCTTTTATTTTTTTACTATTTTTATATATATATTAAAAATAATACGTTAATACTAACCGTTTTTTATAAATATTTAAATTATTATAAATATATAAACAAATATAAACAATATTATTTAATATAATATAAATATTGTTTATAACGATATAATAACAAATAGTTTTTAAATTAAATTTAAAACTAAATATTTATTTCGGAAATATTTATTTTTTATATTCTTTAATATTAATCCGTTATTATTAAAGTTTTATTAAAACAAATAACTACGTAAATATAATAAAATTTATTACTTTTATTATAATTATTAATTAATTTAAAATTATTTTTATTAATAGTTATAAAATAAATATAAAAATAAAATTATTAATAAATATTATAGTTTTTTTTATTTTTATTATAATTATATATTATATATTATATTTAACTTTAATTTAAACGTTAAGTTTAAGCTTTTTCGTAATATATTAATTAAATAGTCAAAAATATTAAACAATAAATTTTACTAAATAGTCTTAGTTTATAAATATAAAAAAGCTATTTTAAAATAATAATTTCGGCTTTACGATTAAAGTATTATAGTTATATAAATATATAAACGATATTTTAATTTTTTTATACGTTAATAAAAAAATCGAAATAATAGCAGAAAATCTACGTTAAATATTAAAACAAAAATATAATAAAACAAATAAAATGCTTTACCGGTATAAAACACGACGTAATAGTTTTTATCGATTAATATATTAAAATAAAACGGTACGTAATAAATATTTATAAATTATTAAAATAAGCCGGATTGTTTAAAGTTATTAGCCGTTTTTTAATTTTGTTTATTTTTGTAAAATCGGATTTTTAAGCTATATATATCGTACTAATTTATTAATATTTTTAAAGCTATTGTTTTTATTAACGGCGGCGCCGCCGTTTTTAGCAATATTTACGACGCCGTAGCCGAAATTATATATATTTACAATAAAATAGCCTAAATTTTTAAACGTAAAAATCTCGACTATAGTTTAGAAAATTAAGCAAAAAATAATATTTTAAATAAAATATAAATAATAATAACTAAGTTTAACCGATTATTATTTATATTTAAGCCGTTTTTTTATTTTAGTTAATTTATATATATAAAAATTAAAATATATAATATTTTATACGTTTAAATTTTTATTTTTATACCGCGGTCGCTAAAATTTAAAAATATAAAAAAACAAATAGTAATAACGCTATCAATAACTAATTAAATTATAAACGCTTAAAATAAACTTAATTTAATATATAATAATTTTAATAATTAATAATTATTAAATATAGTATATTGTTTTAAAGCTTTTTTACTTTAAAATAAAAATATTAATAATAAAGTTTATAAATTATTTTTTAAAATTAATTAAATTTTATAAAACTTAATAATAAATAAATATAAAATAATCTAAAAAATTAAAGTTTATTTTACTATTTATAAAGCTAATTAATAATATATTTAATAAATAATATTATTATAAAAATAATAAAGTTTATTAAATAAAAATAAATTCAATAAAATATAAAATATAATAAATAGTATATAATATATATAAAACGATAATAATTAAAAACTTATTATTTAGTTTTTTTATTTATTATTATTTTTATTAATATAATACGATTAAATATAATAATATAAGAAATATAGTAATAATTTTAATATATATTATTTAAATTAATATAATTAATTTAATTAAAATTAATATAATCGTATTATATTAATAACCTAATAATTTCGTTAAATATAATTAGTTTAAATATTATATAATATATAATAAATATAAAATAAAATAATATATAAAATATTAAATACGATATATATAATATATAAAAAATAAAATTTTTTATTATATTAACGATTTAAAAATATATATATATATATTTATTGTTTATAAAATAAAAAGTTTTTTATAATATTTTTTTTATAAACGTTTATAATGGTTTTTTTAATATTTTTAAAAATAAATTATTATAATAAATTAAAAATTTTTATATATAATACTTTTTATAATAAATAAATTATATATTAATAACGTATAAAATAATAATAGTTTATATATAAAAAATCTTTAAAAATATAGTTTTAAAATATTGATATATAAAACGAAACTAAATAATAATAACTAGTTTTTTGATATAAAAAACCGATTAATAATAAAAAAAAATCTTTTAATATTAAAAATTATATTATTAAATTATTATTATAAAATATATATAAATAATATAATTATTATTTTAAAGCTTTATTGTTTTTTATATTAAATTATTATTAATATTTTAAAATATTTATTATTTTTTATATTAAATTGTTATTATTACGTTACGATAAATTTTTAAAAAATTTACTGCCTATATTAAAAAAGCTTTAAAAAATATTTATAATATTATTTAAAAAATCGTCGATTTTTAACAACTTTTAATAATTTAAATAATAATTATACTTTTTATTAACAAAAACGTAAAAACTTTTTAAAAATTTAATAAAACTACGTTTATTAATTTCGAAAAAAAAAAAAATAAATATACCGTTAAGTTTATATTTTTTATTTAATAAATTACGTTTAATATAAATTTATATTATAACCCGATTATAATATATAATATATTATAGCTATAACTTTTATTGTTTTTAATAAAAAATTATAAAATACGATTTTATAGTTATAAATTTATTAATATAAAAAAACTTTATTAAAAAAATAACGCAAACCTGTTAAAAAACCGTATTAAAAAAACAGTTTAACGATATTAAAACGTTATATTTTTATTGCTTTATAAAAAAAAAACCTATAAAACGGCATTTAATTAAAGCTGTTTTTAAAAAAATCGCGCGCTATAATAAAATATAGCATTAAAATTCGAACGTAATAAAATTTATAAAACGGCTAACCGTATTTATTATTAATTTTAATATTAATATAATAAAACGTAATGAAAATAGCTTTAATTTTTTCTAAAAATATTTTTTTTTTAATAGTTTCGTATAAAAATAACAAACTAAATAATATAATATATAGTAATAAAAACTAATTTTAAAACAATTAGTTTTTAATGTTTTTTTTAAAACGTATTATAGTTTCGAAATATACGGTTAAAAAAACAACGTTAAATTAACTATAGTTTAATATATTAAACTTTAATAAATAATAATTTTTAATAAAAAATTAAACAAACTTAGTTTTATATTCGATTAAATTATTAATAAAAACAATATTAATATTATTTATTATATTAGTTTTAAATTATATTACGGCTTTAATTTATTCGGCTAAAATAACGGCGTTAAATTAATTAAAGCTTAAAAATATTAATAAATAATAAAAATACTTTTACTAAAAAATTAAATTAACTTTTCGGTATTTTATTGGTTATTTTTACGATTACGGCAATTATGGCATTTATTTCGCTTTTTTAAAAACTCAATTATATATAATATTATTTTTTTAAATCGGGCTATCTTTAAGTTTAAGCTAATATTTTATATAATTATATTTAAATCCAAATTAATAACGCGTTTATATTTTATAATAAAAATATAAAAAAGCCTAAAATTATAATATATATTAAACCGTTAAAATATAAAAAAAATAAAATATAAAAAATAAAATTAAATAAAAAAAATTCGGATTAAAATTTATTAATATATTTTCGACTTTTTTTTTTTATTATTAATATGTTTTTTTTTTATATTGTTTACTATAATATAATAAATTTAACTATTTTTGAAATATAAATAATTTGCTTATAAAAAACTTATTTATACGTATTATTATCGGTAATTTATTAATAAATGCTTAATATATTTTAACGTTAATTACTAATATAATTTATAATCGTTAATTATTAATGCTTTTTTTTTACGTTATTTGCTATAATATAATAAATTTAGTTATTTATAAAATATAAATAATTTATTTATAAAAAAACTATTATATATATATATTACTATCGGTAATATACCAATAAATATTTAATATATTTTAACGTTAATTATTAATATAATTTATAATTATTAATTATTAATGCTTTTTTTTTACGTTATTTATTATAATATAATAAATTTAATTATTTATAAAATATAAATAATTTATTTATAAAAAAACTATCATATATATATATTGCTGTTAATAATATATTAATAAATATTTAATATATTTTAACGTTAATTATTAATATATTTTTTAATTATTAATTTTTTATATGCTTTATATTACGTAATTACTTATATATTAATAAAAACGACTTTTTAAAAAAACGGCAAACGATATATTGATAATTTATATAATATATATAGTACGTAAACAGCTAACCGATATATATAATTATTAAATACGTAAACATATAATTAATATAAAATGTTTATATATATTATATAAAATACTTAATTTATAAATTATAATATTAAATATAACAATAAATAATATATATATATTATTTTAAATTAGCTTAATTAGCCGGCGTATAGTTATTTAATCGCTTTTTTTAAAAGGTAACGTAAGTAAAACACTAGCTCTTTATAATTTATAAGACTTTTTAACTTAAACGACCCCTAAAAAAGATCCCCCTTAACTTAGTTGACCCCTGGAAAAATTACTGCCGCGGGCTCTTTTCATATACGCGATGCGTATCGATTATTGGTGTCGAACCAACACCGGTAACGACAACGACTCCTACCCCTACACCCACGAAAACCCCTAACGGCATCACTACCCCTGTCCCGACACAGCCTGACATCGTTGACAACTACGACGCCTTTTACCTAGTTACTTCAGGAGAGGGCTGTGCTGCTATTGCCAGCAAGAACGGGATTACTCTCGCTTAATTTTTGGCGTGGAATCCCGATGCAGGACCAACCTGCGGTGGCCTGTGGTCTGACGCATATGCGTGTGTGTCGATCATTGGCGTAGAGCCCAGCAAAACCACGACAACGACCAAGGCCACGACCACCACGAAGGGCAATGGAGTGACGACTCCAACTCCAACGCAGACTGGCATGGTCAGCAACTGCAAGACATTTTACTACGTTGCAGATGGTCAAAACTGCCAGACGATCGCTGACAAGTACAAGATCACCGTTGCAAACTTTATCAAGTGGAATCCTGCTGTTGGGTCGTCTTGTGGCTCGCTCTGGACCGGCACGTACGCTTGTGTCGGTCTGATTTAAATTCTCTCGGATCAAGGACTGGAATCTAATTTCTATTCCTGGAAATGCGAATCCTAATTATGTAATGCGCGGAAGACTACCGCAGAGAGTCTAGGCTGACAAGTTCGGCTCCCATTGTACATGTCATCAGCACCATAATAACATGATTCCTGAATTGATACAAAGTTTGTACATTCATATCGCTCAGTGTAATCTCTCATATTGCCGTATGATCTGTAGTCGAAGCCTGCAGATACACACATTAGCGACAGACCTCGTTTACTGACTTGCGGGTGTTGTTTACCTAACTAATTTCATCATCGACTGGACTGTGATCTAGGGTTGACTCGCCAGCACGGCACCTTGAGCATTGACACGGGGCGCCCCGCTATCAACAGTCGTCTTTCCCCGGAAGGGTTGAGCAGGGCTGTAGTTGTCTTGATTGCCAATAATACTCATGGGTATCGTCATAAGATGTATGTTGCCGGTTTCTTTCCTTGGCATCGACCTCATTAAGATGATTCACCGCTAGGCGTCAGCGTTCCCAGCGAGGAATTTCGATCATTATTGGCAATTATCGTACACGAAAAGATTCGCAGTATAATTGGAATTATCATATTGTCTATTGATTGGAACAGTTAAAGATGCGGTTTGATGCCGTAGAAGTCTTAGTAGAGAATCATACTTTATAATATAATCTATTACTAAAACAGTGTTAATCAACCATATAAAAAAATATTTTTCAAAAGAGTGATATTTTAACTAAGGTAGTTATCAAAGCTTGTTGAACGAGTGACATAAAACCCTAACCACATTCTCAAAACGATGGATCATCGTAACGGGTAATAACATTGCTTAGGTCCCGTAAAGAACAGAACGGCCCGACCAAACTCACTCGATCAATGGTTGATCAGAGTTCTTGCAGTATCTCGCTGATGACCCCGGTCTCGATGACAGGCGCATGCCTTATCCGGAGGTGCTCATGTTTCAAGGTAGGTGATGTTGCACACCAGATCTTGGTAATTGGAGAACCTAGCCGAGCTATAGCTAAAGACTTTCCCCCCAGGGAAGACGAACTTCTCGAAGTTTTGCAGTTCAATTTCCTTGAAAAGCGGATGGCTGAAATTATAGATCTTCGCCTTGACGCCCCTAGCGATGTCATTGATGTGGGTGAAATTGTTGGTGACATCAGAGCGGTCCGGTTCCTCTGAATTCTCTGAGATATAGATCGAACCTGGCAATGGGATGATCTTCAGAGCACCACCGTCAACTTTGACATCATAGGCTTCGGTGGTAGCGATATCGATGGCTTTACAGCTAGCGCCCGTCTGCCACCACTGCGTATAGGTGTCGACCAGGAGATGCTGCTTCACGATCATCTGAGTTCCCACAAAACTCACATCGCACGTGTAATGAGGAGTAACCTGTAGTTTGCCGTAGTAGGCACCCCATGTATCTTCGGCAACTGTGTCGTGCACATACTCAATGTGGATGACGGAGGCACCTTGAGAAGTGATGGTCGTTTGTTGAGGCATGCCTCCATTTTCGAACTTGTCGCAGTTGATTTCTACTTCACCGCTCGGGCCGGTTTTGACCGTGGGGAAGGGAATGATGCAGCTTTGTTGACAAGAAAGCAGAAGCTCGTTCATGATAAAGTTGCCCAGGGTGTTGCGGTTGATTGTAATGACGCCGCTCTCGCGGTTCACCTCCTCGGGCATCACCCAATTCCAGCTGAAGGTCCTTGCTCCCGGCAGGGGGTGGTCATCCGTCGCGCAAAGGTAGTCAAGTGTGGTGACGGCCAACTGCTCAGGCGACGGATCTTTTAGCTCTTGGCCAGTGGAGTCCTTCAAGAAGCTGACTTGACGCTCGATGCCGGTCAGTTTGAGTTGGGATTGGCTATTAGGGTTATGGTTAGCCGTTTTCTCGTCCAAACCAGGTCGCAGGTAGTTTTGAACCAACCAGGCAGCTATTCGAAGCTGCAGGTTGTCGTCGTGTTCAACAAAAGAGGGAGGGTTATAGAATAGCTACAAGTGGCGATGGGAAATAAAATTGCAGGGCTTATACGTACTCCTCGCCATGTGGCAACGCCGTTAGAGCCAAAAGGGGCTTTCCCTGTTCCTTGGCATAGTTTGTGTACAGTTTCAACGTCGCGGTTTCGAGTAGGGAATGGGCAGGGTTACCTGCGGGGATGCCCTCGAATCGCACTTCGCCTTGTAATGCAGCGTTGTCGAGGTCGAAAAGCAACTGTTGAAGACTAAAAGTCATTGCCAAGTTATCTAAGCCTGCGAGCTGTTCAAGGAGCACTTTTTTCTCGTCGGGGTGCTGTTGGAAATAGGTGGTGGAAAGCTCCTTATCGATGTCACTAATGAGGACATCAACGATCGTGGTGAGGTACCAGGGCTGGCCGCTTGGTTGGGACCAGACATTCCAATGCCCGGTACCGCCCCAGCCAGAAGGGGGGTTATTCTGGATGACGGTGACTTCCGAGAAATACATGTTGAATTCAACCGCTTTGGTTCCCTTCGCCAAAGACACAATGCCTGGTAGGTTGTTGGACGAGACACCAGTGGGTGGCCCGAGCTTCAACTGGATGCCCGTGGAGAAGAGTGCTGCGGTAAGGGCCGCGATCCGGGGGTCATTGTAGTTGGTCCCTGGTTTAATATCGAATGGGTTGACGTTGCCGGTCTTCTTCTTCAAGTCCTCGACGGAAATGTACTCAGAAGGGTACCCAGTTTCGGGGTTGACAAGGAAACAGAGCTGTGTAACGGGCTGGTCTTTCCCGGACGAAAGATATTGCCAGAGGCCTTTGTTGATCGCCGTCTGAGTCGTAGAGACCACGAAGTCATAGCCGTATCTAGGGTTACTGAGGTTGGAACTGTTCGAATTATTGGAAGACATGACGACCGCAGTGGGATATTGTCAACCAAGTAAATTATGCTGGCGAGTGAGCAAGATTTCAAAGTAAAGCGTGTTGTCCGGAGAGAAGAATTGCTGTTGAAATCCGCTGTTTGGTCGAGGGAGAGGAGCTTCGGGGCCTCTCTATAGACGACGTTAGTACTCGGCGACTGTCTTCTTGATTCCTCCAGCCATCCTCGCACTTGTAGGACTCCAATGGCCCATGTCGTGATGGTCCTCGGTACATTTTGCTGATCGCCATCGGTATTGGACCAGTTGCTTCGTTGAGACGCCACTTAGATGGTTTAGACGATGAATCCCGAGTTCGAACTCGCGATTTATGACCAAGCTGCAGAGCATTATGTGAGGGGAGTGAGGTCTAATCGGTTCGTCCGCTGGCGCACGATATAATAATGTAACATCAGAAACCATATCGGTAAGTTGTACACGCAGTTGATATCCTGCTTTATTGCTTCTCCGTAACTGTCGGGAAATACAGCCCCCCGGAAGGTCCAGATGAGGTCGCTGTGAAGAATCTGTGATACCGTGGTTACACGGGTCCGGTACTCAGAGATGCCGGTATCAGGATTACTTCAACTACCCGTCAACGTCGTCATCAGCAACCTCGGTCCCCCCTTTCAATCCCCGATTTATCCTTCAAAGTCACATTTGAATAGTAGTTGGCCCATCGACTGGCTAACACGTTCTGTTAGCGCAACCCACAATAGGTCATAATATTCGAAGATGATTAAGTAAGGCAACATGAAGCGAAGGAGTCTATAATACGGCACAAGAACAGCAAGATGAGTATGCAAGGCAATAAAAAGCGAAGGACTTTGTAATACGACATAAAAGTACCAAGGTGATTAAATAAGGCAATAAAAAGCGAAGCAGTCCATCTCCGGTATAAAAATGCCAAGATGATTAAGCGAGGCAGTGGCAGGGCCAAAGTGGTCAGAGATAGCCCCTAAAAGATCCTTAATTCTGATCCAAACGCAACACTACCTTTAGATGAACAGTCCGCGTGTGGCCGTATCTAAAACTCCATGCCGTGATCCTCTGCATGATAAATTAGCATGAGTGATAACGATGAATTCTTACGACTTCCATACATCACCGTTGATCTGAGATCATAGTCGGACATCGATTCGCAAACTTGGTTGCACATGAGGAATCGTCTCTCTAGAGGCGACTCCTTTGACTCGATTTTTGCAACCAGGCAGGATTGCCTGCGTAGATTATTAACTCGTGCGTATGAGTCTGACCGATATATCCATGCAGACTTTTATTTTTCGAATACCGCGCCGCTGTATTGATATCCCACTAGTCAAAGACCCCCAAGTATAGCTAACCCACTAGCCCGAGGCTGAGATGTAGCTCATGGCTTTTCCGAGACCTTTGACACAGTCCAACAAGCCAAGTTTATTGACGAACTTCATAGTACTTTCTATAGTCGCTCTTCTTTGACTGCGGAGGGCCGGCTGGTCGGCAGGGTTGGGAGAATAGCTCATTCATAGAGCAATGTTAGTCAACCGACATAGCGTTTTGATCACTTTAATCTTGTGCCACGTTTGTTGCCCTCGAGGTTTGACTTGGTCTGTACTACTTCGTCCATCGCGGATTTGAGTCGGTTGTCCTCAGGGATACCAGTTCGTACATTCAAGACCACGTGGATTGCAATGGAATGGTGAGCTGCATCTATGGGCAGTCAAGTTGCAGCGAATATTGCATGTATGGGAACCTAGCTAGCAGAAGCAAAGCGGCTTCTGTTGTTAGGAAGTCCGGTACAAGAGGGCCCGATATAACGGTTAAACTTATAAGAGCACATGGTCCCGCTTTTTGACAAACCCTTTTAACCACTTTATTAAAACAAAGCGGCGTGATAGAGGTGTTACGTGGGTATGATGATGGGTTGAAGAATCGATGATGATGAGGCTCGCATGCGGGCTAAACCATTACCTTGGCTTATGACGGCCCTGATCCATCGCACAGGCTGCTCGTCAGACGTCACTCGTGGAGTATCCTTTCTCGTTACTTGCACCTCGCTGTGACATTCATGCAACCAGCATCTAAGTATCTGCACCGACATCACTTGGCTTGAATCGCCACTCCACCTCAGGATCGAAATTGCGAGCCAGGTTTCTAGCCAACTCAATCATGGCTTCAGCAGAGCAAACAGGAGGGTCCAAAAACGTCATCGTCTCCGGTGGCGCCCGCGGTATCGGCCGTGCTCTGGCTCGGTACCTGCTCAAGGCCGGCCATCGCGTCTACATCTTTGATATCGACGCAGAAGAGCTCCGGCACACCACCGACGTGCACCTTGCATCATATAAGAAAGACGGCAAGGTCTCGTCCGCAATCTGCAACCTGCGCGACGTCGAGGAGATTCGTGCCAAAGTTCGGGAGGCGGCCACCTTCTTCGATGGGCGCATTGACGTGCTGATCAACAATGGCGGCATTGCCAGTCCCCAGTGGAAGGATGGCGCGACCATGGAGGATCCGGCGACTTTGGAACAGTGGCAAGCATATCTCGAAACGAACCTCACGGCACCCTTCGTCATGAGCCAGGCCTGCATTCCGTACATGAAGGTCGACATGGAAGACCCCGCCAGGCACGACGGCGGCGTGCATAATATCCATGATGGCGGTAAGTGCATTATACTCATAGGCTCCTTCCGCGCACACCAGAGCGACCCGAACCAGGAGGGCTACGCCTCTAGCAAGGCCGGCCTGCTTGGCTTAATGCAATCGATGGCCATCTCTCTTGGAAAGAAGTGCGGCATCCGCGTAAACCTCGTGGCGCCGGGTCGCATCAAGGTCGCGCACGAATGCAGAAAGGGCGACGAGGCGGGCGAGAGCGTAGAGGTGCATATCGATGCCAAGGACGTGGACGATCACCCGGCAAACCGTGCGGGACGGCCCAAAGACATCGCCGACGCGGTGTTGTATCTGCTGACAGCCGGATTCGTTACTGGCGTAAGTCTGCGAAGAGGCCTTTGGGTGTTATGAATGTTGGTGCGGTTACTTACATTATATTGCAGCAAGAAATTACGGTCGACGGGGGAGCTTCGAGGAAGAAGTAACTAGGCGGCTGTGTTTCAGAGAAGGTTTAATATCGCATAGGGAATAGGATGGCTTAATTCTCGCGACCTACAAAGTTCCCTCGCAGAGCGCTTTGATGCGGCGAGCCGGTAAAGGGGGACGCAGTCGTCCGCTTTGTTTTCAATCCCGATGACAATGAAAAGTTATGGTAAATAGAAATTAGACCCTGTGCAAACTGCTACTTCGATCCAAGGCGACCTCGTGTTATTTCAGAACAGGCTGCCAACCTTTTCGCCCTGAATACCCAATGACGCCCTCGTCCTCTAACACATCACTACCGAGTCTACCGGTGATGACGCTGCGCTCACACTCCACGCCGCGCACGTAAAATGGATAGGATAGACGCTCGCAGTCGCGGACTATGCCACTCACCCCTCCCTCGCTCTGCGCCTCACCCGTCTGATCCCCGGTTGACAAATGGGAATCATGCGACCTGTCCTTCCGCTCCCACACGACTCGATCTGATTTTTTCCGTCTCAGAAAGCCACTACTTTCCCTGTCAAGGGACAAGTACCATCGTCGCTGATGCACACTGCCAATGGAATTGTGTGCACCAGGATAGGCGTTGGTTCGGCGGACTTCGTCGTCTTCGATTTCACGAATTTCGCGCTCCGTAGCTGAGATGGATGTTTGGCCATCTTCCCGTTTCTCATCCCCTGTTCGTACAATTTCTGCGTCGTCATCAACATGCTCATCAGGTGCCTCGCCGGAGGCACCTTGTCGATCTCCATTTTGCTTACGGAAAGAAGCAATGGGGCAGTCACGGTCAGAATCAGGGTCAGAATCAGAAGCGGAGCTAGACGTGTACTGAGCTGGCTTGTTGCCTCTGACCCTAGACCGTCCGGGAGGATGAGAGGGCGGTGGACCGCGTCGCCGGCGTGTTTTCGGTACCCGTGTGCTCCGAACTCGACCTGCGGCGTCTTCGTCTCGGGTAAGTCGTAAATTCAAGACGTATGGAGACGGGAGCCGCGTGCCATGTAGTTGTAAGCGAATCTTTCGAGACGCAAAAGCGCGATGGAGCTTCTCTTGTTCCGTTGCCGAGTGAGTCTCTTCGCCAGAAGAAGAAGGTGAAGAAGTTTGTGAGGTTGATCGTGCCGCCTTGCGCCCGGAGGGTAGGACGGTGTATGTGCCAGTGTCCCATATCAAGAGAGAGCCGGTTGCGTGAGAGGCAGTCTCGATGAGGTGATTCTGCAGCGCATTAGTGGACTCGAAGATTGCGGATCATGGCAAGGTAGGACAGTAATGCTATGAGGGAAGGTAACTTGCCCATAAGCAGTGAATACGGGTCTCGGTGGCGTTGCGGTTAAGTCGGATGCTATTTGGGTGGCCAGGCAGGCCATACATGATGGCCCAGGACGCACTGCTTGTCTCGTTTATCTGAATGCGAAGGTCATAGTGAGTGCCGGCAATGGGATGGTCATGCTGATGGATGATGAAGTGTGCACCTTGTCGACTCCCGAAGTTGGACTCATACAGGCGTCGATAGGCTGGCACGGAGAGACGAGGGGTGCCCGAGGGGAACGGCGACAGAGTCGAGCGACTCAGAAGACGACTGAAATATGCCAAATGGTCGTCAGTGGTAGCGGTGCCAGCTTCGATGGCTGGTGCTGCTGACGCCGTTGTCGGCACGGCTGCCGCTTGGCGCGACGACGCTTGTTGGCGTGCACCCGAGGCGACACTTGCCCTACGAGACGGAGGTGGACTGATGTCAATCGACCATTCCAAGTTCCTCTTTTTGACGAATGGGTTGGCCATCAATTCCGGGCTGCGTTTACGGCCATCGGACGCCATTCTGACGAGTGTGAACGACTGTGGCCTGCAGGCATCAAAGTAGGCGTAGTCTCATAGCTCAAAAAGGTGAGGTCCAAGTGGTATGTAGTTGGTTCAGACATATCTCATTTTAAAAAGCTGCCTGGGGGCGAATGATTATGTAGCAAGACATAAACTGGGAGAAGTCCGTGACTCCCTCCAACGCCATGTCGTCGACGAGGCTTTGGGACGAACAAAGTGACTCCACGTACCAAAAAGACACAACATGTTAAAAAATTAACCTGAAGAGAGTGGGACTCGAACCCACGCGGATTGCTCCACTGCGAGATATGCTCAGATCACCTGAACGCAGCGCCATAACCACTCGGCCATCTCTCCTAATGGTGCTTGAAAAACTGCACTGTTAGAAATGCCTATTATCTAGAGAAAGACTAAGACCCCACCTATATCGTCATTTACATCCATCCATGCTCCTACAGTCTGCACCTGCATACATGTCTGTAACGACCCAAATATGGAATCGGCGGGGCAGCCCATGACAGCATTATGTTAATGTTGATTATGTTTCACTTCTAATACAGCTACATGTGTGTACCAAGACCATCGAGAGTTGAACGGTAGCCTCGATACAATGCATGGTGGCTAGACCTACGCAGCAATTGGTAAGAGGTAGCCTGTAGGTTCCAGTGCATTTAGCGCTCCGGGGTGTCTGGGCTTGGAGGGTTACCCACTATAAATTCTTCTGCGAGCCCCCTCGCTTAGGTTGGTAGGTACTTCCCACCTCCTGGCCAACGGTCAACCTCTATATTGGTTGTTAAAGCCTTTGCGCGAGAACGATCGCTATATTGCCGAATGCATCGCTCTTGCAACCAACGCTCGTTATTCAGAAGGTTGCTACCGCTTCCTTTCGGCATTCTTCTCGGGGCGTTACAGCGAACCAGCATGAACCCTCGGTGCTCTGCAACTTTGGAGGATGCTTTTGTATAGCACGGTGACAGGTTGCAATCAAGCATCGTTAAAGAACATGGGACTGTAGAGTTGCATCCTGTTACTGTGCTATCCAAAAAGCATCCTCCACCGCTTGGCATTGAGTCTCAACTCGCAAGGTACGATGCTCCGGCGCCTTTGATCGGCAGTCTTCCCGAGGGATACCACTCGGTGGACGGGGACCACGGACTGTTCTGGAGAACAAGATGTCGGGGGACAAGAATGATTTGATTACAGAGAGTATAGGCGTACTATTTCCGAACCCGTGAGCCCTGTCGTGTCTGCTGGGCCGAGAAAACAACATCTCTCATCTATATGTCCTTGTCCTTTCGCACCGGGGACTGCCGGAGCACTGATAAGATCATATTGCTGTTTACCTGAGCGCGTTCACTTGCATGGCAGTTATTAACTCGTCTGTAAAGGTTATACGATATAGAGTTTTTTTTCTTAATATAGATAATAGAGGGCTCGGGCCCAGCGAAGTCAACCAGACCAACACTGTTCGTCTCTCTGACCGCACGCAAGTTATCGGGTTGACTGGTGGCGATGCGCGCACTTCTACAACACATTCTCTCCGGAGGGAGGAACAAGCTCTTACGAATGGTACGCCGCATAACAAGTCGGATGAATGATGGCTATGCCAACACCACCACCAATCAGTAGATGTGTGGCTACCTCATCCTATTTCGCCGTTGCTCTACCTGTTAGTGGAAACACAAAGTATGGTATGCATCATTTGATACCTCTCTGATATTCATTGTCGCCTACGTTTCGGCATCGTGTCACTCCTTGTGATCCCTATTTGGTATAGCATTATTGTGTCCTTCAATGGCAAAGTGGGCTGTCGATGTGCCCTTTCTATTGCGCTTGTGAATAAGGGCGGCATTATTTGGGGCTGCATCTATCTAGCATCGCAGCGCTAGCGTACCCATTGGGCTTCGGTTATGCATTGCTCTTCCTGTGTCAAATACACGTACTGCATGAGGCGTAGAGTATTACTCCATGGCAACAAACAAGAAGAAACGGCAAATGTCTGAGACTGACATCCGGTCAAGCTGTAGCGAGGACGAGGTGTTGTGTTTGCGCGGCAAGTCACCATTGTGCAGCTTCACTACTTAGCTCATCCATGTACTGATCGGAGTGTTGGGCAATAGAGAATATGAGACACAGGTACTGAAGGATGACAGCGCCATACTTTCGACGAGACATTCACTATAAAGCAGAATGCATTAATATGCGAAATCCTTAGATCTGCAAACATGTCAGGGAAGATTGTTAGTCCGAACTCCAAGCGGCAGTGGTCATCTTCCCTATTGTGTCCAGCCTTCGCCTGGAACGATCAATAAGCCAGTCATCCAACGTGCGTCAGGGGAGTGGAAACATGAGGTCCTTTCCGATGGAGGTGCACTTAGAGACATGAATTTTTCCCCTATTGTATCTATTGTAAACTTTGAGATTTCCATGTAATAGTACATCTTCGCCAGCTTGGTTGTACGTGTGCAGGACACACAGCTCAACTCGATACCCAAGGGATCTTCCCGGATTTGAGATCCTTTCGTATGAACTCTACCTTGTGCATCTTACTGATTAGATTCTTGGACACCTGGGTGATCATCCTTTCGTCCGGAAACAGTAGGGGAACCAGTATATCTGTGAAGACCCAGACAAGCCAGCTATCCCACGTAGCACCCTTAATGACACGCTCGGATAGTGCACACATGCCCCGAGCTTCCTCCCGACGTATCGACTGATACTCTTGGAAAGCACGTTCAAAGGCCGCCGTATCTGGGTTGGAGTTACTAGTGAGAACAGCATTGATCTTGTTCACCAATGTGATGCCCGATTGAATTCCATTGTTGACGCCCATCCCCATCGCGGCCGTCATGACAGCGCACGAATCGCCGGCCAAGACGATGCGACCAGAGTACCAATTCTCCATCAAAGCCTCATGCTGGTTTACCAGTCTCGTCCACTCGAAATGCTTCGCCAGCTCTTTGAATGTCAACCCTGGCATGACGTAGACATCGGCGAAAGACGTCATGAATTCTTCAACCTCGGCTTCGGTATACTCCTTCTTAACCGTCGTAGGTGATGGCAATTTTCTGTAAATCCCAAAGTGCATTGTATCATCTCCAGCTGTGATCTGCGTGCACCTTCCCTGGCCATGCGACTGATAGAATGTGCCCTTTTCGAGACCAGGAATATACGTGGCTCGACCAAATAGGATCTGGTAGTTTGACAGGATCGGACTTTCTTCTTTCCCGATGTCCTGCCTCCCTGTCTCTTTCGCCAACTTCCACATGATCTCCCGCGTTTGCGAGTGTGCGCCGTCGGCACCAATGATGACAGAGCCATCTTCGCTAGTTCCGTCAGACAGGTGCACCCGTACACCTGTCTCTGTCTCTTCGATATCTGTGATACCGGCACCTGTGCGGATTTTCGTCTCGCGGTTTTCGATTCCATCATGTAGGGTCTTTATGAGTTGCGATCGAGGAAAGTTCATGCACTCATAACCGTGACTGGTGCCGAGTTAGATGCGGTTGCGGTTGAGTCAGGTGCTTGATACTAACTTGTTAAGGAGTTTTTCGAACATGGTAGATGATCTGATCATTGCCCCGTTATGTTGCTTTATCATCGCCCGTTTATGGAGGTGTATAAACCGTCCCTGACAAAGTTCATACAAGCCCAGCTGATCAAATATTCTCGTCGTGTGAGGCCATAGCATTATACCAGCACCCGAATCTGTCAGTACGGATCGATACTTTTCGATGACCAAGAAATCCAATCCAGCCTTTTGCAGAGCGTTGGCCACGACAAGGCCGACCGGCCCTGCACCTACGATGAGAGCTCGAAAATGATTCGGGGCGGTCATGATATATGTGACGACTGGAATCCCAACGCATGGAACGACGAGTAAAAGAGCACGGTGGTGTTACAGGTTGCTGTCGCTCGGTATGCTTGCCAAAACGATTAATTGGACGATAACGACCCACTGCCGTAGATTAAAGACATCGGCAGTAGTAGAATGGTATACTGGGAACGAACATCCAGCAGTTTTTATATCGATTCCTCCACGACATTGTTGGCGAAGTGGCGGAGCGAGAGTTCAATCTTCGGCTTCCGAACATCCCGTATTCTCCAGCTCCTAAAAGAGAATCAATACGCGCGCGCAGAGATGCACACGTGTAAGCATTGGAAACCCGGACCCGGCAGAAGATCAGAACGAAGTGGCCGGATTGATGAGTTGAAGCATCCCTTACCGAGCCCTTCCTATGCCCAAGGCCAGGCTCAGTCTTGCGGCGATGCTCCTACTTCCCGAAAGGGAAGCAATGCGCGCGACATGGGTGGGATAATTGGCCAGCGTGAGTCATGATGGGGCAATCGATGGCGACAAGGCGCAATGAACTCACCTTGCGTCCCAAAGTCTCGACTCTCGAAGTCCCGAGCACTAGACAGGCAGACCTCACAATCATGTCAATAGCTGCTCATATAGTACATGGGTTTCTCCAAAAGTGCCATGCGCGACGGTGGGCCGACGGGTACCCTTGATTTCACTCTGCGGGTGTTGGTAGAGACTCATGATATTTGAGATCCGGGCCCTGAACAGTATGCAGCCTAGGTACATGTATGTAACACGTGTGGAGAAATTACCCAGGCACGGGACCTGGACGTCATGCCTGCGTGCTTGCAAAAGAAGCTGCAGATGGGCTTGCCATCCTCGACAGTTTTCAAGTGGACGACGAGACTTGATAGACGTAGCAGTGAGGGCCAAGGTTGGCACGAAAAGTCCAGATGCACGACGGTAATGAGAATGTCAATCGCGGTATTTGCATACAAAATGTACCCGCTATCTGTCGCACAAGCTTCGCTGTATCATCTCACCATATTGGGGTAGCTTTCCATCCACACCTCACTGCCATAGCTTCAATTAAACCTGGCCATCAGAGTTTTCACGTCACTCGTCGGGTGTGGTTAGCTAGCAGTAGCAGGAGTGCGAAGTGGCAATGCCTCTATCTAGGACATATGGTTAAAAGTAATTAAGAAGGTGGAGGAGATGCGAACGACAGTGTTGAATTAACCCAACTATGTTGTATACGTGAAAAGGGATGAAAAACATGACGGTTTAGTTCATGTAATAACAAGAGGTATAGAGCAATAAGGCAAAAAAATAATAGATAAATATATAGATAGCACAAAAGAATTATAATGGATGGCAAAAGAATAACTCTCCCCCGGACAGGCTTGAACTGTCAACCTCTCGATGATCTGTCGGAATAACAGTCGAACGCGCTAGCCAATTGCGCCACGGAGGATCTCGCTGGTTATTGGCTGAACGAGTTCCTATCGCTAACTATCAAGCTGTGCATGGTTGAACTTCGGTCAATCATTGTGGGCACACTCTACTGCCCAACACTAAAGACCCAAACTAAGTCCACTCCTCATCGTACCTCTCTTCCCACCCTTCCCCTGCAATCGATGCAAATGTCGTATAAGCTAAGTAAATATTTTATCATGAAAACATAAGGCCAATACGTATCACAGAATACTTCGCAAGCAGAGTCGATAATCGACTAAGGGCAATTGGCACTACAATAGTACGATATCACTTGCTCCTATGTAACAAGTGTGGTGTATTTGCTTTGCTTCTTTGGTGTTGACAGTATCGTTAACTCGTCAATTGCAAACTAACAGAATTCCATCATCGTAACCTATCCAGCCACTGAAATCGGCCCGCACACGTTTACGCGCATTTTAAGCTCAATATCTCACAACTTCCACGCTTCCGATCTTAATCCTTCCAGCTTCGTAAACCAGCAATGCCAGCAATACCAGTATGCAAGAAACCCCACGATGACTGCATTTCTGCTTTTGGCTACGTCTACGACATATCCGCGACAACGACCGAAGTGAATCCAGCTGTGCCATGTCCCTGTCGAGATCTATATGTAAACTGCGATTCTTCCACGTTTTCCCAGGCGCAGTTTGACAGCAAGCAAGCTGCAGTCTTCACATTAGTAGGACACCAGGCGTCAGCGAAAACTGGATGTCGCACATGCAACAAGGGTAGATATACTTGACGAAATCAACTACTTATAGTCAACAACGGCTGGTGACAAGGTGTTTGAAGGACTTGGCTTATCAGAATCCCAGACCAAGACAGAACCGATCTACCTGGCATGAGATTCCGCGAAACCCTTGATAACACTTGGTATCACGTTGAGTCGAGAGTCGAAAGTAGTTTTACAGTACGCTGTTGGCCACCAGCAGATATATATTGATGACAGTGAATAGAAGTGCGGCCTATGGCAACTATGGGTACAAGGAGATGTGATGGTTAGATGCCACAGCGGCAAGCTTACCTCCTCCCACTTGAGCACTGCCATGGCTGCATAGGAACGAGAAGCAAGCTCCTGCCCTTGATTCATATAAATCTACAGCAGCAGGCTGGAAACAGGATAAATGGCACACCAATGAGACGAACTCGTCATGTGTTGCTCTTGAAAGTGTGGTAAGCTAGATAGGGGCGACGTGAGGTATGGTATAAATAGAATTTCATCATTCAGTTCTTCGAGGGCCTCCCACCTCATTTCTCTGCATACCTCATACGTCGTGTACATCCTCAATCCCTGCTTTCACCGTACTATAGCACTTCAAAACACATCATCGCTGTCTCAGTTACTTGCCTCCTGGGCAAGCTGGTACTGGCTGACGAACCTACGCTCGGAAGCAACGGGCGCCCTTTCGTCGTCCTCGCCACCATCGCCATCACCACCGGGCGTCCCCCAAGCCCCGGCACCAGGCGTCTCGACCACGAACCAGTCGCCCTTCTTCAGCTGGACGTCCTTCCTCCCGCCGATACGGCATTTTCTGCCGCCCTCGCCGCCCTTGACCACAAAATTGGCACCGCACTGCCCGTCCTCGCCTCCCATCATCCCGTACGGCCTCGTCACTCGCCTCTCGCTGACGATCGAACAACTCATGTCTCGTCCCAGCTCATACACCCGCCGGATCCCGTTGCCTCCATTCCACAGTCCTTTCCCGCCAGACCCCTCTCGGATAGAAAACTCCCGCAGTACCATCGGGTACCGCTTCTCCAACAGCTCCGGGTCCGTGATCCGCGTGTTGGTGATGTGAACATGGACGCCACTCGTGCCATGCCAGCCGGGCCTAGCACCACTGCCACCACACAGCGTCTCGCAGAACCCGAAGCCCGTGTCCGCCACCATGTTGCCCTCTGCGTCGCAGTCTCCGTCCGTGCCGAAGCTCACCACGTTGCAGTCCCCTTGGCTCGCAGCACACGCCCGGAAAGCTTTGATGAGAACATCCGTCACCCGCTGCGACGTAATAGGGTTGCCCGCACACACCGCCGCGGTGGGAGATGGATTAAGGATAGTCCCCGGCGGTATGGTGAATGTCAAGGGTCGAAGGCATCCCTCGTTCAACGGGATGTCCTGGTCAATGAGGCACCGCAACACGTACAAGGTCGCGCTGCGTGTGATGGCCTGTGGCGCATTGAAGGAGTGGTACCCCTCTTCGCCGGTCCCCGAAAAGTCAAAGTGCGCAGTGGCACTGATAGGGTCGATAGTGACGGTGAGCTCAATCGGTGTCCCGTCGTCCATGTGATCAATGGCGTGAAGCGGCTTTCCCTCGTTCTTCTCGCTGCCGTGCAAAGCTTAGGTCAGCCATCGTACAGTCATGTCCAATGTCCTCTTACAAGCGGCACCATACCATTGAAGCGGAAGATGCAGAACAAAGGCACAGATATAGAGTACACTTACTATGTCTTCAACAAAAACTCTCTGATGCTGCTCTCGGCATTGTCGGCGATGGCCTTCATGTAAAAGTGTATTTTATATAGCCCATGCTCCGATATAAGCTCAGAGAGCAATGCTGCACCTCGTGCGTTGGCGGATACCTGAGCCTTGAGATCGTTGATGTTGTCCGCGAGACTGCGTGTTCCCGAGCAACCCGGGTATTGGGCCGGCTCGTCAACCATGACTCTCCTGACCAACGCTTCGTCGAAAACACCGTCACGCACTAAGAACTCAGAGATGATCGCTGCTCCTTCTTCATGTAGTTCCACACTGCCTGCTGGCATCGAGCCGGGTAGAATACCTCCAATCTCCTGGTGGTGACCCCGAGATGCAGTATAGAAAATGATATCACGGCCCGAAGCATCAAAA
The DNA here is from genome assembly GCA_022432385.1 of Xylariaceae sp. FL1272. Classification (NCBI taxonomy): domain Eukaryota; kingdom Fungi; phylum Ascomycota; class Sordariomycetes; order Xylariales; family Xylariaceae; species Xylariaceae sp. FL1272. The sequence continues at coordinate 21,970 of JAJJXC010000052.1, forward strand.
ACCGGTGTGATGCAGGTAATATCGGGCAGATGCGTACCGCCGGAAGTAGGGTGGTTGGCGACAATCACGTCGCCAGGCCGTAACTCGGCCTTGAGTTTGTTGTGCTGGTAGATAACAGCCTGCTCCATCGAGCCCAGGTGTATCGGGACATGCGGAGCGTTTGCCACGAGGCGTCCATCGGGGTTGAACAAGGCACAGCTGAAGTCTAGACGTTCTTTGATGTTGACAGAGACACTCGTTTTCTGCAACGCATGTCCCATTTGCTCGGCAATGCTCATGAAGCGGTGACTCATCACACTCAAATGTGCTGGGTCAACTTTGATGGCCTCGGCTTTGCTCCCGGGGGGCACCGGTGGAGGCATGCTTACTGCAGGTTCCCGACTCTCAAGTTCGATTATCACATGACGATCGAGAATGATGGCCTTGGACTTTTGAGTCACGACAATAGTCTGCGTGTCATCTAGGATAATTGCTGGCCCTTGGACCAAATCCCCTGTCGTCAGAGTTTTGAGAAAGTAGAGGGGCGCTTCTTCCCAACCAGATGCGAAGAACATTTGCACTCGATCGGACGCTTTCGTTTCGGGGACTGGTGCGAGGTTGCAAGATGACAGCTGAGCCCGGAAATCAAAGACTGGTTCGACAGCTGGGCCCGTAGCCGTCCCTCGGACACGTACGTTCTCAACGAGGATATCGCGACCTTCCATGTCAAATGAGAACTGCCGAACGTGTTCCTTTTTGAATGCCGTCGTCCAGTCGCTCAAATCCGGCCGAGGGATCATGAACGTAGTATCGGAGCCGACATAGCGAAGATTCAAGAAATGTTCAAATCTGATAGACTTCAAGGGTGCTCCATCCGCAAGTAGCCTCTGTTTCGCTTGTTTCTCGAGCTCCTGGAGCTCGAGATCCAAGTTCGCAAGAGGGTTACTAAGATTGGCAGAATGGGGCTTCTGGATATCCTGCACCATGTCTGCCAGGGCCATTCCATACGCGGATAGAACAGAGGAGTAACGATGCACAAGAATGCGATTAATACCTAGGTTGGAAGCAATTGCCTGATTCGAATGATCAGTATGCCAATGAACCCATCGATGACCACCACACTTACACATGCATGCTGACCACCAGCACCACCAAATACAGCCAATTCATGTTCGGCGGTGACATAACCCCTGGACTCGGTCAGTCCTCGAATGGGCCGGCACATGGTCTCGTTAGCTACGTCGAGGAACCCAAGTGCCAGTTCCTCTACCGTTTTTGGCTGTGAGCCACTTGCCCTGAGGTCGCCGTTAACATGCTCGAGGAGCTTCTCGAATGCCGCAAAAGCTCCCTCATAATCAAGAGGTTCGTCTTCATGCGGGCCGAATATCTTGGGAAAGTATTTTGGCTGAAGTCTGCCGAGGACCAAGTTGGCGTCGGTCACAGTCAACGGGCCACCCTTCCTATACGCAACGGGGCCTGGATGAGCACTTGCGGATTCGGGCCCCACGGTAAAGCGCCCATTTCGATAAAACAGAATACTGCCACCACCAGCGGCAACGGTATCGACCTCTAACTGGGGAGACTGTATCGTAATACCAGCTGTGATGGACTCAAAGGTATGCTCGAGTGCACCGGCATATCTAGAGACGTCGGTGCTGGTGCCACCCATGTCAAATCCAATAATCGGCGTGCGTCTCGTCATGTCGTAACAGGTGCGACTCATGCCAACGACGCCGCCAGCGGGGCCTGACAGAATCGCCTTTAGACCACTAAAGCTTTGCCACGGGACTAGACCGCCGTCACTTTGCATGAAGTCGCATCTAGCACCGGTGCTATCTTCGAGGTCTCCCACGAAACCCTTTCTGAACCCATCGATGTAAGCTCGCGTCTGAGGAGTCAGATAGGCGTCCGCACAAGCTGAGTAGCCCCTTGATATCACGCGAATCATTGGGAATACCTGGGACGATAGAGAGATCTGCGTGAAGCCGATTTCTTCCGCTATCCGGGCCACTTGTAGCTCGTGCTCCGCAAAGATATACGAGTGGATGAGTACAATTGCAAGAGACCTGGCGCCGGTATCGTAGATCGCCTGTAACCCCATACGAGCGGACGTATGGTCTAGGGGTCGCAGGACGCGGACAGCTTCACCCCCTATCCCCTTCTTCAAATCATACGAATCTCGATTAGGATCAGTAAGACTGGACCCATCTTCTGACGAGTCATGGAGCGTCACTCTCTCGTCGATTTCCACGACGTCCCTGAACAACGTGTCTGGTCTCCTGATATTGAGATCGAACAGCTTCGGTCTGGTCTGATCCCCTATTCTCAAGAGGTCTTTGAACCCCTTTGTCACCGCCAAGGCGCAAGGCGTCGATGAGCGTTCCAGGAGTGCGTTGGTAGCAACTGTCGTTCCCATCTTGATAGATTCAATTGCAGACGTGTCAATTTTCTGTCCTCGAGGAATGGGGTTTCCCGTCGCCGCTTCCAGTATCCTCCGAATGCCCTCTGTCGGAGCATCTGCATAGTTGGATGGGTCATTACTCAGCAACTTGACAAGAATGTCTGGTTGGCCAGGGATGATGCCGATACAGTCTGTGAAGGTCCCGCCCCTGTCTATGGCAATGCGAATGCCTGTTGGCGATGGCGCGTGTTCTGGGAGAGGCATGATCTATGATTTGGTCCCCTTACTAATAGAAAGGCGAATAGACAGTCCGTGGAGTTGGGTAATCGTGCCTCTCTAATGCTAGGTGCAAAATAACGCAGAAGTATTCTGAGTACTCTTTATTAGCTCAATACTCGGGTGAAGCTATAGATAGATACAATTAGGTTTTAATGTGTAGATCCAAGCAAATCGCTAGACTCTCCATAGATGCTCCCTTGAGATTTGGATATTCCAGACCTATTACTATACGAGTCTAACTCATTATTGTATGTTAACCTCGCCAGTGCCATCGAGCCGAGCCAGACCGGGGTTCCAAGTCCGCCAAATCGTGACATTGAGAGCAGTGGTTGACACGCAGGCGAAGTGCCGATATGTCGTGGACACCAAACTACTAGGTACGTATGCAAAAGACCAATGGTACCTTGCGCTTTTCTCGCCATCGAAGCACCGGAGACCCATGCGCTTTGAATACTAACCATACTACGTCGCCATCACCTTTCAAAGGTGAAGATGAGCAGACTGGGCACAAGTATGATTCGGCTTCGGCAGGCATTGTTATAACCGTGGTATCGTAGTATCTTTTCTGTCCTAGGGCAAACGAGAAATCTAGCGCCATTGCACCATCATAGACCTCTAGCAAGGTGTTTTTCATCGGCAGGGGGCCTCCGGACTGACCAACCCGACGAGCGGGAATGGAACTCCGACGGTCTGCTTTCCCCCGGCCCCGTGTCCAAACCCACGTGGCGTGGCGTGTATTTGAAATCTGGGGTATCAGCAAGGTTCAACATGCAGCTAGACTCTCGGATATGCATGTCCGTGCCGCTGTGATCGGATGCGTGACCTTTCTGCCGTTTAGCTGAGATGTTGTTACCACCCTCCATATAGACTATGTCCTGAACAATAAGATAATGCTCTCAATGGGTCAATAGCCTCTGGGTATGTTACTAACCTACTCCGCACGGCAACATAATCGTGCTTGCTGCTCCGAATGGTAATCCGCCTCGATAATATGCATCTTTCTTCAGCGGATTGGTCACAGCCAAGACCAATGAATCGACAGGTAAAAAAGTAAAAATACCTGGTCATATGGATCAAGTCATAACGTCCCGAATCAGCTCCGACAGCATTATACAAGCATTACAAGCATTCCGCAACGGCTTGATATCATCTAGTGGACGTTGCCATGCACTCGTTCTCTTTTGGTGAGAGTGGGTATTTCTGGAAGCTTTCGGAAGTACCCGGTCTGCTCATAGGCGGAATAATCCACATTCTGTACAATCCCCCCATTGATGTCTCGAATAAGAGGCGAATATCGCCAGTATATGTATATACACGCATAAACCCATTATATCGAGCTCGGCTGTGCCCGAATAGGTGCGCCACGACTGTAGCGGCTGCGAAAATCATCTTATCTGTAGCTTCGCACGTCGTCGTTTCTAGGATGGGATATTGATGAACACATACGAGCAGCCTTACAATATCCTATATCCGGATGGAGCTCGGTGAATGCATCACTGATCCAAAAATGCTCTCCACTGGTCCAAGCGAGTTGAACGGCTATCATCGCCGGTGGCCTGAAGGAGGATGACTTTGTAGGCTCCGGGATTAGCATGACAGGGTGCCGTGCCTAGGGATGGCATTTTGCAACAGCGTACCATATCGTCAATAAAATCATATCGCTCCGAGGATCGCTATCTGTATCAATACTGTCACATGTCGGGTGCTGCCACCGCGAACACCTCGATCATCTTATTGGGTGTCCGAAAAATCAACAACTAAATCATGTCTCAACCGCCTCGCTCACCAGACATATCTGAAATGCACATTCTCTTTATCCGTGAGATCCTTGAAATCGGTGTCTGCGTGAACCCTCTCTCCCGCCGCCTCGTCGACCCGGTCTCGTCTGCGATTCTCGTAGATACAATAGCCAGCATACATCAGGATAAAGATTGTAGACAGGACGTAGCTACCAAGTACGGCAGCGATACCGAGGGTGTAGACTGGGCTTTGCTCGGCGCGGAAGAACTGCGGCGCCACAATGTTCGATACGCAGTACGCGATGAAAACCAGGGCGTTGAGTGTGACCTTCTTGGTGTGGCCAGCTGTGTTAGCCGTGTTGAGGCCCAGAGAGACGATATAAGGTCCGAGATAGAAGTAAGACAAGTACAACGCCGCAAGTCTCCCGTAATAGTCGGTCAGAGGCAGAGTGTACAGGAAGGTGGCTGAAATCAAGCCAACGACGAGGCCAAACAGAATCCACGCCGTGCGGGTCTGGTATTGCGGTAAGAACCTGATGCACAGAAATACACCACCGTTGCAGATATAGGACGAAACCGTCTGAATGATTCCCGTCGGCATGGTGATCAGCGTAGAGCGCTGGGAAGTATATCCCAGCCCACGGATGACCAAAGGCGCGAAATTAGTCAAGCCGCCATTGGGGATTGAGATGCTGAGCTGGAACAAAAGCATGAACCACGTCTTGGGATCTGTAAAGGCCTCGATCATCTGTTTCTTGTTGAACGTCTTGTTCTCGATTCCGGTCTGGTCCGCTCGAATTCTCTCGATCGCAATCGCCTTTTCTCGAGGCGAAAGGAACTTGGCCGTCACGGGATTGTCGGGCAAGAAGACACCAATCACGAGTGACCAGACAACAGTGATGGCGCCAGTGATCCAGAACATGGCACGCCAGTTTTCATCGCTATGGATGAATCCGATACCCCAGCCAATGGGGCCAGTGAAGAGGACGGAGAGACCAGTGTACATTAGCCCGGCCCGCAATGGCTGCTCCGCGCGTGTATACCACACTATCAAGGTATGAGTTAGCAGCTGTGTCAAGAGGCCAGGTCGAGCAGCGCCTCGAGATGAGGCGGTGTAACTTACTGCTCAGAATCAAGAGGTTACCAGGTACGACAGCAGCCTCAAGCGCACCCAGGATAACACGCACTGCGACCAGAGTAGCAAAGTTTTGTGAAAACCCAGTTCCGATGAGCACAAATCCCCAGAGCAGCTGAACGATGCACAAGACCTTGGCCAGCGGAAGCTTTTGGAGTATCGAACCGCTGGGCAATGACCAAAGCAAGTAGCCGAACTGAAGGCAGTCAGTCATCCAGCCCCATCAGTTCAGACAGGCGATAGACTCACGTAAAAGGCACTTCCAACCCAGCTGTACTCGTTCCCCTTCAGGTGTGTGGCAGTGCTAAGTCCATACAATTGCGCTGTTGCGGTCGTAACCTTGTCCATGGCACCCAGCGTCACGTTGAACCAAAGCAGCGGCACGAGACGAACGTCGATCTTCCAACGAAGCCGCCACTCGTCTTGTTTGGAGTATGTGTCACCATCAACGAAGTAGTTTGCGTACTGGGCAGCAACGTCGGCGCGGCCGGAGGGCGCTTGATTACTTTTGACGTGACCCATACCGACAGACGCATCGTCAGACGATGCGACTGCGGTGGGTTTGATGCCCTTCTCGGTTGGTGTAGACATGGAGCCGTGCGATGTAGGAGACCGCAACAAGGGGGTAATGTCAGAATTGGTGCTGATGCGATACTGTCGGCCACAGGGATATGCACATGGGCGATCCGGTCGGCTCGACAGATATATATCCCAAGGACCCAATTGAACGGGATGGTACAACCAGCATGGATCTCTCGGACCACAGACGCCAGTGCTAACTCCTCTGCAACTTGTTGCGAATGCTTATCTTGTTGGCGGCGACCCAAGGCGACATCAAGAAGATAACACTACCGCCTACGGTGCTTCACCTTGAAGATATAGCGAGATTCGACTAGGCCACGTGTGATACGACCTTGATCCCCGCTGCACCGCATGGCTTGATCTAGTGAACTTACCAAGATTCAACCGTAACTCAGCTGCTCATATCGTCGCCAATCCAAAGACGCGCAACAATCCCAAGTTACCAGATGCCGGCATTGGCTGCGTGGGATGTGTTGACTATCGGCCATGTCGGCCTTGGTGAGTGGATCTGGCGGATCTCAGTCCGACAATGAATTCCTATCGCCCATCGCCCGAGTGGCGCCGAAGGGATGGCCGTTCTCTGTATCCAAATCTTTGGGTCCAGATCCAGCACTCCTGGAGAACCATCTCGTGCAAACTACGAGCGAGATTGGACTGCAAACAACATCAGTGTCCCAGATTGGCAGTCGGAGCCACACCCCTATCATACAGTCGTCGACTCGTCTCGCCGCTTCCCATTGTGAAGTGGCCTCATGAAACGAGAACAACCTTTGTAGATTGCCAGGTTATCATGCTGTTGGATAGAGGTAGGCAGAGGTAATCAAGTACCCTTGCTCGAGAGGATATTAAAGGCAAGCTACACATCGACTAGAGTGTGAGCGTGTCTTATCATCACCGATTGCTCACTCTGACCTCTCTACGTCTGCGGCCATACTCCGACCTCACGCGCAAACCCCTGCCCGGCAACCTCATATCGCCATGGCCATCGCGTCGGAAAGCAGGACAAGTCGCATAGCGATGCTCAATACTGACACGCCCGTTCCTAACGTCTTCGCAAAGATGGGATCCTATGGAGCCATCTTCCATTCTCTACTTGCTGCAGCTGCAAGCAGAGTTGCACCACATCTCACAATCGAGTCAGAAGACTTCAACGTTGTGCTTGGCGAATATCCCCAGGATATATCCCAGTTCGACGTGATACTTGTGACAGGCTCCGCCGCAAGTGCCTACGATGACGCAGATTGGATTCACCGCCTTAGTACATATCTACAAAACATGTACCGGCAGCTTCCAGAGATTAAAATGTTCGGAAGCTGCTTCGGTCATCAAATCATCTGCCAAGCTTTACTAGAGGCGCAAGGTGTTTATGTAGAGAAAAATCCAGCAGGCTGGGAGATAGGTGTGCAAGATATGCACCTTACGCATGAGTTTGTCGAAGCGCTGGGACCTGGGAGGGATAGACCGCGTATGTCTTTGCCACATAGCGGTGGCGCAGTGTCGCCCGCGGTTGCACCAAGGATCATGCGGCAGCAGTTTGTACACGCTGACCATGTCAATATCCCGCCCCAAAGTACTATACCAGAGGACTGGATCATCGTCGGAACAACCCAAAAATGCGCAGTCCAGGGTATGTATCAAGCTGGGCGAGTTTTGACATATCAAGGCCATTTTGAATTTGATCGTTTTGTCAACTCAGAGACGCTTAAAGTGTTCGGTGCGATGTGGGAGCCGGAGTTGTTACAAGCGGGATTAGATCAGATAGACCTAGACGATGACGCCGACTGGGCAGCCGAGGTTGTCGTGCAATTCATTCTAGAGAGGAAGATATCAGAAGACAGACCATAACCATCCAATGATACCATCCAGTAAAGATGACCGTGCCTCTTTGTTAGGCGTGCGACACGTTGCTAGTTCTCCGAGAGCTGACTACTAGAGCAGCGATATCTCCATAAAGCCTGTTCAAACGAGTTGTAGTCTTATATGGGCTATTTTCGCCCGACGTCTTATTCACGACATACCCTAGTATACGACGAGATTGGTCTTTGCGTTTTTGGACGTCCGTACCGTGATTATCCGTTATGCCCACTCTGATGGTATGTACGAACATGACACATAGCATGAAAGATAATCAGTACACATGTGGTTCAGCAGCCAAGTGATTGCTGCCAGTATATGATTTGTCACCTGTTGTGTGTTTCGTCTTGAAATCCGCAGTTCATTTTCTACACTAGGACTTCATTGGATGCTCTCCAGGCACTCAGGGCTTGGTATCGAACTCCATTTCCAGCGAATGTGATATAAATCTTTTTCGGAATGGCCATCTGATGCTCAAATTACATAATACAAACTCTTACAACTCGTCGAGCACTTCATGTCATAGTTTTCCAGTAGTCACGTGGCAAGGCGGGCCACTCAACCATCCAGCAACTCTATTATATAGATATATATATGGATAGTCGCCTGTCCCACGGCGCACTTCGTGGTGCTATGTTGTTTATCGGCCATTGGCTGTCCAATGGATGAGTCGGAATCCGATGTGCGATGGCTGAAACTAGGGCCCACCCGTCCGATGGTCGCATCGAGACCGTTGTCACCGGCGACAGCCTGGCCCTCAAATACAGAGCAGCTCAAGTAGATCCCAGAAAGTCATCTGCAAGTTGGAGTATATCCAAAGTTTTATTTCAATTTTCCGGAGCCCGAAATCATTATATGGTAGACGAGAGCCAGGATGCCACAAATCAACATATCCGTCGATGAGGAGCAGCGACTATTCGAAGAGGATGTTGCCGCGATTGAGAAACAATGGGCATCCCCTCGCCAGGCCCATCTGAAGAGGTTTGTATCTACCGATGCTTGTTAGATTACAGATCGCTAACATGATGCACATAAGACCTTATAGTGCGCGTACCATCGCGGCTATGCGGAACAGTACCAATATTACTCCACCTGCTTCTTCACAGCAGGCAGCCAAACTTTGGAATCAGTTGCAGAAGCACCGCAAAGACGGGACTGCTGAGCTGACCTTCGGCACGACCGACCCGGTCACCGTGTCGCAGATGGCAAAGCACGCACAGACGGTTTATGTCTCGGGTGCTCTGTGCGGCTTCTCCGAGGTTGCGATTCCCGGTATGGACCATGCTGATTACCCGTGGGACACGGTGCCGAAAGTGGTTTCCAAGATATTCAAATCACAGCTATGGCACGATCAGAGGCAACGCCAGTTCCGCCTGCGCCATGAGAAGTCTCTACGCAGCGAGCTTGACAACACCGACTACTTGGCACCAATCGTCGCTGACGGAGACGTAAGTATAGGATGCTCTTAGAGGAACTGTGCATTTTCATGCAATGTGAGTTACTCGGAAACGCGCAAGGAAGTCACTGATGCGGGTACCTCTGAGAATTAGATGGGCTTCGGTAGCCTGACATCGACCGCAAAGATGGCCAAGGAATTCGTAGACGCTGGCGTTGCCATGATCCACTTGGACGATCTCGCCACTGGCATGAAGAAATTCACAGTCGGCCAGGGCCGAACAGTAGTGCCGACCAGTGAATATCTCGACAGGTTGACTGCTGCAAGGATGCAATTCGATATCATGGGCTCGGAAACATTACTCCTGTGTCGGTGTGACACCGACCATGCCGAGTTCATCACCAGTGTCATTGACGAGCGCGACCACGAATACGTGATCGGAGCCACCGTCAAGGTTGAACCGCTCAAGTTGTGTCTCAGCAAAGCTCAAGCCGCTGGCGAGGATCTAACAGCCGCAAGGGCTGCATGGATGGCTAAAGCTGGTCTCAAGACCTTTGACCAGGCAGTCAAGGCTGTCGCGTCAGAGGGCGAGTACTCTGCATACTCATCAGACATTGCAAAGGATAAATTTGTGTCCTTGACCTCACGCCGGGAGATTGCAGCCAAGAGTGTAAAGGCCGAAGTCTTCTTCGACTGGGACATTCCGCGATCCGCGACAGGTCAATACCTGTTCGGCTCCTGTGTGAAGGCGATAACTGAGCGTGCCGTGGCCGCCGCGCCTCTCGGAGACGTGACGTGGGCGCGGATGGATACGCCGAACTGGAAGGATATCGTCGACTTCCACACAGAGGTCCGAAAAGTGTACCCCGAACGTCTCTTTGCTTTTGGGTACACAGGCGACTACGACTACGCCAAAGCCGGCTTCTCACCGGAGCAAGTGAAGTCCCTTCACTTGGACCTGGCCAAGATGGGGGTCGTCTGGCAGGTACAGCCCATCTGGAGCTTGCAAGGTCTCAACTACGTGACGGACAAATTTGCGAAGATGTGGTCCGAGGAGGGTATTGCGGGTTACATGCGAGATGTCGCAGGCCCAGCATTGGCACCAACGCCCATCACTGACGGCTTTGAAAAGCTCAGCTACTGTGGAGGATACTATGCTGATGCCCAGTTCGAAGCGATTGCAGGCCAGGAAATTGTAGAAACGTCAAATATAAACCTCGAGGGCAGGCGCAAGAGGTAATGCTTCTGTAGACTGACCGACAAGGATAGATGGACTAGATGAGACAAGGAGGCACCTAAGTCTGTAGATATTGGCAATGTTGCGTACAGCGTTGCTTGGATTTGCGCCTGCGGTGTTCATTTTTCCGCCCTTTGTGCTATTGTGCCGGAAATCACGGATACTACGCTGTCTATCAGGTAATAGACGGGTTGAATATAAGAATCAAGAAGCTCTGTTGGCAGAGTCGTGATAAATAAACGCGTAACACCGATGCTTCGAATGACAGAAAGAGAACCTGAGCAAGAAAGACGTCGAGAGGAGCGATTCCGTGGCTGTAGGCTGTAGCCGACCGAGCAAGGTTAGAAGAATGCAGTCGAGGCAGTGTCTTAGGTACCTAGGCCGCAATGGCGCGACTAAAGTTGAACCCTGGGCCTTGGCGTGCTGAAAGATGGGGTTCGGCGACCTTCGGCACAAGAGAGGCGACCGCGGTGACATCTTATCAAGACACTGGCCGAGCGCTGGCGCAGAGGCGGCCCTTAAACAGCCTGTCGGGTGTTTGGCTCATATGTGAGAGGCAACGGATTCTCCCAACGGTGCGCGCTGAAGAGCATGGACAATGGACAACGAGATGCCCCATGCCAACGCCGATGAGGAGCCTCCTCAGAAGCGACAAAGAGTGCTGTGAGTTGTTTGCGTTTCACTCCGCCGACTCACTATGATGCTACGCAGATCCTAAAAGTCCTGTCACTCTGAGAAAGCGCCATAGACTGACTTGTATCACGAGGGTCTGTCTTGGGTGAGTAAGACTGGTGTGACTCGGCTCTAAGTCGCCGCAACCTGTCGCTCATCCACGGGACACCTCGTGGCATTTCCAATCAGAGCATGTAGACGCTGTCGTCATAGGAAACAGAAATGCACGGATGACCGGCCTTGCGTCAATTGTAAGAAGTCGGGCGAGGAATGTATTCCCACAGAGCCCGCCCCCCGGCCTAGCAGCGTCGAGAGCACTTATGTGAAAGCTCTCGAAGGCAGGATAGCCGAGTTAGAGGCCCTGGATCCCTCTCAGAGCAACGACCACTTGCCAATGTCTCGCACAATGGACCACTCGGGGCCACCAGCGGCATCACCTGCCACGACAACTTCGGACAGCCATCAGGTCGGCAATGTACCGGTCTTCACAGAGCCTGTCTTCTCCCACGACGCTCATGCAACCTCCCCAGTTTCGGTCTCGCGGATAAGGAGGCGATCGGCTCACCACAGAATCGCAAATATATCCGCAATGCAGCGGCTTGGAACTGCGTCTCTTCTAGATAATGCCCTGGAATCCGCTGCGGGAATGGTTGCTCACGACTCTCATATGTCGCCAGCGCATTCAGAAAACTCCAGTGCATCGCATATGCGCCATCTAAGAGACTCGTCGGCTCCCGTTCAAAATCTATCACGAGAGATGGATGAGTTGCTGCTGGGCGCATATCGTGATAGGACACATGCAATTTACCCCTTTTTGCATTGGGGCACCCTCCTGTGCTGGTGCGCCGAGTGGAAGTCGATTTCGACACCCAGTGATCCTTCTCGGAGATGGCAAGGCTTCTTCGTCAATATGCTGTACTCCACGGCTGTTTTGCTCCTGTCCGAGGCTCCCGCCGAAAAAGTTGATGGCACCGAGTTCTTTAAGACCGGAGCAACCTATCTCCAGGACGTTTTTGAGCAACCCAATCCCCGCCTGCATGCCCAAGCCTACCTGCTGCTCTGCATGCACGCCCTCCATAACTCGTCGACGCATCGCATCATCTCTCTTGTGTCTACCGCTATGCGTTATTGCGTGCAGAACTTATTCCATCTTTCAAGTGCTGAACCCGAGACTACGGACACTCACGGTCGGATCGAGATCCAGATGAGACGCCGTTGCTTCTGGTCTGCTTACACACTAGACAGAATGATCTCAGCCGCCTTCGATGTTCCGCCTTCTGTCCCCGATGCCATGATCACCGCAAAATTGTATGCAAATGTTTCCGATGAGAGTCTTGAGTTCGCCGCTTCCCAAGTAACAGATGGGGTCGACATTCCAGGATTTCTTGTATATACGAGCATGTCACCCTCATTACATATATTGCAGGTGAGACGCATTCAGTCGGAGATCTCTCTTCATACATTACAGTGGAACTACTCACTAGTGTACGAGAAGCTCTTTGACTGGAGGAGTCGAATTCTCCTTGAGCTTGAGAACTACAAGTCTCGAATCCAAGCATTCGCAGATCCAGAATCAAAAAGCCATACGTCACATAGATGGCTTGCAATGATATACCATTACACCCTTCTAATGCTATATAGACCGACCAAAGAAAACGTCTCTGGTCCAGCAGGGGACTGGTCAGTTCAAGCCAGCAGTCAGGCGTGCTTAACCTTCCGTGCCTTCCAACGAGACCGTGCTGTTGCGCAAACATGGCTTGCGGTATGTCCCAATACGGGGGTGGCCTCCAAGGCTTTTATTGTAACGAGACTGACTATGAGCAGCTAATTCACCAGTTCCAAGCTGGCGTGGCGTTACTCTATTGCTTTTGGGCCACACCTCCCGAGTATCGCACTGAGAACTACGATTCGGACGACGTGCCAGACGCGGTGCGAGCATGCTCCAATATCCTTGCCATAATGGCTGACCGATGGCCCAAAGCGGATTGTCTACGTGACGTCTTTGAACATCTAGCACGCGAGGTACCTCTGGTTGATCGTCCGAATCGACCACCGACGCGGTTGAGCAATAAAATCGAAATGGCCGTTCGAGAAAAGCTTCCCGAAGTACGAAACATGGTTGTTCACAATTCAACACTTAGGATGATTGAAGAGATGATATCTGAGGACTTCCCACGCCTTGCACGAGACGGCGTCGAAAATCGTTCTGTGCCTTCCTCCCATTTAACGACCAACAAACAGTCGAATATTGACACAGGGCGTACCTTTGAGCAAGATCTAGATACCCCCATATTTGATATGCCATTTTCGAACCAGGATACCTACCGCTTAGATGGAACCAATGACGGCGTGTCACATATTACGGTTGACGATATGCCTGCGTTCCCTGGAGTCTTTGACGCATTATGATGCGACCGATGACAAACGCAGAACCTATACTGCACGAGACAGGCATCGTCATTGTTAGACTAGGTCTATTCCTGGCACGAATGTGAGGTAATTTGAACGAGCTTCACACGAGTACATTATCAACGACCCTAATTCGCCAAACAAGGTCTAGACTCTCCTAAACATGGCAAACTAGCACCCTCATGACGGATTCCATTCCAGCAGTACAGTTCGACGAGATCCCGGTGCTTTACACGCCATGGCTCGAGCTTAACACGCGGTAACTACCTAGATGTCAGATCCAGATGCGATCAACCAGCGGACTCCGCATTCCGTGAATCTCCCCACACCTACAAGATGCATCTAGATGGCCCACTACAACACTGTTGTACATATGAAGGACCTAGATAAGCTAGACAATCGGCAATCCCCCCGGATTCCGGGTCTCGCGCGACTAGCAGCATCTCATGGCGGCGGTGTTTTGGTGCAACTAGTCTTGTCCCTATATACAGCATGTGACTACCTCTATCGCACGGGTCGCTGGAGCCTCCCCAGATGTGCAAGAGGCACCGGATATTCGTTAAAGAAATGATAGAAAATTCGCCCCAGCGACATACTGGTAGCGCTACAAATGAACACCAAGAGGCATCTTCACAATGTATTGTATATATGGCCTCAAACCCACTCAGAAATTGATCCCTAGAGTTTATTGCAGCGTTATGGTCATTCGTGACATGGAATCGTCCAGTGTCTAAATGGGCGGCCGAATCGAAATTCCCACTAGAGGGCTATATACTACACCTTCGTGGTAATTAGTCACAGCGAGCTCTGCATTTGGCCTCGAGGGGTATCGTGTCTTGATGTGTAGATATTGATGAAGGGTGCGCGAAACCGCGCGAAACCTCCGGAATGAAGTTCAAAACATACCGTCAATATCATCGCCAAGAGTAACAAGTCGTGCCCCAGCCGACGAAGGCGTCGTGGTCCGGAGTTGGGTTCAGGTTACGAATAGAAAAAGTGAAGACAGTGAGACGTGTAAAGCATGAGTTAGTTGCTGTTGGGATGCCTGCTGGGAAGATTTGCGCTGCCTCTCCATGGCGAGCACAGGTGCTAGATCCGCAAAGGCAGTATAATCAGACCGTCTTCATGATGACCCCCAGTAACCTATTATTTTATGTGCAAGGACTGATATATTGCAAGAGACAGTCGCTAAAGACAATAAAGCTACGTGTATACTTCCGATGATGCCCACCGAGGATATGGCAGAAATGTGATGGTCACGCAAATCGCGGTACCAGACACGAAGCTAACGCATTTATACAGCGATGCACCGAGAATGATATCTGATATCGCAAAATCGCTTGTGGAAATGGTAGAGTATACTGGTCGGACATGCACTAGAGAGAGGCAGATCCCATGTGGTCAGCGCCAATCCATTGGGCATTTTCCAGATTTGCTAATTGATCAAGTTATTATAGACTCGAACCATTGGAAAATTGACAAGGCATGGACTGGCAACGTGTTATAAACAATACTATAACGGGAAACGAGAACAATAAGAAGACGGACACAAGTTATGTTTAAGTTAAAAGGATTAAATATAGATTAAATCGGAATATACCGCGTTATAACAACAATGAAACCTAGGTTGACTTTGCTTAAATGCTATTAACGTACGTACAGTGGAAAAAGAAATAGATGCATTAACAAATAAAAAGTAGGTTAGGCAGGCACGATGTAAAGTAAAAGGTCGAACTGGGAATCGAACCCAGATCCCCGGAATCAAAATCCGATGTGATAACCATTACACTATTCAACCAGACTAATTGGTCGCCGATGAGAAGCGGTGGTTTATTGCAAATCTTGTTCCAATCGACCAGGCGGACTAGTCATTTTTGGGTGCATTAGCCCAATTAGTGCTATGATTCATGGCCTGAGCACTATATTATGCAGGTGTGAGCTCGGTGGGTCGTGCCCTCTAAACGGATTGGATTTGCTAAAAGTTCAGGAGTCAAATTCCAGAACGAGGGTGAAACTGTTTACAAGGGCATGAGCTATGAATGTGATTTCCGAATTCCACTAACCATCTCTCTTGGTAACCTTCTATCACGATTGAATGTGCTCTCTAAAGTTAGGTACAATACGAACTGAAGGTGAAGCATGCGCGAATACATATATCTCGGGTGGATTCGTACTTATACACTGCTCGTAGCACTTCTATAGCCGAGATAGCCACGTATGTGATAGCTCAAAGGTGGTGCCCCAGAGACAAATCTCAGACATTACTTCGGTCTTGAAACCCCGTCGCTCGGCCATCGACTAATCATCTCTTCGCCGTAAACTGCCAGCCCTCACAAGTGACCGCCGTAGACGATCACATCTTCGTCTTGCTGGCAGCCAAATGTTCTGCTTTCTAAGCCTCGGGCTTATATACACCATCTTTGCACAATAATACAACCTTCTTGAAAAAGCGTCTCCATTCGAGCGGATCTCCCTTGATCTTGACGAATCGCACTTCTAGCAGCTCTTGAGATTCCGGGAGGTAGTACTTGTCTAACAAAATCTCGCCATGGAGACCCTGTTTGCGCGCATCCACAGTACGGACCTTGAGCGAAGCCACGTGGTCACCCTGGCCGATATATGGAGCTACCGAAGGTAGCGGTACGTTGAGGTTGTGCAGTGCGTCGCTGAGCATCTGCACGAGGAGTTGCGGAGGCATGTGCGAGAAGAAGCGGGTGAACGAGTGCGCGGGTATGATATCTCTAAACCGCCTCGCGCGTTGCGTCAAAGTCAGAGGAACGCTCGGGGTTTGTGAGAACTGACTCATCGATGGCTCCTCGGCAAGCGCCTCGAAGAAATTGGCGGATTGGGTGGCATGGGCCTGTAGAGAAAACTCATCTCTCGAGACCGGCTGCGTTGATGAGATGGCGTGCATGCCGAGCGAGCGCAACGTCGGTCTCTCCATGTCAAAGAGTGCATCTTCAATGGGCACGTCAGGTTGACTCGATGACTTGGCATGGGCTGGTGGCGCGTTATGAACATCCATAGCATCTTGAGACGGCTGTGAGAGATACGACGTAGGCCCTTTGAAGTTGATGTGAAGATTTTCCAGCATTTTGGTAGCTACTGTTATGGGATCGGTGATTTGACCATCTGCCGCGAGGAATCTGTTGTTGCGAGTATACCAGGGGTGTTGCCTTATCTGAGCAAACGAGAAGCGTTTCTTTGCGTCGATGTTCATCATGCCTCTGAGCAAGGAGAGGGTGGTAGGAGGGAGCCTCTCCCATAAGCTGTCCGAACTACGACCGTTCGAGTTTCTGTACTCTCGATACTCCCAACTGTTTGACGTCGGCTCATCCCATGGTGTGTTGCCAACGAGAAGAACGAAAAGGATCACGCCGCACGACCAAATGTCGACAAGCTCAGCGGCGTACTTGGCAGCGTCAGACTTCTTGTCCGCTCTGCCACAAGCTAGGACCTCGGGGGCGATGTAAGGCGGGCTACCACACATGGTGGTGCTCAGTTTCTTCTGGCCTTTGTATTCAAACATGGTGGCCATACCGAAGTCTGCCAGCTTCAGGTTGCCGGTCTCGGACATGAGGATATTCTCGGGTTTTAGATCGCGATGGGCGACACCCTTGGAATGCATGAAGCTGACGCCACTGATGAGCTGGAGGAAGTAAAGATGTGCAATGTCCTCGGTGACGCCCACATCGGCCTCGATCTTGTCGAACAGGTCGCCTCCCTCGGCATACTCCATAGCTATCCATCTCCAGACATGGTCCTCGCCAGTTGCAAACCATTCTATAACATTAGGGTGTTGGCCAATGAGAGAATGGAGAGAAACTTCCATGACAATCTGCTTGGCAGAGATACGGCCCTTTTTGACGGCATAGCCTTTGTGTATCAGTTTGACGGCAAACACGGGCTGGGGAGCATCCAGAGGAACAGCTTTTTTTATACTGAGACATGATCAGTAAGCCTCGTGCAAGCTGAGGGCTGGATGGCAGATCAACGTACGAGGCATATGCTCCTCTCCCTATGGTTTTTGATATTATTCTGAAGGGGAGATCACTGGGTAGAGGATCTAGTTGAGACTGTTGCATTCTGGTCAGTGCATCACTTGGCCACAATAAAATGTCAAATTTTCATTTTCATGTAGGCATTCATCTGACTGCAGGCAAAAGACAAAAGTTCCCCGTATGTGGCGGCAAACATCGGTATGGCTGGAAGTGACAAACCCAATGAATGGAGGGCGCTTGAGTGCATAGGAGTTGTTGCATGAGGTGGTAGAAGATATCACTGGAAGCTGGAGTGTGGTTGGGACTCACCATATTGGCGCGTACCTCAACGCGCCACAAAAGCGGCGTCTTTGGATGGTATTTGGAAATTTGCGATGCTATCAACTGTTGTGCACGGAGGCTTTGCAAGCGCCCGAAGGCGACTAGAGGTATAGGAAAGACCAATCTTGGAGCGAGTCTGGTCTCGAAAGGCAATTGTCTTGTTTACAACAAGCCTGGGCTGAGAAAAGTGGTTGGCTCTGGTGACGAAGGGCTTCGGTGGCTCGCACCATTGGTTGTTCATATGGGACGCGATGGGTAGAGCATGGCGCCCTAGGTTGGACTCAAGTAATGGCATCAGGGCATTCGGTAGGCACCCGCTTGGGTTGGTACGTGCTGCCAGGCTTGCACTTGCTGGCTTTACATCAGGTAGTGCTCTTGCGATTGCCTGATGGGAGCTACCTAGCTATCCATTCTCTCTCACCGGACGACTTCAGATCTGTACAACAACATTACGCCTCTCCACGCAACGACCGTCCGTACCTTAGCATCGAGCCCGGCCCTTCACATTCTAAACAGTGCTTCCCTGTCGAATACATAAAGCTTTTGAAGATCTCGTCCGGGTACAAAGAATCCGGGTACTACAAACACGACAACCGGGTAGCAGCCGCACGGTGGAAGCAAGCTGGCTCTGGGAAGAGCAACCCTCTCCATCTGGACTGTACCCGTAGAACCTCGACGAGGCGGATCAGGAGTACCTACATAAGGTATGTAGGTAACTGCACCTCTCTACGAAGTACCTTACTACAACCCGCCAATCTACCGGTAGCTTTTGACGACATTGCAAACTTGAACAGGATGCGAAGATTCTGCCTGACAATCCCATGTATAGTGTCACGTGACATCGAACCTAATGGCTCATGACCATCAGTTGTAGACTCAATTGTTGCCAATGTCATGAAACTGAGACAGTGTCGATGGCATAACAATATGGGGAGTGAGTCGACCACATGTGCAGACTTACAGTGAGCCACCATAAGTTGCATGTACATGCTAGTGGGAGGAGCGGATTCTACCTAATCCGATAAAAAGGAAGCTAAGCCCGTTGGGGCAGCCAGGGACTGGAAACGGGCCGCTGGGGGGGCGGGCCAGCCGCCTAGGCCAAGAGCTGCTGGCGGTTGCTGGTTGCCGTAGAAGTCGCATCTTGCGGGGGGAGCAGTGGTGAACTAACACGCAGGGGCTGTTGTTTACTCGGCCAGAGACTTTCAAGCACGACGAACCGCCTCTGCAACACCAGACGCCGTTGTGTGTTGACAGACAAACGCATACATACACTGCAACTTCTCCCTTCTCGACTCCCGCATCCTATATCCTCTTCCTGATACAAATCCCCACAGTGCTCCCGGTGTAGCTCGCCATTGAGGTTCACAGCAATAACACAACCTCTTTATCTACAGCCAGGTTCGTATTAACCCCGATACACACACCCAATCCTCTATGAGGACCATGATCCTGTTGTGTGTCATGAACTCTGTGTGTGTGTATCTGAGTCTGAGTCTGCGTGCGTGGGCATGATTGTTGCACCAGAATGACAAACGGACGAGGACAGAGATTACCATGTAACAATAGTTCTTGTTGGGGCGGCTGGCAAGCCATTGTTCCGTTGGCGGCAGCACTGAGCAAGACAAAGTATCACCCCATCATATCGAATGCTTGCCTTGCTTTGTTTCTGTACTATCCAACCCAATTCGCTCCAAAAACAGAACAAAAAGTACCTGCCTTTGATACCGATTCGACTAACAGCCACCGGCATTCCAGGTCAACTGTCTGTCCAAGCATTGCATCTTTTCGGTCTTGCAGTCCTCCACGAGTCCGGCATTGCCAATCGCTACTTGCAACAGCCTCAGCTGGTGATTCGATCTAACCGCGCCTCCGGTCCTTTTCATCCAGACAACAGCTGGCTCGGCAGCATAGACTTCGCTCTCTTGATAGTTGCGAATTGGACCACACTACCCATTTCGCAGACCACTAGAAGATGGATTACGCAGAGAACTCGCAGAACTCGGCTCCGGGCAGCTTGGATGCCGCTAAGCTCGGTGGTGCAAAGAAAGGACCGGATGCCCAGAGTGTCACGAAACGGTATGCGACACCTATCCCTCTTTCAAGTCCACACACACGAGATGACGCGGAGACTCTAACCCTATGTCCAAACCAGGCTCCAGACAGAGCTCATGCAGCTCATGACCTCGCCCGCACCTGGTGTCTCCGCCTTCCCTTCGGCCGACGGCAACCTCATGTCCTGGGCCGCCACAATCGACGGCCCCGACGACACCCCCTACGCCAACCTGACCTTCAAGCTCTCCTTTGCCTTCCCCTCCAACTACCCTTACGCCCCGCCCACCGTGCTTTTCAAGACCCCGATCTACCACCCCAACGTCGACTTCTCCGGCCGCATCTGTCTCGACATCCTCAAGGACAAGTGGACCGCCGCCTACAACGTCCAGACCGTGCTGCTGAGCTTGCAGAGCCTCTTGGGCGAGCCCAACAAGTGCGTCTTCTCGCCATTCTCTCTCCTCTGTTCCCGAGTGTTGATGCTGACTATCATGCCCTCCAGCTCTTCACCGCTCAACGGTGAGGCCGCCGAGCTCTGGGACAAAGACGCCGAGGAGTTCAAGCGGAAGGTCCTCGCGCGTCACCGGGACGTTGATGACGACTGAATGGGTACTTTTGGAGCAGAACAGTCATGTCAGAAAGACAGAGAGGAGCAAGCTTGTACTTACGAACCCATCTACATATAGACTTGGCAGTCTTGGGGATCGGCATCAGTCGGGATGACCATGCGTCTAGGATCAGTTCGTTGGGTTTCCAGGGGTCTGCTTTGGGTCCATGGGGATCCGGAATTTGTTGTTGGGTTGATTTGCCTCTTCTGTCGAGGATACGAAACATGGACATGAAGCAGCAGCATCGGAGAACGGGAGTAGGAAAGGTCTCTCTTTCATGAGTTACCCTTGCATAGCCATTGGTTCACTTCGCCTGGGGCAGGCGAGAGAATGCATTGTTTCCCTCGATATGGGGGTTGGTCCGGACTTGTGTTTTCGTTTGGTTGGGTTGTCTGTCGATAGGGATTGCGGTTGTATTGAGCTACATACTGCTACGAATGAGATAAGAGAGACCGTTGTCTACTCTGTCGAGTCAATGACATGCTATGACCTTGAATTCGAGTATTTTCGGTACATTCAAGCTATATGAGCAGGACATGAGAGTCGGCTCCCGTGAAGTGTTTAGTGATAGTAACTAAACAATTTACAACCCACACGGCTGCATGTAATTCAACATCCAGAGCGGCTAATGGCAAATAGCACATATCCAGCTTCTGCAGGTTCAACATAATGTAGCGGCCACAACACACATCCATGCGCGAAACCTATACACACACAGCACATGGGAATATGACCAGGTGCTTGGTGCCTTGCCTGGCATCTTCAAATCATCGTC
Source organism: Xylariaceae sp. FL1272 (assembly GCA_022432385.1). NCBI lineage: Eukaryota > Fungi > Ascomycota > Sordariomycetes > Xylariales > Xylariaceae > Xylariaceae sp. FL1272. The sequence continues at coordinate 43,407 of JAJJXC010000052.1, forward strand.
ACGTGCAAGAGGGATCCGGTGGTATGTAGGTGCTCACGTTTTGTCTTGATTCATCGACCAGTGAGGCTAAAATTCATGAAGCCAGGGGGAACTCCGAAACCATGCCCTACAAAAGTGCCCATCCGGTATCTCTCTTTATTTTCCCTTGTATTTCATCAGTCCGTCCGTCATTCCGGTGCTGTGAACGAACGATCAAGAATAGAGAGGCGTCACACGAAAAGCAGAAAACACAGCTTTCATGTTTTTTTTGTCATCGTTCGTAAAATTCGCCGTCGCGTTGATTGATTGAGTTTTGTTCTTTTGTTTCGTTCCTAAGAAACCCCCCGCTTACTCCTCGACAACGACCGTAACGAGACCCTTGGGGTTCTTGACGTTGACGGCCTGGACGTAGCTGTAGAGCTTCTCCTTGGCGTCCTCCTCGTCGTTGCGGCGGCGGCTGATGCGGATGCGAAGTCTGTATGGAACACCCTTGATACCCTGCTCCCAGACTTTCTTATTGAGCTGGGGGTCGAGGCGTACGTCGGAGGTACCCTACATGCCGTCATGTTAGTTTTAGCACTTCATTTCTCTGTTCGACATGCGCCACGGTGGACGCAGGGGCCGAGTTGCCGTAAGTTGCAAAAGTGGTAGGATTTGATGGTCATGTGCGACGTTGATGTAGGATGCGGAAGAGGAGGGGATGACCGTACCATAGCCTTCTCGGCGAAAGCCTTGATCTCCTTGATGGCGCGGGGAGCTCGCTTCTTGAACGTGACACCATGGAGCTTTTCGAGATGTTAGCCAGAGTATTTCCTCGATTTCCTTTGCCTCTCATCTGTTCTATCTCCCCAGCTCTCGTTGTCGAGGCGATCTAGATCGGGCGGAGTGGTGGACGTACTCTCTTGTGCATGTGGATGGTGTACTCGCGAGCAACGACCTGCTCAATGGCGGACTTGGCGGGCTTCTTTCCCTTGGACGACATCTTCTGCAAGGAATGAGTGAGCGAGTGTTGTTGTCGGGCAGTGTGTGAGGTGGTGGAGAGGTGGTAGGGGTTGGCTTACGGCGGTGGGTGTCTGGGTGGTTGTCGAGAAAAATGTCGGAGGTTGATTGAGTGGTGGTCGCGGAGTCTCGCTGACTTGCTCTGGCGTTGCGAAATCGAGGAAAAATCCCAGCCAAGTGTGGGAGAGGCTCTGTGAGGGCAGGAGAAACTTCGGTTAATGAGCCAATCAGTGGTGGGCTTATCGGTGGCGACCCGCTGGAAGTGTGGAGGGGCATTTCCAATAGGTACCTAGGTACACTAGCTACAAAGCCGCACAGCAGGTCGGGTCCACTGCAGGCACAGAATGTGGCTGGTGTGGCTTTACTGGCAGGGCACCTTCCATTTAGAATTTAGAGGAGCACCGCGGGATCATGGAAGGGCCGTGGTCTGGTGACAAAGGCTACCCTGGAGTCGAATCAGTGCACGAAAGAACAGCGGTTTATGTGACTGCCCGTGATTGGATCACCACGTCACGCTCCAATCTCTTTCGCCCAAAACAGAGGTAATTTCAACGCAGCCCAGGGTGCAGCCAAGCAAGGTGCAACATCATGATCGACCTCGTCCAGGTTTGACAGACGTCGCTCCTGCAACCCATCGTGACGCCCGACAATCTCGACAATCACCGTCTCTCTCATTACCTTCTCTTCCCTCCCGTCTCCGTCCCTCTTTCGTCTCCGACCACAAACCCCCTTCTGTGCATCGCGCAATTCCACTCGCTCTACGGCCTTCGCGGCCGACCACTCTCGTATCCCTTCCCAGTACCTAATTGAACTCAATTGACTACTGCCTCAGGCTGGTGCTCCTTCCCTCACCCGACGAGAGAGAGAAGGAGAAGTACCACCTGCCTCGCCGCCATCGCAAACCCCTGTCAACAAGTGGTTTCCTGCATTTTATCTGCCTCATTGCACCACTCATCTACGTACCAACCCACCTAATTGTTAACAACCCATCTATGCGATCGCCGCCCATTCCTACAGGCAACTGCATTACGACCCTAATCTTCTTCTTCTACATCTGATCGCACCTCACCATCTCCTCCATTCTCTCATCCACATCCTGCCACATCGGCCAACAACCGCGACTCCACAGCCATGGCACATCGAGAGCCAGGTCTCCCGCGCGACAACCAGGTCGGCTCGCCCGTACCTTGGACGCCTCGCAACCGACTTCCAACCCTTTTCGAGGTTCTGAGCCGCAACACTCGCCCCCCTGTCGATCTCTTCTCATTCTACATCTACATGCGCGACCAGCAGCGCTCTGTCGACTACCTCGACTTCTGGTAGGGCTGAATCACTACTTCCCCTCAAGATGGGACAATGCTAACACGTCTTAGGCTTGATGTTGCCCAGCATATGAGTCTGTGCCGTCACTATGTCCGAGAACTGCGACGATCCGTTCTGGTCGGCACTCCCGACATGGAGAAGGGCGAGTCCAAGCGATCCTCGCGAGTTCTCGAGGCCATGGGCGACATCGCCGCCGGACCCGCCACCGGAACCGAGAAGGAGCGAGAGCAGAACGCCCAGATGTCCGCTTTCCTGCGCGACCAGCCTGCCCCCGGCGCTAACCTTCACGACTCCCCCCAGAGCAGCCAGGAGCGCCGTGCTAGAGCCTCGACGCAACTCAGCTCCATGAGCACCCCGCTGGGCCTGACCTCGGATTCCAACTCGCCCAACAACGGGGTATCTAGAGAAGACATCCGCGCCTCTGCCGAGAGGATCCTCTACACCTACCTGCTGCCTGGTGCCGAGCGAGAGATCACGCTTCCCGGCTCGATCACTACCGACATCACTACCGCCATCGAGCATGATGGACGTGACGATCCCGAGGTGTTCGACCTCGCCAAAGATTATGTCTTCCAGGCCATGGAGCGCGATGCATTTCCCGGTTTTCTACGAGCCCGAGCCTTTGGCAATCTGATTCCGCCGACCATCATTGCACGATTGATTCTTGGACTCATTGCCCTGTTTGGCGGATTCTGGACCGCATTCGTCCTCATCTTCCTCAACTATCCGCGTGCCGCTCGCTGCTGGGTAAGTTGACATGCTTGACGCTCTTTCTCTTGTGTATATCGTATACCTCGACTAACACTCGATTAGGTGATTCTACCGTTCACCGTGGGCGTGTACCTGCTGGCCTCTTACCAGTATAATCTGGACCCTGTCATGGCACTTGTTGGATTTACGGAATACACACCATTTCAGTACCAGAAGATTGCGGAGCCCTATGTCCGCAAGTTACTCATCAAGCGAGCCCTCACCGTTCTGGCCCTCACCATTCTCGTCGATGCCGCCATTTCGGTCTTGTTCATCTTCGTGCCTGGAAAACGACTCTGAACGACCGAGTGAGAAGAAACGAGTAACCAAAGTGAGAAGGGAAAAAGTGCTGGACACACGGAAAAGTGGAGATCTGGCACATGTTAACGACGATACGACTAATTGCTTTTCATCTACCGGCTGGCTGATTCACCAGTCCTGTTTTGTTCGACCTTGCGACGCCAGCTGCGTCTATAATGAGCCTAGCGTGGCCTGCATTGCATTGCGTTTTGATTTCGAGGAGGAGATAATACCAAGCATAACACCACGTTGTGCACCGCGCATTGTTTGTCGAGGGGAGTGAGACGGAGTGGAGGGTGACGTTAGCCCACGGCAGGGTAGAGGAAGAAAGAGTAACTGGTTTATGCAATTGCTTGTTGCAGAGAAGCCCCTTGCAGAATGGAGGATTCGGCTTTCTGATGAGAAATTTGGCTGCAAATTCTGGCCCACGCCCTTAGCAACAGAGTCGAGAAAAGAAGGAGAGAGGGATGGTATGCCTGAGAGGGAAGCCTTGTACAAAATCTCGGTGCGCGGATGGGTTTGCCGCCCTGGTCCCGGCGGATCAGGCGTATTGGCAAGATAGAGGAGACGACATGTCCTATGGAAAGGATTAGGAATAGGACCGTCAATAGGACCATCGACAACAGTACTCCAGGTTTCTTGCATCTTTTTCGTCTTGTCAGGTCTTTTAGCTTGCTGGCGAGTCCGAGGGCCAACGACGTGTGCTACATCCAGGCTACCTACCACCATCGCAAAAGGCCTTACAGCTTGGTAAGATATGTTGTACTAAAAGTGTAAACGGTGAAAAGAGACAGGCATATTACTTTTAAAATAGGGGGAGTAGCTAATCAGCCACCTCCCCTAAGAAAATAAGATAATGCAGGCTAATATGGTACTGTAGATATAAAATATTAAAAAGTAACATCGCGCGGTCATTCTGTAAATTCGACAGGTGGTGCCACCTAGGAGGTGCGCGAGAAGAAAACATAGGGCGCACGGGAAGAAACGTTCTTTACCGCCTTCCGAGTGTAGTTATTCACGTTGGGAAGGTTCTGACACAAATCTTCCTCAGTCTCAAGCGCCAACTCCATCTTCGTTCTATCGTATCATTGCCACATATCTCTCGTACTGGGCGAGTCGCAGACGGTAAAATCCGCGCCGCTGCTGCCATCTCGTCAGAAGATTCGATTGACCAATCCTCATATTACTGGTAATGCTTTGCAAGTTTGATTTGAGAGATAGGAATTGCAGCTCACCTTCCATCGTCTTGTAGGAACGCGCCCTAGTCGTCGCCGGTGGCCATGATGAGTAAAGGCTTCGCGTTAATTTCAGCAATGAACTGCTTCAAATAGACACCCGCGTGCACAGCAAACACAACAGTCCCTTCGTCGATCTCAGCGAACCCCCCGGCTCCAGCCGCCCCTACAGATTCAAAGCCGTCCTCCTCTCTCAGTAGCTTCATCGTTGCTTCAACATTGTTTTTTAAAAATAAAAAATAAAAACGTAAAAGTGGAAAAGTCAGAACTAGGAGCATTATAAAGTTTGTAAAAACTATCGTGTTGCTACGTCGATGTTGACTTTTTCTTATTGCTCTCGTCGCTTATTTGAAGTGCTTCCGCTTTCGATCCTCCTCTCGTATACAATGCTAGGCTTAAGTTTATTTACAATTTGAAATACTCAGGTTTTATTCTAATACAATTCAGAAGCGACGCTCCGGGTGACTCAAATCAGCACACACTAAAGGGCCATTTCCCTTACTGCAACAACAATCCCAACAAATTTCACGTGATGCAAACCCAAGCTATCTGTGTCGATGTTGGCTTAATACGGGGGAGCTTGAAAAAATACCGTATTAACTTCGTTACTAGTTACTCACTCTGCGCTACGGCTGCATAAGTAGTAGGCTGCTCATCAACACTAATGTGAATCGGCAGGCAGTGAGTGCCATTGGATATGCCATTCGCACGCACAAGATGCTACACACCAGCTTAATGCAAGGTTCTGCAATGATGACTATGCATAAGAAAATGGCATATATACATTTGCTATAAGTAGCTATAAGTACTGGTCCTCAATGTCCAGATAGATGAGTAGCTACTCAGACAATAATTGTAATCTTATGTGCAAGGGGGGACGTTGGAAGTTCGATGTTTCTTCCCATAGCCAAAAGAAAAAAACCACGACCCAGACTCCAATGCGACGCTCAACTCAAAAGACTAAGAAAATCATACATCTGCATGCTCGAGCGTTGTCAGTGGCACATAACCCTCGTCTCTGACTGTCCTTCTACCAACGAGTTCTCTCGCCTTCACAACAAGAGCGTCAAAGCCCCAGCCGCGTCCCCGCTTCTTCAGACCACCCTTCTCGGCAAGCAGGGCATCGTCCATCCACCTGGGCCTGTGCCAGAACTTGAGGAGTAGGGAAGAGACCACTACGCTGACACTGCTCGTAGCCATAGCCGCACCCGCAGCGAGGGGATGTAAGTGGAAACCGAGCGGCAGGAAGACGCCCATAGCGAATGGCAAACCGACCAGGTTGTACACACAAGCCCAAGCCAAGTTGAGCTTGATACGCGTGAAGATGCTCCGCGCGAGACACAGAGCTGCGGGGACATCCATGAGCTCGTTGGGTCGCATGAGGACGACGTCCGCAGCTTCCATAGCGACGTCTGTTCCAGACGCCATAGCAATACCAACGTCGGCGGTGGCAAGAGCAGGCGAATCGTTGATGCCATCACCAACCATGGCAACACATTCACCCTGTTCCTTAAGCTGGAGGATGATCTCCTGCTTCTGATCGGGCGAGACGCCTGCCCAGACACTTTCCTCGGAGATGCCGACCTGCGCTGCAACGGCCAGAGCGGTAGATCGCTGATCACCAGTGACGATGGCCGTCTTGATACCCATGCGATGTAGAGCGGCAATAGCAACGGCAGCTCCGTCTTTGATCGTGTCTGCTAAGCAAAGATGACCGGCGTAGGTACCATCGATGGCGATGAAGATGTTTGTGGTGCCCGAGGTGGATTTGCCAGATTTTCTATTAGCTCTCGTGTTCATCTCTTCCGAGGCTTCAACGGCGGACTCGGGCACATTCACGCCACTCTCGCGAAGAAAGCGGACACTGCCTATCAAAACATTGTATCGCTTGCGCTCTGTGCTGCTAGCGGGCTCGACGGCTGCACTGACACCACGTCCAACAGCAGCTCTGAAGTCTCCGACACTGCCCTCGACAGCAGATTCGCCATCGAGACCCAGTTCGGTACGCGCAGCTCCCAGAATAGCTTTACCGATGGGATGTTCGCTGCCTGCCTCGGCGAGACCGACGATAGTCCACCAGAGCCGTCGGCGCCAGTCATTATCTTGCCAGAGAGATGGTAGATTCGCAACAGCAACGCTCATCTTACCGTAGGTGATAGTCCCTGTCTTGTCGAGAACAACCTGAGTGATCTTGGTACTCGTTTCAAGTGCGGCTCCACCCTTGACGAGGATACCGTTCTCGGCACCAACTCCGGTACCAACCATGACGGCGGTGGGTGTGGCCAGACCAAGAGCGCAGGGACAAGCGAAGACAATGACAGAGATACAGAGCTTGACACAGACCATGAGCTTGCCGCCACTCTGCTCCTGAAGGAAGATCTTCGGGGGATTGACGAGAACATGGCTGAGGATCATCCAAGTGACAAAGGTAAGGAAACCAAGAATGAGAATCGTCGGTACAAAATAGCCGGCCAAAGTGTCAGCAAGGCGTTGAATGGGGGCGCGGGTTGTCTGGGCGTCTTGCACAAGCTTGACAATCTGACTCAGTTGCGTATCACGCCCAGCTCTGGTGACACGGAAATCAAAACGGCCGTGTCCATTGACTGTACCGCCGATGACACTGCTCCCCTTCTTTTTCTGGACAGGTATCGCCTCGCCCGTCACCATACTTTCGTCCACGTACGTCTCACCGCGGACGATGACACCATCCGCAGGAATCTTGTCTCCGGGACGAATGATGACGACGTCGCCGACGGAGATGAGCTCGGTGGGAATGATCTTCTCCTCCGCCGCGTTTCCATCTTTAGGAGTTTTGGGGTCCTCGGAAACGGCGCTGTTCCAAGCTTCGGCAGCCTTTTCGGCGGCAATGGGGTCAGCGTAGATAGTAGCCATGGACGGCGCAAGAGACATGAGGCGCGAAAGGGCAGATGAAGTCTGGCCCTTGGCACGATTTTCCAGAAAGCGGCCGAAAGTGATGAAAGTAATCAACATGGTGCTTGTATCGAAGATAGTACCGGGCCGGGAATGCGGCGGAGAGAGAACCGAGACGGCCATGGCGAAGATGCTGAAAAAGAAGGCAGCGGAAGTGCCCAAAACAACGAGAACATCCATGGTGGGAGAGCCATGTTTGAGAGACTTGTATGCGGAGGTGTAGAATCGCTTGCCAATGCCGAACTGAACGGGTATCGTCAAAACCAAACATATGATATCGCCTAGGAAAAGGCCGGGAATAATCTGTAAGCCTCCAAAATCCAGAATGGGGAGGACCATGGGAAAAATCATGCCGATGAAGAAGACGGGTAAAGTAAATGCTGCCGAGATTTGGAACGCTCTCCGCCACTCTTGGATCTCTTTCGTCTTGGCTAAAGATTCTAGCTGCGCGTTATTGTCGTCATTGTCGGCGACCAGTGCATTGAAACCGAGGCTTTCTATCGTTTCCACGATGGTGCGGAGCCCAGTAACGCCGGGTTGATGGGCCACCGTGAGCCTTGCCGTGGACAAACTCAACTTGGCAGAGCTGACACCGGAGAGAGCTAATAGCGCATCTTCGATACTTTGGGCCGCCTTCGCATCCGGGTTTCCATAGATCTTGAACTGCGCCGAAGATGCCGAGCTTTGGTCAGAGGTATCGAAGCTAGTAGACAGTATCTTAGCATCGAAGCCCCTGTCCTCGATGATTTCGACTATCTTCTCTGCGGGGACCTTGATAGGGTCATGCGTGATGACGGCTCTCTCAGCTAGCAAGCTAATGTTGAAGCGCACGATACCCTCGAGACCGGTGAATCCGCCTTCGACGGCCGAGGTGCAAGCACCACACGTCATTCCCTCGATGGCGATTGTGGACGTCGCCATAGACGGTTTCAACTCTCCATGGCCGGCTTTGGTCACCTTTGCGGGTTTGGACTCTTCGCTGTCTATCAGGGTTGCGCCGAAGCCCCGGTCTTCGATGATCTCTACTATCTTATCGGCTGACAACAACGTCGCATCGTGCTCGATGACGGCCCTCTCGGACAACAGGGAGATGCTGAAATGTTTGACGCCTGTGACATCTGCGAACCCTCCTTCAACGGCAGATGTACATGCGCCGCAGGTCATGCCTTCGACAGCAATCGTGGTCACGGTCGTGGGCGGCCCATCGCTCTCGGCTTCGGCGGTCGAGCGGTTCGGAGTGGGGAGTGGCGAGGGCAGATCTGTCGAGAGGACCTCGGCTTCGAAGCCACGGTCCTCGATCACGTCCTTTATCTCGTCTCCGGATATGCGCTGGGCGTCGTGCGTGATGACGGCACGCTCCATGACGAGACTTACGGAGACGTTGCCGACACCGTCGAGACCCTTGAAGCCAGCTTCAACGGCTGAAGTGCATGCGCCGCATCTGGTACATGTCAGCATTCACGGGCGAGCAAAGGATTTATACGGAGAGGCAAGCATCGTACGTCATGCCGCCCACCCGGAGCGTAGTGGTCGCCCATCGCGGAGCGTTGGGGCTTTGCAGAGTTGTCCCCGACGACTCCCTCTGGGGAACCTTTATGTATGTCGGGGCCATGGTGGACTGCGCCTCTCGGCGAGGAACAGGAGGAGAAGAGAGCGGGAAGGAGGCGAAGGAGGGCTATGATGCGATTTTTGACTACCGGGGAAATATATGTACACAGAGGGCTGGCTGTCTCGGGGAGTTTACGCTACGCAATGAATGGCATAATTACTGTAAAAAGAGGTATCTAACAAAGAGACATGAGATGTTGTTGGTATGCAGTGGCATAGGACTGACTGAGCAGGACCAAGGCCAGTATGCCAAATTTCAAAAGACAAGCAAACGTTGGGTCGTGGCGAGAGAAGAGAGTCGAGTTCGGAGTCTCCCAGTCGGCTCCTGCGGCGAGGCGGGCAGGCAGGCTTAATAATGACACACGGACGGTTTGGAAACACAGATGGAACTTCAAGAGTTCAAAGCGCCAAGCAGGCGAGACACTCGACAGGCTCGACAGGTCAATTTCAATCAAGGTGGGAGGGGGGGATGGATGCCCTGGGGGATCCTTGTCCCGAATCCCGACATGGGGCATGTCAGTCCAGACTCCATACCTGTAATCCGTACCCCTTGATCGTTACCTTCCTGACCCCGGGCCACTTTTCGGTGTCGTCTCGCCGTCGCGACTCGCTGCGGTTCTTGTAACGAGTGCTGGACTCAGGCTGCTCAGGAACAGGGACCAGCAACCTCCGTGCGTTCTACAGGGAAGCCTCTCTTTCGAATTTCCATCAGCTCCGGGAAGCGGACTTTTGTATGCACAGTACAGGTTAGAGTTGGCCGTTTCAAGAGAACTGAGGTCCATCGTTGCTCACGAGGAAGCAAAAGTCACGGCCGTAGAAGCCATCGTCACCGCTTTGATCTCCCTTGTGATCTGTACGCCGTACGCGTGCATGCGATATGCAAGGCAGAGTACGACTCAGTAGGTATTCCCTCAACGTCTGTCTGGCATGAATGAATCGGCTGTCAGATTGGAAACGGCTTGGTAAGAAGCCCCGGTTCCGTTCCAGTGCCACCGCATACATAGAGTCACCCATACCGTCAACCACTCATCCCACCTTTTCCCCAGACCAACGGCGCATTGTGAATATGGTCGGTCAGTGGACACGTATGTAGTCGTTGCAACACACTGCAAGGTAATTTGCACACAGAGGCTTGACCCTTACATCGCTTGCCAACCTGGTCAGATCTAGCCTTATAGTCTCCTGGCAGGGCGCTGTTCCCGTGCCTTTCGGAGCTTGTTTTACGGGCCATGGCGCTCGGCGAGCGAGCCATACCACGTACGCAGCTTTACGCAACACCATCCAATATTGGACCAAAGCGGAAACCCATCTGGCGCCACCGTCACCAGCCGAGCTGTCAGCCAAAGGCACACTGGTGTCCTCTGCACCCACGGCTGCACCCATCTTGCTGATTACGAGGTGAGATGATGCCATCTGTTGCTTTGCCGTGTGGTGGCTGTTCTTTGCTCAATTTGTTTGTAAGGAGGTAGCTGTCAGGGTAGGCGAGGTAAGTAGATTGAGGTTCGTCGGGTAAACCAGATTGGATAATCAAGCTCGATCGGGGTGGTCCAACGAGAGTGTTGATTGTTGATTGCCCTCTACTCTGTCTCCCGCCTTCGCGTACTTGCTCGCTTGGCAGTCGCGGCAGATCCAATGTTGCTGTCAGGTTAGCCCGGTGATTGGACATCTGACTAAGGTAAGACTAAGAACAGCTCAATGGTCCTCATGGGCAATTTCTGAAAGTCTTGTGAGCCGCCAACCCCCAGAGCAGGTCTTGAATGGTTGTTTGCCTACTGGCAAGTTGGAACTGGACACTGCTCTTAACTTGAGGCAATACCTACAAGTCCTTAGGTCACATGCTTTCTCGCGAAGGTAGCCGAACTAAGCAGCAACAAATACAGTCTTTAATGCCGGTGTTCATGCTTGTGTTCACTTTGCGATACCACTTTACCCATCAGCAGTGCGGGCCTTTATTCAAGCATCCATGATACTGCAGCTTCAATCTTGATAACCTCAATATAGACATCTCTGTCTTGCAAGCTATCAATGATATACCTAGATGTAGGTAGTGATTATTTGGATACTTGCAGCTGCCTTATACAAGCTCGTTGTTCTTGCAGGATTCTGTTACACTATACAGTGAATAAGGCAGTTTCCGTTCCTTCATATGTCCATAGACGTTGGGTTGGGTGGTGAAGTCAATCAACAAGGTGGTTAGTGAGACAAGCAACAGGCGCTAAGCAGGCATGAGGGCGATCAGTGCCCGGCAAGCTACAGTAGGTAGGCGCAATCTACAGCAGAGAACCTACCTAATGCTGCTACCAACCCCAATGGAGCACCACCCCGCGTTTTGGAGCAAGCGATCCAGATTCCAAAACGCTGATGATACGGAAAGCACCAGCTCCCCACGACGTAGTTTCAACGTTGGAGAAGCTGCAGCCAGTGACTGACGAGAGAGGCGACAGCTTGGGAGCCCTGAGGTTCCAATGCCGCCAGGTACAAGTCTTGAAACTCGCGACTTTGTTCCTGATTTCGACTCCCCCAACCGCACGGAGTAGTTTCACGACAACCTGCACCATCATCCCATCCACAATCTTGGATCACGCAGTACAGTAGCAGCACCGCTCATCCCCCCGCGCCGTTTCGTTTCCCACCCCGCGAGGCTGCTGCTGATCCCACCATCCCACCATCACAACTGGTGACGGCCTCAGCCTTGTGGCCAACACAAGCTCAGCTTCCGTCTCCCATTGCATCACCACCAGTACGGTGGTCCCAGCCATCATCGCTATGGAGCAGACCAAGGCTCTGAACGCTCTCGAGGTTGGTTGCTGCCCTTCCCCTACTTGCTTCCACATGTCCATGTCCACTACATTCATGACGTCTATACCCGCGCAACGTACATATTGCTGACTATTGTGCCCGCCCAGCCATACGTGGCGATGGCCCAGACTTCAACCTCTAACAGCCACGCTGCCAATGTCATCAAGCTAGCCACAAGCAATCCCAACACCTACGTCTTTGCAGAGCTGCTCGACGTGCCCAACATCCAGAAATTGGCCGACTCACCCGACCATGCCCCCTTTCTGGAGCTGCTCAAGATATTCTCTTACCGCACCTACCGCGACTACACCCAAGAACCCTCTCTCCCCAAGTTGGACGAGGCACAGACCGCCAAGCTCCGACGCCTCTCTCTCCTCTCTCTGGCTAAGAACCCCAAGAACCTCACATACGCCGCCCTCAAGCAGGCCCTCGACCTACCCGACACCTCCGCCCTCGAGCGCCTAGTCATCGACGCCGTCTACGCCGGTCTCCTCGACGCCAGGCTCGACCAACACAGCGGCTTCGTCAATGTCTCCTCCGTCGCCCCCTTGCGCGACCCAGACCCGAGAACCATCCCCGACATGGTCGCCAGCCTCAGGGGCTTTGAGAGCCGCTGCCAGTTTGCCTTCGACGACATCCAGGCCCAGATAGACGCCATCAAGAATGCCGCCGCCAAGCGCCACGCCGAGAAGAAGGCCCGCGACCAGTATCAAGCTAAGCTCCTGGACGACGAGAAGAGCTCCGACGCCATGGGGCAGCGAAAGACCAAGACGGCCACGCTTAGGTCGCAAGGCCAGCCCAAGTTTGGCGGTAAGAGGCCTGTTAGCAACGTCGATGGTAACATGGACGAGGACGACGGCATGGACCTCGAGGAGGACGACCCCGAGGACGGCGAGACAGCGGGCACCGGCTCCGGAGGCGGCGCCCCCCTCGGCGGTCCGGGTAAGAAGCGGCTTAATCGCCGGAAGAACTAGGGAGAAAGAAGGCTGGCCAAACAATAAATACTGACGAAGTAGGGATCACGTTAATAGAGAGATGACGATAGGAGGCAGGTCTTATGGTATAGATTAAGTAATCAGCAATAGCTACTCAGACAGCCTAACGGAAGTCAAACATTATGTCAAGAGCCTGCCTACCTAGTCGGTCGCTTATTCTATTGTCTATCCGATAGATTGCGAATCCAGCACCAGTCGAGGCTATCGTACAAAAAAGCTGGACACCCCTAGCCACCACCACCCCCTGGATACCGGGAAATAATACGTACGTCACCACATAATACTACTACTACACCTTTACCTTCAATTAATTGTAGAAAATCATATTAATGCTAAAGATTAGTATATAGGCTATTAATCGCTGTAAAAATAACCGAATTCATCGAATTAATTGACTGAATTAACGTGGTTGAATTCGTGTGTTGAATTAGGTGCGTTGAATGTGGTGTGGTGGGTGGGGTGGAAAGTGTCCAGCTTTTTTGTACGATAGCCTCGCCAGTACATACTCGGATAGACAGTAGAGTAAGCGACCGACTAGGCAGGCTCTATGGTGATCGAATCCGGTACCATTACCAATGTTCAATTGGACGGTCGCCGCGACTAGAACTATCCATTCGAAATTTATTGGTAGGATATATCGATAAGTCAACCCTGTACAGGCCTGCAGGATATGAAACTAATTTTGTGGAATTCGCCACCACTAACGACTATTTCGAACAATGCTCTGCTAATCCGTACCTCACCACCCAATTTCAGCCTAGATATACATAACTATGAGCTCCCGCTGAATTTGCTCAACACCATACATTATCGTCACGCCTTTTAAGTCCGTACTATATGTACAGACACTGCGTAAGGCTTGCCAAGGCTATACTATTAGGCCTGCTGGCGCTGTACTATTAGGCCAGCTAATGCTGTATATAAGGCCTGCTGAGGGCTATAATAAGCCTGGAACGAAGTCCTGAGGCCTTATAAAGGCTATAGATATACGGCGTCGGCCAAATATGTAAATATCTTCACTTTCGTCACAGACCAATTGGACAGAACGGACAATATTGATCGCAGATGTAACTTTCAGGCCAATTTGTATGGAAAGATACTGATTTGCTGAATCCATCTCGTTCAGGTTAGCTGTAGTGGAGTATTCCACAAAATTAGTTTCATATCCTGCAGACCTGTATGTACTGGTGGTGCTGGATTCGCAATCTATCGGATCCTAGGTTCTACATATTGGCTCTCGAGCTTGACACGGAACCTGCACCTCAGGCACGGTCCAGATCCAGTATTGTCTAGTGGTAATATGTTGATCAGGCTTTTAATCTTGGACCCTTATGATCATCAGCCTTACAATATCGGCATGCTAAATCGAGCTCTTCGCCTACCTCAAAAGCACTTGCTACTCAGTAGATAAAACAACTCTGTCATTTGTCAACTCAATTGCGACATTATTCGAGCGTCTCCGTGGTAAATTGTAAGAGATCCCGGCCTATGAGCCAGGCACCATGATATATGGCCCTCAATGCATACCTACAAATGGTATCGAGTTCGGTCCTTTCGAATGCATCCTATATACCTAGGTACTTCAACTACATGCTTCGACAAGATCAAAACCTCCCATCAAGAGATTTGGACCCTCGACTTAAAAGGTTATCACACTGAGACAGCATGCTGTTACTGTACCTTATACCCTTCAAATGACCTAGTGCTTCCTCGTCGGAGTGCTCCTCGAGGCCGTCGCTCTTTGAAATCCCGGTAGTCACACTTACCAGCAGATGTTCAAGCATTCTCATTCTTATTATGAGAACCGTTCAATCCAAACAGACACTAAATAGTGAAGAGTGTAGCGATAGCATTAGCGACAAGCCCCAGGACATGTCAGCCTTGAAAAAGAAACACATCACATGACTCTACGGGCGAAATTCCGCAAAATTATTTCACAGTCCTATGCGATGTTGTGTTCCTTATCATAAATGCATGAATTCTCACGGAGGTAAGAGCGCAGTAATCGAGAAAGCTTTAGGACATACTGTAAACGAGCATATATAAGTGAATAATAAAGAGATGAGATCCCTACTATCTACCGAATAAAAATAGGGATAATTACTATATATACATCTAGGCCCATGGAGCATGGCAGACTCCCACATATAGGAAGCCAAATACTGGAAGTAGGCCTATTTCCTGACATGTATTCCCTATCCCATTCCCACTCCCACATTGACAATACCGTTCTCAGTGAGTCCCTATGAAAGTCGCCATCGAGAGCAAAACATATCCCCCTGTCACATATATCGAAATCAAAACCGAGACTCGATCGGGCTAAGATATGCATAATTATATAAAGTCTTCTTATTCATATCACTAACCAACCAACCAACCCAATGCTGTAAGCACAAAGAAAAAAGATGCTGATCTAAGGTATGCAGCTATGTCATGCTCCCGTCCTCGATGCATGTGTATGCCTACCTAGGTAGGTATGCGTAATGAAATATATGTAGGCCCCCCTTTCATCCAAACCATGACTCATCAGCCATAATCCATTCCTTCCCTCTCGTGCCCATGGTCGTCTCGCATCTCCTATCGAGGCAGTCACCTACGGCATCTCAACCCCACGGATCGACGCCCTCATCAATGCTATTCCCACCCCTGTCCCTCCGCGCAAGCGAGAACATATCCTCTACGAGCGGCACACCAACCGCTCCCTTGGTCTGATCACGAATTACCCAGCTCTCTTCGCCCCCAGGGACGGGCGATCGAAACGCGCACTCCGAAATGTCGGCATCGGTATGACTCTCTATATCAGCGTCCGAGGTATGCGCATCGCTCGTCTCGAAACCGACGTTCTTCCTCGGTAGCGACGGCGGAGAGGTCATCGAGGAGGTCGTATCCGTTATGGGCTCGGATACTTCCATCTTCAGTCTAGAGCTCAAGACACCGAGAGGAGAGAGTGTCTTCTCGTGGCCGCCCCCAGTTCCTCGGTCGGGGGGCGTGAGCGGCCGAGAGAAATCAAATTCGTCCCCTCCGGACGTGGACGACATTATCGGTCCTGTTCTAGCCCCGCTCGGTAGACCGTTGCTCTTCGGAAGCTTCTTCAGTTTCAGTTTCGGGTTCCCTCGATGGTGACGCAGAGCCATCTCCAGCCGTTCCTCGTCATCGGTGTCGTCGTCTGTGACCTTGTACGGTGTGTCGTGAGCGACGTGATAGAGGTGTGGATTCAATAAATTACCCGCGCTCAGTCGTCTTTGCCGGTGTTTAAGCTTGTCTCTGGACGAAACGCGGTGGACCGATGTAGGCCCCGACGCAAGGGGCTCATGGCTGCCCCTGCTGTGTGCCGTCGCCAGAGGACCCGTCGCCATCCTTCTAAGGTCGACTTGGCTCTTACTGAAGACGACCCGGGCTCGGAGAGCGTGAACGGCGCGATCCAGGGCGAGCTCGATGGCACAGCGGTCCCTTATACGAGAAAGCTTGGGCCACGTCGCGCGCTCGCCGAGGAGACACGACCGCGTCATGAAATCGGTAGTGGGATTTCTTAGGATATTGGGGAGATCAAGCACTCCTATGGCGGGCAGGATATTGATGTCGCCCGAATACTTCTGGCTGAGGATGGACCTGAGCTTGCCGACCAAGTTGGGGAATACCCCTATC
This sequence comes from Xylariaceae sp. FL1272, assembly GCA_022432385.1. Lineage (NCBI taxonomy): Eukaryota > Fungi > Ascomycota > Sordariomycetes > Xylariales > Xylariaceae > Xylariaceae sp. FL1272. The sequence goes on from JAJJXC010000052.1 coordinate 59,971, forward strand.
TCTGCCATCAACTGCATTCTATGCAGAGCCTCACTCTTGGCAAGAGACGTCATGGTATGTAACCAATCCCTCTCCTCTTTGTGTACAGTATGATGATCGCGAATTAAGGGCGCTGCCGTGTCCTCTTTGGCTAAGAATGGCACGACATGAGGGTTGACCTGGGAAACGATGAAATGATTGACATTGAACATCTCGGCCAACCTGGTCATTGGCAAGTCGTTATCGACCGACCCGTCTATCCATGCCTGCGGTGTCGGGTTCCAGGGACTATGTTCTCCCGTCAATGGGTTCTTGACGAGCAAAGCGCCGGCTGAGAAGACGAGCGGCACGGAGCAAGAGGTAGCCACGGCCGACCAAATCATGACGTTTGGTGCTGTTACATAGTTGAGGAGCCTGGGCAATTCGTAAATAGATGCAGTAGAGACGCAAATATTGCAGATGCGCCTCGTCCGGTTGTAAGCCTCCTGGAACGTAATGTCGCCCAGCAGATCACGCATGACACGCGTCAGGTGTTTGATGTCGGACCAGTTGCCCTCAGTGAGCATCCGTCTGAGATGATCGATGAGCCCATCCTCGTTTCCTTCCTCCTCGAAAACTGCCAGATCCCCGTTGGGAAAGTCTTGGATGAGCTGCGGAACCTCGTCGTCGGTCTTGGAGCAAAATACGGCACACACGATCGAACCGGCTGAGGCACCAGAGATGATGCGCGGTAGAAGCTTGGCTTCAAACAATGCCTTCAGAACGCCGATATGCGACATGCCGAAAGTGGCACCGCCCGAGAGGAGTAGCGCACTGCGACCGAAGCTCTGACGGGCATACAACATGGAGTCGAGCAAGTCTCTGGGTGCGAGATCACCGGGTCGGCCACAGGGATCCAGTTGGGCACTCCGGTCGACCAGGGTGGTAATAGTCCGCAGGGTGGAATCGACATATTGCTCTATCAACTTCTTGGTGCCGCAGTACGAGTGTCGATATAGATCGATATTGCCCATACCGCCGAGGTCACGCGATAGAGCAGTGCGGATGATGTGCATCATGGCGCGCATGTCACCATTCAGTCGCGCCTCGTCGAGCTCCCGCAACCGCACCTCGAGCAGATCCGGGTTGTAGTCGCCGATCGAGATAGCGACCTTCCACTCCTCGTTGCCCTCGAGTACGTCGAGCTCGTGGGCCGCGGCGTCCCACTGGGCAAAAGACTCGGCGTGGAGCATACGAGCACGGAGGAGGTGGCTCCGCTGGTCGCGGAACTTCTTGCCCTCGCGCTCATGTTGGTTCATGCCATCTTTGAGGTACAAGAGGCTGTGGTAAGCCCTCGAAAGCGGCGCTGCGAGGGAGAGCAGGGGCAGCGAGGGCTTCGTTTGGTTCTTCCGTCTGATGGTTGACGTCCGTTTGGGCCGTGTGGGAAGGATGGAGGGGACGACGGACGGTAGGATGTCCATGAGGAACGTCATATCGTAGGTGTCGGGGGCGCCAGGAGGATGCGGGACTGTAGCAGTGTCGGTCGTGCCATGCGAGGCGAGGGCCGGCGGGGCATAGCATACGACGTGTCTGTAGGGGATTCAGCAGCGATGTGAGACAGTCGCAGGTCGGCCCTAGTCGTCGACGCCGTTGAGAATCCCCATGTCTCGAGCACCCAAGTTGAGGAGGTGAGGTTTGGCGATACCGGATGTGTGGTAAGTTACTCCGTCGTTAGGCTATACACGTTCTAGACGTAGTAGTCGACCCAAATGGTCGGTTCTTTGATTAGTGGCCGTTAGATAGGCGAGTGCGGGATATCGATGATGACAACGATGTACACTCTCGAGCCGAGTCAATAGTGGTGGCTGCTACTAGCAATACAGTAGTCTGATGAGATACGATCACAGGGGCGGACAAAGAGAGACGACGAGAAAAAGGAAGGTCGAAGTCAGATAGATGTCATGTGTCGACATGGGCGTAACGCAGTAAGTCTGGAGCTATAATTAAGGTCCGTCACACATGCAGGAATAACGATTAATAGGTCGTGGCAGGAGGAAGCTGAAGGAAAGCTCCGAAGGTAACACGTCAGAGCTGCACCAGGACCTGAATAAGTGAGGCTTGTTTTAGGTGGTATTTCTACCTACCTTAGACGTGCGTATTCCCCGCTACCCCATGCTTTCCTATCAATCCCCAAGGTCGCTCACGACGGGAGTCCCTCGTCACCCCGTGCAGAAAAACCCGGAGTGCATGTGAACAGCTGCCGCCGTGGCCGCGTGCGCGGGGTGTGGGAGAGTACCTACCTAACCTAGTGGCTCGGTGGCTCTACTGTGGGGTGTGACGACGGGCCATCTGACCAAGTTAAGGCCTATTGCGAGCCTGTTTCTCTGCCCTGTTGTTCCAGGGGGTCACCTGCAGACTGCAGCTCTGTCCGCCCGCCCATCTGTTCCCCGTTGCAGAATGAGGACAGCACTCCCCAAATTGACATGTGCAACCCGATCGACCAAAACCCACAGGCGACTTGCATTGCCGCCATCGCCATGTCGGCTCTCGTTGCCACATCTGGGCTCTGCGATGCTACCTTGTCACACCCTGTCTGTCGTTATCGTTGCACACAGTCTGGAACTGTAGAGTTCGGTACGCCTTCTTGAATACAGACTATTCGACCGCCCATTCATTGTCGATTCAGCAAGGGCCGCAGATGTGCATCTTAGTACGGCCTGAGTCGCCTGCAACTTAGCCCCCGCCACGATGCATCAGGTAACTTACCTCACCTCCTACCATTCTCTCGAGTCACGTGGCTACCTATCCATGACTCTCGCTCTTGCACTATTCAGAACCCGAGTACTTGGAGTCCTTTGAATACAATGTTTACGTTCCAGTTCCAAGTTCGTCATGATTCAGGTGCCTGATTCAACGTCTGTCTATTTGGGTATCTGCTAAGAATGGTCTAATCAAGCGTCTGGAATCCTGATCGTCTTGTATCTGTAAAATGGAAGTAGTGTAAGCATTGTCTCGTAGATCAAACTCTCGTCTCGCCATGTCCAACCTCACTCGCAAACCTGTCTACGGCATCTTGCACTGCACACCCAAAGTCAGCATACCTCGCCCAGAAGTGAATGCGTGAAGAAAGAAGAAAAGTAGGTAGAACGAGACTCACAGTGGCTCATAGCGCCAACCTCAATCCAAAAGTGACCAGCCCCAGCAACCTCAGCTGCTCTCCACCTCGTCGCCTCACCACCGGCCAGCCTCCTGCTCCAGTCCCTGATCTTGCGATTGCTGATGAACCCATCCTGCCCTCCATAGACACACAGCGAGTTGTGCCTCACAAACTTCTCATCCCTGTCCTCAGCCCCACCTCTGCCAACACCAAGCGACATCGTAGCTAGATTAGACACAACGCCCACAGGCGGCGAGACAAGTAGATACGCAGCTCGAAACTCCATCCCATCCAGTTTCTCGAGACATGGCTCCGTCTCTTCGCCACCTTTCTCTTTACTCGCCCCCTTCTTCCGTAGGACGATCTTGGATCTTTGCAGGAGGTCCTTAACCCCTCTCTTGATCTTCTCTTCGCCATGCACCTCTTTCTCGTGTCCGTCGTGGCCGTCTCCCCCGCCGACACGCATCCCTAAGCTACTCCTCGGCGACTTCGGAGACAAGGCCCTAAGATCCCTCTGCTGCTCGGCTAGGTGTTGCGCGCGTAGTCGGATGTCAGCGGCGGGCGTATGTACGACCGGCGCCTCAAAATGGGAGAGGACGAGTTCGGCGGGCGGGAGCCGCGTCACGATTATGGCGCCGTACGAGTACCCGGCGAACAGGAACGTCGGCGCACGCCTCTCGGCAGCAGAATCAAACCCGGAAGAGTTCAACTCGCCAGGAGGCACACGTAGGTGATGCGCATAATACGCCAGAAACCCAGCGACCGAGACATAGTCGTCCTGCTCAGGCTTCGAAGTCCACGATGTGCGGCCAGCAGAAGAACCTGCGCCCCTGGTTTCCACACCTCTATTTAGTACGTGTCCTTGCCAGGCATGACATTACCAGCCGAACGTAGTTCATAAGGAAAAAAGCGCAAACACACCGAAAATTAAACGTAGCAACCAGAAACCCACGCCCCAACAACGTGCCAGCCACAACATCAACCACATGATCATCAAAGCACCCACCGAGCGGCGCATACGGATGCGCCACAACTGCAACATCCTCACTCCATCCTCCAGTCTTGCACGGGTGGTAGACCCGACAGTCAAGCCTCGTCTCGTCGTGTATGCTCGGGAGCGTGAAGCTCAGGTCCGGATGCGGCAGCATGGTAGGATTGGAACTGCCCGTGCGGAAGAAAGTGGGATGCTTCTACATGCATGGCGCGTCCGCGTGGGTACCGGTAGCGACCGTAACGACTTATAGTACCTCACTAACTAACCCTTGGTCTAGACAGCCGAGAATCGCTCTCTGAGACGAAGCCAGGAGGGAAAGCGAAAGACATGCTCGGGGTTCGAGCAGATTGATTGTACAAAGTACTGAAGCTAGGTACCTACTGAAACCCCCGACTGCCTGGACTCTTGTATCTCGCGTATACGTCATCTGATTACCTAATTGGCAGCATAGGGCCAACACATCAATGCCCTGCAAGCGCATCGTGAATCTCTCGGCTGCCAAGAAAAGCCAAAGTGAATAATTCCCACAGTCAAGTCGATTCATGTTGCGCGCAGTTTTAACGGGATAAGGTGTGATTAAAGAGGGGCCGAGGAGGCGAAGCGTTGTAATAATATATCAGATAATTCCACTGTCAAACGCCTCCCAGCAGATGTGTCCTACATACGCCCAAAAACCTGCCATGTAACAGACCGAGCGAACCCATAAAAACAGCCCTTTCCTCCACATATGTGAGTCGCTAGATGTCCTTCTCGTGACACCCGTATATCGTCTAGTTGGGTGATCTGTTTCCCGGCCGTATGTTCATCGTGTCGTCAGCCTCGTTAAAGAGTATGCATCGTCACCTGTCCCCAATTTCATCGGCTTCACATACTTTTTCTCTTGTACTTCTCCAGCTTCCGGTCACCGAAAAACGGTTCAACCTCGTCCAGTCTCCTCAGAGACGATATGATTGCTCTTCGCGCATCCTCCTCTATTCCCGGTCCAGCTCGGGGTGCCTCATTCTCCTCCTAGGAGCCGGCGATCCCCAGACCAACACGAGGGCCGAACGCCCCCTGCCTGTCGCCTCTTCCGTCCCGTTCGCGGTCTACCGTCGCTCTCATCCGCCTACCCTCCATCAGTCCCCGGAGACCACGTTTCTGAAGTCCGATCACGCTGCTGAGTTCTCCGTTCCAGATCTCCTTGACCGCGCCACGTTCGCTATCTTCCACTTCGCTACCCCACTCGCTGCCCGAGACGCTTGTGCTGGCGCTCAGCTCTGCGCTGCCGGGTCGGTTGATCGGCACACTCGTGTTGATGCGCAGTCCGTCCACCCCACGTGTTGGCTCGTCCATGCTGCTCTGAGATATAGACATCGATCGTCCGCTGCCATCCACTCCGCCGAACGGTTGGTCCAGCCCGAAGAAGTTGGGGTTCATGCTGCCGTCGATGCCCCGCCCGCCACCTGCCGCCATCGCCGTAGCGTTGAACACGGCGGCAGCGTTACGTGAGTCCAGAAGAGCATGGAGCCGTTCCACCACAGCCTCGAGCAGTCCGTCAATCTTGTACGGTCGCGCAATCTGCAGAAGGGAGCAGAGGATCTGCGGAGTACAAAGCGGCGACGATGGTGATGGTAGCGAAGAGGTGTAGAGGAAGTGGAGCAGCGCCTGTACGGTCAAGTAGGTGTGGGGGAGGTACAAACAACGTGGCCGGGAGCTAGGAGGTAGCGAGGCCGGCGTAGGCGCTGCGTTGATGTTGGTTGGGTCGATAGTGCTACTGCCGCTAGAGAAGGACGTGCCTCCTGGCTTTCCGGTGCCCGCCGCCGAGTTGCCCAGAGTGGTGGCCATAGACAGGCTACTGTCGCCCGTATTTCGATTCGTCTGCGTGATGGTCATGACGGACATTCTCGTGCCAGCCTGACTAGACATGCCCGTCCTCAGAGTCGCCGCATCGCTGCCATCTTGGGTAGCGGCGCCCTCGCGCAGGAGCTGTACAAAGTACGGGCCCCATCGCCGGCCGACGATCCTCGAGTTGATGTGTATCCTTTCACCACCGATACACAAAATCTCCATGTCTGCCAATTCCCGCATCGCCAAGGCCTTCTCGCCGAGTTCTTCGGCTGCCCGCGAGTGGAACCTGCCGCCTGCCGTCCAACCGGCTTTTCGGGCCAGGCTGAGACCCGGTCCTACGTGAGGGCTACTGGCGGACAAGAAGCCAGACATGGGTGCCGCTTTGCGCGGGTTGTCGTAGAAGCCGAATGCTTCGAGCTCGACCATGCACACATTCGAGAAGTTGATGCGGCGGTGGTTATAGTCGTCGACGAGGCTCCTCTTCCGGTTGCCAAGAATGACGAAAGTGTTTCTTCTATTCCACAGTACGCCTCGGTTCCAGCTTCCCTGGCTGAACACGCTGGCTCCGGCATCAATACGTGACCACGTCAAAGTCCTCAAGTCCAGAGCCCAGAGCGCATACTCTTGTTTTGAGCTGGTTAAATAGGTACCGCTGACAACGAAGTACGTATCTATAACACCGCCATTTGGGAAACGTAGTCCTGGTGGCGAGTAAGTGCCCGACATGGGTCTTTCCGTCAATGATCCATCCGATCCTCGGATCTGGAGCTCCAGTTTCACATCGAGGAAGTTATAGTTGGAGTATATCAGCATCGACGATCCGAACTCCCTGGCCTCCTGGCCGATCCCACCTTCTGGGCGCGAAGCTGACCCGCTGGCCCTTCCCAGCTTGGCGTTGACAGCCGGTGGCAATGGCGCGACTACACTACGGTAAGCACCACATGACTTTCCTAGCGGCTGGGTCGAGGTCCATTTGAGACTGCGCAGGTTGAACACGCTGATCTGCTCGATGTAATGGTTCGCTCCGTCCTGACCCCCAACGATGACCATTTCCGATCCTCCCGAGCCGTCAATGTTGATTCCGATTCGACCTTCATTAGGGTTCCCGCCGGATGGATTATGCTGAAGAGCAGAGAGTGGAGCTTTGTGCGAGGAAAAGGTGGCCGACGAGGGTAATATACAAGCGCAATGGGCGTATCGGCCTTGCGGGGTATCTTGGGATGGAATGAACGTCCATTTCTTCGTGTTCACGTCATAAATATGTATATCGGACATCACTGTCACCTCGGGCTGCTGATCCTGGGAGGTCGTCGGGGCTTGGCTGGCGGTGGGGGACATGCCGCCATAGCAAACCATTTTCGTGTCGCCGAGAGCGCACATGGAATGAAAATAACGTGGCGGTGGAATATCGCCCGAGGTTTCGACCTTGGTCCAGTGCCTCCGAATCAGGTCCAACTCATATAGGTCCGACGTAAGAGGAGCAGGCCTGCTACGTGATAGAATTCGGCCACCGAAAACATATAGTTTATCACCAAGGATCGTAGTCGTTGCGCCTACCAACGGATGGGGTTCCCTACCCGTGGTGCGATGAACATTGCACATCAAGCCCGATAGGTGGGCAGAGGAACCTGAAGTGGAAGGCGTCCCAACAGCGTTCCCAAGCGCCGGCGTTCGACTTGTGGATGCAACGTTCGGCGAGGGTCCGGCGGAGTGTAGCCCATTGCTTCGAGGTGTCAAGTTATCACTCTGAGACTCCCCATTATGCCTGGCCGCGCTAGAAAAGCTAGCCTGATTCCCGCCCATATCCATATTCCCACCATATATGTGACCCTGGGTCACCGAGTGATTTGATTCCGTAACTTGCTTTCTAGTTTCCAGGGGGTTTGCGGCAGCCGCAACTTCAGGTTCTCGTTGAAACGTCGAAAAGATATCCGGTGTTCGAGCACGAATCTCCGGCGTAAATGCGCGGATAGGAGAGAGTGTGGGCGGCGGTGGCGCGGGCAGAGGCTTCTCGAGGCTATCCTGAAGACTCAACTGCCGGGCATGGTGCTGCTCTTGCAGTAATGGGAACTCTGATGGTGCAATCGACGTTTGCGGAGGCGGTATAGGGCTGGGCGTCGGCGCGAAAGTCCTCGCGGCCAGTCTCGAGGGTGCTCGTGCGACTCGAATCGAGTCTTCGCGCGTTGGGATAGCCTTCTTGATACCACGAAAGACGCCGTAGATCAGATCGGAAGGAGACTTGGCTCCGCTCGCACGCTCTTGATCCCGGAGATTTGCAAGTCGGTAGTCGTCGACAGCCTGCCAACTATCTCGTCTTCCTTCGCGCCATGTTAGTTCTGAATCAGACATTTTGGTTGCGCCTCGCTCTCCTTCTCAGCCTCTTGCTTCAGAGCTGTGCCATCCAGGCCGGCAAAGGAGACGAGGAATGTTCATATGAAGAAAAAGTCAAGCAGAGTAGGATAGCTTCGCAAGAGGTTGTTGGTAATCGTGGGCTCGGGAGACATCAGATAGACCGGACAGTCGGTCATGGGCGTTCTGGCACACTCCTCACTCGAGAGGCGACCTCGGCAGGCTGACGTCGTACGGCCAAATTGGTGTCGATGGTGGTAATGGTGGCGGCGGTGTTTCTGATGTGGCCGCATGGGGTACGGGCAGGCCGCAAGTGATGCAAACTTGCCACTACGGTAGATCAGGCAGGGCGGGACGCGGGAGGCTCAAGACTTTGTCAAGAGAAGTAGGTAGTAGGCGAGGACGACGAGAGGATTTGACAGACATTGGATGGGAATTTGACAAGAAGTCGACAGGCTTACCTTGCTCTCTCGTTCCGATCGGTCGGTGCTGCAGCTGCTGGCTGCGGTGGGAGGCTCCTCCTGGCCTCTCTGCCCGTCCGAGCTGATGGAGCGCAGACGCAGACAGCGACGTGCGTGCGTACTGTGTCTGCTAGCTTGTAGCAGCAGCGTGGAGGCTGAGAGACTAGATTGCTCGTCGAGCTCGAGACGCAAGAGTGCAGCCGGCAGGGAATGTGAAATTGGGTGGATGCTGACGGTGGTGGTCCCTGTCGCGATGTCGAGGAAGTCACATGAACCCTCGTCTGGTATGTTTCAAATACCCAACTTCGCGAAAGGGTTAGTGCTGGGCTGCCCAGGGCTGTGCGTGGGTATGCCTGCGTGAGTGGACCGGAGAGTCGCAGACACCAGGCGAGCCAGGTTCGTTGAAGGCAGCCGGGGGGTGCACACAGCAGGAGAGGTAGTAGAGATCAACACGGTCACAGAGAGGGGCGCGAGGATGGGAGGATCTGGTCGTCGCTGCGACGCTGGCACGTTGTCACGATGAATCGCGGGATGTAGTCAATCGCTCTCACCTGCAGTGACTCTTGGTAATTCAACTCAACTCAGCCTCAGAGAGAGGGGGAATAGTGGGACTAGATAGATGGATGGAAAGAAACAGCGGGCAACGCTTTCCTTCGTCTCTCTCCTTTCTTCTCTCAGGACCAAAGACACGACCGGCGAGACAAGACGGGCGGTATGCGTCCGAGTCTCTGCTTCGGCTCGGCCCTGATGCCTCGAATCTGACCAGTCAACAACCCACCTGCAGTTGACCCGTGATGTCGGAGTGTGTTGATTCGCTGGCTTCACGAGTGAGGGGCGGGAGAATAGTGCATAGGGGCCAGGGGGATTCTTTCACTACAGGGCCAATCCCTCCCGCGCAAACAAGGCGAAGCCTGTCGCAAAGCTACGGTAGGCTGTCTGGAGATGGATGAATTAACCTTCAGTGGCATGGCCGACGACGCCGAGCGGACTGGCCGGCACGAACTCTTACTTCTATGCGCAGGTAAAAACGGTTTTTGTGCTTCCCTCTCGACGTATCACCAACGGCCATTTGTACGGCTAAGACGGCACCCGAATGCACCAATGTGTTTGTGCTGATACTTCTAATGGCACCAGCTGGGCCGATTTGGATATCGCCTTACTCGGAACCTTGGGTCGCTAGGACAGAAGACAAGAGCTTTGCCGTTGCATTTTACAATGGAATTCAAGTAATCCGTAGGTGGGTGTCAGATACCGAGGATAACCAGTCGAGCATGGATCGTCTCAATGATATGATATCGGTTTCGTGGATCGTGGCATTGCTATCGAGTATTCGAAATCATCCATTCCGTACATCAGTTCCTGTCCACTATCTTCAAGCTTCCCACCTGATGGATGCATTGATATGCATGGCTTAGTCCTAATGAGTCGGCCGTCGGTGATGAGAAAGGGCAAAAAGCAGGGCGCTCACATATCCAACACCTCCACGTTGCACTTCTTCAACTGGGGCGTTCTGAGTTGCATCCTCCAGTTCTCCTCATGCAAGCACGCCTTGCTCTATCGACTCCCTGAGTGGCTTCTGCAGGATCATTTCCCTATAAAATCATACCCATGCAGTGCCCGTCATTCTTCTGATCTGTTCGCAAGCAAGCTGGTGGGGTTGACTGGCTAACCACGGGGCCGTCTCAGCTTCATTCGCTCGTCTTGATCTCGCTTCATCTTTGCCCGCAGCCTGCAAACCATGGCACAGTTTCACCAGGGTCGGGAGTTAACCACGTTTTCGGCATGGATCTTTCTCAACGCTCCCCAGCCGGGCGAGGCTATCCGGGAAATAAATGATACACTCCGCCTTACCGTCACCCACTGAATAGCAGGAATTAAGTATACGTTACCACTTTTCTGTACCATATTTTTATCTAATTGATTACAAGAAAAAAAAATTGCGACAAATCTCGATTTAATCCAATTGATCTAATTAATTAATTAAATGGTAAGTGATCGAATTGGGGGTGTTCAGTTAGGTCTGTTGAGTGTGGTGTGGTAGGGGTAAAAAGTGTATCAATTATTTCCTGGATAGCCTCGCCGGGATCCTTCTAGGGCGCCGCGCTCACGACTCACCGCGGAAGAGCTCCTGGCATCCGCTCAATTACTGTACGAAATAGTCTCTTCTACATACATTTCTCCCCATGATGATGCTGTTGTTATCTCTATATGTAGTGTCCCATGCTCTCTTGGCCCATGCTCCCTACCCGATTTGGCATTGTGAGCTATCAGCAGCCGGGGAGGTAAACTGCGGCAGGGATAGCAGACGAGGTACAGTATTTGAGCCCCTTGTTCTATGTAGAAGTTTGGCGTATGTATGCAGGAAGCACTACTGCATGGTGGATAGAAGCGAGCGACATGTCGTAATTTGCGCCTTTATACGGTCTCACGAGTCGTCATTCTGCTTAGCACATAGCTAATCCCAGTCTTGTCAAGTCTCATCAAACGACAGTCTTAACAGAGCCATATTATAGACTTCAGGTAAGGATACCACGAGGGACCAAGACGCCAGACAAGGCGTTCAGAACTTCAGACGAACCGAGGCGAGACATACCCAGGTCTCCGGGACCACCTGAAGGTTAGCGGCGGGAATCATGCCTGCCTACATGTAGGGATTGAATGCAGCTTGTATTGCAATAGGCTTTTATCAGTTTTTTTTATTCTTTCTACATATTTCATTACCTGAGAATGCGGCCCAGAGCCCCTTTTGCGGACCACATCAAACCGTGGTTCGTCCTAGAGTGTCGTTAATGATGCCTGTCTCAAGGCCGTCGCCCCATCCGTCATTTTACAGCTCGCAAACCAATTCTGGACCCAGCCAGCAAGCATCTAGTTCTTGGGCAGAGTGGTGAATCGGAGGTAGGGCTTGACGGTGCGGAAGCCGGGGAAGAGCTGCTCGGCCTGCTCGTTCTTGACGCTGGGAGCGACAATGACATCATCACCTGGAACCCAGTTGATAGGGGTGGTGACCTTGTGCTTGTCGCCGGTTTGGAGGGAGTCGACGATACGCAGAACCTCGGCCGAGTTACGGCCAGTCGAGGCAGGGTAAGAGAGGATGGTGCGGATCTTCTTGCTGGGGTCGATGATGAAGACGGATCGGATGGTGAAGGCAATGCCCTTCTCGTCGACGTTGGTGGTGTCTTGGTAATCAATCCTACAAAGGCAGAAAGCAAGTCGCAAGTCAGACGCCGTCTCGTCTCTCTTGGCTCGCACCCCGGATCAGACAGTTGGTGGCGCTACTCACATGTCGTAGAGATAGGCAACCTTGCGCTCCTTGTCGGCGATGATGGGGAAGGAGACGTTGCCGCCGGTCACCTCGCTGATGTCCTTGATCCAGCCCTCATGGCTGCCGAGGGTGTTGGCAGACAGGCCGATCAGCTTGACGCCACGCTTGGTGAACTCGGGCTCGAGCTTGGCGAAGGCGCCGAGCTCAGTGGTGCAGACGGGGGTGTAGTCTTCGGGGTGGGAGAAGAAGACAACCCACTTGTCGCCGACGAAGTCGTGGAAGTCGATGGGGCCGTTGGTGGTGTCGGCCTGGAAGTTGGGGGCGACGGTGCCGAGGCGAAGACTATGAACGGCGGGACGCGAAGTCAGTTTTGCTGCCTCGTTAAAACACCATCTATCCGAACATTCCATACGGTACTTACGGAGCGGGACGAGACTCAGAGGCCATTGTGAATATTGGTGGTGACAATCAAGAATCGTAGAAATTGCCAAAAGCTGGAGCGAGGAATGGGTATCATAGAATAGTCAAAAGGCACACAGGAAGATGAGGGGAAGCAGTCGAGTCGTGGGGGAGGGGTAGAAGAGCAAAGATATTTATTTGGCTAACTAGCAGGGAGACGTCTACGGATATGGCGAATTCGTGTGAGTTTGTTCGTGATGGCGCGATTTCCCGGCGTGATTATAAATATGGGACGAGGGGTGGTAGTCACCCATCCGTCTGGTTCGAAGCTCTGTATCTGAAGGGCCCCAAGGTACCGGACCAGATCTCTGGATTTAGTTCGCAATGTGAAATCTACTTAGATACCTCATCATAAAGACGTAAGGAATTCGCGTTCTGTCGGTACGGGCTCTGCACCTCTACCTACTTCTGATACGAGGGACTACCGTGATGTAGTCACGGTAGTCGATTCATGATTTATCTAGCAGATCCTGCGCAAAGACATCGGCCGATAGACGTGATCAATCGCAGATAGTACTTCCTCTTAACATCCGCATCATTCATACTGCTTCACAGCGGTTCACGACCAATAGCACATGTACATGCAGACCACGTCCCAAGTGACATGCCAACCCACCTGCATCCAGCTGAATGGGGCCTACAGCTCGTCATAATAGTCTCCCAGAATCCCCCTCATCTATGCGTATCACTGCGGTGCCCAGCCAATATCGTGTTCCGAAGCATACCTTAGGTATTGAACCCCAAAAGGTCCAGAGAGGTTGTCCAAATTCTGACGAACCCCTCCATTGGGAACCCCTCGCTAAGCCCCATCCGTCTAGACGTCGCGAATTGCGTGCTGCGCATCGCCAATGATTGGTTCCGCCGCCAGCCGTAGCCTGATGTTGTCATCCTCGTTCGCCAATGTCATCATCCCGACTGCCTCCAGATGTCCGGCTTCTGACCCTTCATCCAGCACCTCCGTGCCGGTCCTGCGGATGTCGGCCTCGCCGCCGACCTTTTGAGCAGTATCAAAAATAGTATCGAGGCCATGATGCTAACCTACCTACACGATATATATTTCTGAACGTTCTCGACGACGAGGATGCTCTGTCCTTGTCTTAGACGCACAAGTCTGCAGATTTACTACACCAACGGTTTGATTCTTTACCAATGTTATCGTGTATAGTCTGTGTAGCTTTCTATAGTTGTTGCCAAGCAGAACTACAAATAATATTCGACCTAGTGCGAGATAGGTCGACGATAGTCAACAGTTGCTAACTACCCAACGACATTACCAAAAACACGACGGGTATACCAACTTATCCCCCCCTTGACTCCTAAACGCTCCTGCTGAAGATTCCACTTGATCCGATCACCCATATTTCTCTATTACGATACATAAAACAGAACCTATTGCCAAGAACATACGTACATTAACTGAACATGGACTCCATTGAATATGAACATAGTTGCCATCAGCAGGCTTCCATCAATATCGGGATGACTAGCCATCACATCCGATAAGGCGAAGCTGGAAGCTCGGCAGTGAATAAATGGTTTCTTGCAGGGTTCTGTGGCACGTCAAAGACGGAAGGGCCTGTTTGATATGCTCTTGGGGGGTTATAATCTTGAGATTGTGAAGCCGGAAGCTCTACACTTTTGGAGTATGAAGATTCCGGTGGCATCTCAAAGACAGAACGGCCTGTATGATGTGTTTTTGGCGGTGTCTCAAAGCCCGGTCCGCCCGCTTGAAATATCTTTGGTCGGTTGTAGGCTTGAGTATGAGCGCCGCTCTCGTTAGCCTCGGTTATTTGATTCTGTTGAGATTCCTGGATCTCATTGCCCGGTCGTTTATGCCTTGACCGTCGACATGAAACTATTGCAATGATGACGGCTGCAATGCCTACCAGTGAAGCACCGACGCCAATACCCGCTTGAGCACCTGTGCTGAGCCCACTGGCGGATGGTGGCGTAGATGTCGACGACGTTTGTGTAGGCAATGATGTGGTAGTGGTTGCAGCGACTGTTGAAGTAGTAGAGGACGTTACGGCGGTTGTCGAGGAAGTCAACGGCTTGTCGGTTATATTAAAATAGTGTGAACTGAGTGACCTTGAGTCCGAGGCTGACGTGAGCCAGAGGAAGAACACATTCGATATTGACAAGTCGAACTGGTATACTTGAACGTTCCAAGTGAACTGACTCACTGCACCGTTCGTCGTGCCTTGCCAACACAATTAGTAACATCGACAGCGATGTAGGATACAGCTGTCCCTAAGCTTACTGAATACTGCTGGCCCAGGCTTTGCAGACTGTCCCGTGAGACTTTGGTGCCATAAGTTGATGGTATAGTTCTCGAAAAATGTCGTATATTTAATCGTTTGGTCTTGGTCTATGACATAGATAGGATTATTAGAGAAGTCCTGGTTCGCCTCAGACTCCGGTGGACTGTAAAACGTTCCTGCAGTTGACACTGAAGTAACGACTGATATTAGGCTCGCCAAGACGAGCCGGATAGAAGTTCTCATGCTCTCATACTTGTGACACCTCAACGAAGAAGTTGAACAGGAATCATTCGAGAAGGTAAATGAAAGGGAAAACAACAGAATAATAAGAAAATGACAGTCGAACAGAGACCAGCGTGGTACAAGCTGAATTCGAGGAGCACCAACAACAACATCACGGCGGCAACATTCACGTGGGTCGCGGGCTCTCTCCGGTAGGCTTGCCAAATCATACCTTACCAGCTCGCCAGGAGCCCACATGAGTCTGGATTCGTGGGAGAAGGTGCTGTCCCAGAGGTCCGGATTCATTCCCTTTCAGTCCGACCCAGAGAGTCGGGTCAGGGCTCGATCGTTATATGGCCTACTGAATCAAGAAGCGCCGGCATGTGCACAGGGAAGATCGGCAGTGACATGGCTGGAATGCACACGGCGAGAAAACTGACCTGGCAATTATGGAGGTGAAAGTCAGTTGTTTGTCGTTCTTGCATCACAACGAACTACATAGAGTACTTGAAGACTTTGACGACTCTCTCTGTAACATACAGGAAACGATGCGACGATAATGGGGCATGAACATGAGCCTCGCATCTGGTACAGCCTCGTTTTGAAGTCCTACAATGAAACCGGGCCGGTCGTTGAGAACAAGAAGAGCGGCCCGAGGCTTCGGTCCCGGGTATCTAATAATACCTAAGTGAAACTTGGAAGGCAGACTTCGGTTGTGGGCTGTGGCCCGGCTACGGTTGGCCATAAGGTCAACTGTTCAAAAACCGACTTTACGTCATTATGCCCACACCTATATGCATATATCGGGGGATCGGCTGTTTACAGTAATATCTCAAAGTGTTTTTTGGCTTATACAAAGTATTATGTAGCTAACAGATTGTCAGATTTTTTATCGCAGCCTTCGCGGCCTTTACTGCTGTCGCTGAATTCGTAGCTTTTAACTTCGCTGATTTCGCAGCCTTTAACTTCGCGGCCTTCGCTGACTTCGCTGACTTCGTAGACTTCGTTGTTTTCGCTAACTTCGACTTTGCGGCCTTCGCTGTCTTCGCTGACTTCGTTGTTTTCGCTGACTTCGACTTCGCGGCCTTCGCTGATTTTGCAGACTTTGCTGTCTTCTTCGCTAACTTCGGTGTTTTTGCTAACTTCGTAAACTTCGCTGCTTTCGCTGACTTTACGGCCTTCGAAGATTTCGATTTTGCGGCCTTCGTTAACTTCGCTAATTTCGTAGCTTTTGATTTCGTAGACTTCGCAGCTTTTAATTTCGCGGCTAAAAGGTTTAATAAGGCCGCAAAAGCCGCGAAATCGAAATCTACGAAAGCAACAAAGTTAATAACGAAAACAACGAAATCAAAAGCTACGAAGTTAACGAAATTAGCGAAAGCCGCGAAGTCGAAGTCTACGAAGTTAGCGAAGACAGGGAAAACAGCAAAGTTAACGAAATTAACGAAGGCCGCAAAATCGAAGTTAGCGAAAACAACAAAGTCTACGAAGTCAGCGAAAACAACAAAGTTAGCGAAGACAGCGAAGTCAGCGAAGTCAACGAAGGCTGCGAAGTCGAAGTCAGCGAAAACAACGAAGACAGCGAAGTCAGCGAAGTTAAAAACTGCGAGGGCTTCGATAATTAGTAATTAAATCTCTATATAGCGGTAATAATAATAGTTAGCATATATCCATTTTAGGGGCGTATATATATAGTAAGCGAAAGCAATTGGTGGTGTGGCTGTAGTAAAAAATTCGTTTTTGAACAGTTGACCTTATGGCCAACCGTACCCGGCAAGGCGGCAAGCTTCTCTTGGCACCAATGACAATGCCTGCTTTATGCAAGATGTCTACCAACAACCAGCAACAACAATTGACAGGCCAATCCGGAAGCTTGCCGCCTTCGCCATGAATTCCTATCCAAAAGCAAAAGCCTCGTTTCGGCAAGCGCTCATGCTAATTCGTAGGGGTTGTGTGCAGCTGAAAGGCGCGGGAGAAATGGTCGTTGGTTTCTCTCTCGCGCTTTATCATGCAGTATAACAGGTTGGTTGTGGTGACCATTAAACTCAACCCAACATCTGAAGACTGAGGATAGCAACAGCTCCGCGGTCATAACTTGCTTGGATTTTTGATCTACCTACCTGTTCCGAACGCTCTCACCCATTAAGTTCACGCGGTCTCAGAAACAGACGCGCAACTCTCTCGCTGCTTCTTTCTGTTTTTGTTATAAGTATTTCATTTCCCATGCAAGCCGTCGCGAACTGGACACACCTACCCTATTTCCCTCGTAGATTCTCAACAGCATGAAGGGTGAATTGTCCGATCAACTGAGTATACTATATCTACATCTTGCCTCCCTAGGTGGTGGCAACATGCTGCGTCGCCCGCCTAAGCCTTTCTATCTAGGAAGCAGTGCTTTGATCGCACTCTTTCTAGTCTATCATTGGATATACCCTCAATTTTGGTTACCTGCCGGTGCTCGTGTCAGTGTCGGAAGCGACCTGGTTACACAGAGGAGTATCCAGGATATACGCAATGCCACCCTTGGTGTAGGTCTCTAAGGCCTCTTGGCCCAATACATACCTGCTAACGGGTACTTAATCAGTTCGAGAAGATCTTCGTGATCAATATGCCCTCCCGCGCTGATCGTCGCGACAGCACAATTTTGGCTGCAGCGTTGAGTGATATGGACATCGAGTTCGTCGACGGCGTCAACGGCGGTACCATCCCTGACAAGGCTTTGGCTAAAACCTTCGATTACCAGCGTTTAGATGACCCGACCCTCGGGGCATGGCGTGGTCATATCAATGCCATCCAAGAGTAAACTCCATACTGACAACGTCGCCGCTGACGACCTCGATACTAACTACGCGTATAGAGTCGTGCGACGGAACTTGTCTTCGGCTTTGATAATGGAAGATGACGGTGACTGGGACGTGAGGATACGTGATCAATTGCAGAACTTTGCTCTAGCATCCTACGCTCTCACGCAGCCTCTTGTCAATCCAGACGAAGACAAGTATGCCGATATCACGTATCCAACATCGTCGAATGATACCATCATGTCAGTTCCGGATCTTGACTTCAGGAACCTTCCCACCACCGTGGCTCCCATCAACTCGCCATACGGTGATGAGTGGGATGTGTTATGGTTGGGTCACTGCGGAATGCGGTTTCCATTTGCAGATAAACACGTGATACCAAAAGGACGTGTTGCGCATTTCGATGAGGTATGTGTATGATCTAGGACGCGATAGACGTCCACGGTATGGTATTGCATGTTACTTTGTCCTGGAAGCTGACTCGAAACAACCTAGACCGTGCCTGAGCGTCGCTATCTGTGGACAATTACAAACCCGAATGATTTAAAGGACCAATACCTAGATCATGTAAGGGTCACTCATCGTAAGTGACTTTCCTATTCGTTATCTCGCTATTGCACCACGATGCGGATTGCGAAGAGCCAGGGAGACGAATTGGGCGGGAACCAAGGCGAGGCAGCGACATGCTAATGTGCGGATTTCTAGATGTTCAAGAAGGCCGCTGTTCCTTAGCATACGCCATAACACAGAAGTCGGCTCGAAAGCTCCTCTACGAGGTTGGCATGAAAGACTCAACCGACCCGTTTGACATTATGCTCAGCTGGTTCTGTGAAGGGACTGGTAGACCCAACCGGGGATATCATAATTGCCTGACAGCTACACCCTCGCCATTTCAGATTCACTTGACGGCGGGGCCGAAGAGCTACGCCAGTGATATCGCAGACCACGGCGAAGGAAATCAAGGGGACGGCACTACCATGGTGAGAACGAGCGTGAAGATGAATGCCGCAGCCTTGATGGATGGCCGAACGGATCTTCCGGATGCGTATCCTGACTCGAGTTGACTTCAAAATTATTCTGAAGTGTCCATTCGAGGCTGGTCGTTCAGAACATGGCATGTCGCTCTACCCCATGAGTTTTCTAAATTGCATAGGAGCCTGGTTATACAGCACGGCGTATGGCGTTCATGATGACTTACAAACGTACAATAATGGGCACCATTTAGACCAATTGAAGGAGCAACACACGTACAGTTAGGTAACATCTTCTCGTTGAAGATACATACCTGCATACCTACTATATGTATACTTCTACATGCATGTAGTGTAATATGCACAAGAGCAGCGCGAGTAAGCGGCTATCAATATATCCATGCTGACGGATTTGATCTCATCGCCCCTAGCACTGATTTAAACAATGGGAAGGTGTTCATCGTGATCTTGCTTACCTTAAACAGTTAAATCGACTCTCCTTCTCTATAGGATGGTGATGCCCACACTCCAGCGGCGAGTCTTCGTTAAGCCACAACTGATATGGCACAAACAACGTACGCCTAGCACGCTTTCTTCCCACATTTTTTGGTAAGACAGCCCCATCAAGAGTTTCGAGAGGTCGCGGTTTCTATACTTACTTACTAAACCCCGGTTACATGAAAGGTGAGAACCTCATGTAATAAGCACTAAATCTGCATTATTTGGTTGCTGCACACTTGAATAGTCCATATACTCTATGTCTATCTTCAGCGAGGTATGTAGTGGGTATCTTACTAGATACGCAATGGCTGTCAACATGAATGCATCCCCGTCTCATTGACACAATGAAGGCATCTCCGTTGCCATCTGACTAGGACTTGGGTCCAACAGCGCGAGGCGCTCACTCGTGCCCTTTGGTGTTTTTGAAGTGCAACTTGGACCCGAATACCAACCAAACACTCTCCAATCTGTCATCTCAAGAAACAACGAGGTCTGCGATATAATGCTGTTCAACGCCTACCCAACGCCATCCGAGGCAACGACATCATTTTGAAACCCTTTGAA
The DNA here is from genome assembly GCA_022432385.1 of Xylariaceae sp. FL1272. Classification (NCBI taxonomy): domain Eukaryota; kingdom Fungi; phylum Ascomycota; class Sordariomycetes; order Xylariales; family Xylariaceae; species Xylariaceae sp. FL1272. The sequence continues at coordinate 79,761 of JAJJXC010000052.1, forward strand.
CGTCAGAGCAACGCCCATGCGCCTTTACTTGCAACGACAGCCGATATCGACGCGAGCCAGTTCTCCTTTCCCATGCTCGTAACCTCATATGCTAGGCGTATGTCATGCAATGCCAGATGAGTATGCTACCTCGTCTTAGCCAAAGTGTTCAGCACCAAGACCTCGTCCCTCACCCGTCGTGACTCGGGCTCGAAGTCACCCACAACGCAACTTCATCCTCTGCCGTCTCACTCTTCGCTCTTCTCTCATCATCACTCCTAAAGCCACTCATTCACCTGGCCCTATTTTCCTCAAAGTCCAAGCTTTGCCCCCACCCCTACACTCAAACTATCCCTCCCTAGCCCTCGTACACTCATCACACAACCCCCCGGCATCGCTCTCCCCCTGCGACGAAACATTCTTCTCGTCACAACTCCCCTCGCTCTTGAATTCCTCGCAGTCCGCCGTCTTGACCTCGTCGCTTGTGTACCAGGCACCGCAGTCGTCGCAATACCACTTGAGGAGCATATACTCGCACATTGCTTTCTTCTCTTCGTCCCCGCCCTGTTCCTTTTCCAAGACTTGGGATATGTCAGTATGCAAATATCTTATGAGACAACCCGGACAATAACTCGAAAGAGCTATAAACCCAAGAAAGAACGCTGTCGAAAGCAGGAGGGTCAAGCCCAAGACACAGGCCACTCACCCAAGGCTCACTCCCAATCGCCTCGATTAGACGTTATCAGTATGTTAGAATTTCATCGTGCATGTGTGTTTGTAAGGCAGCCAGATAAACACGAATGGTACGATAATAATGGTACGATATCATAAACGATAGCTGGTCGCATCTCCTCACGAAAACCAGGTTACTCGAAAGATGTCGTGTGGACACAAAACGTATCCAGGCAGCACATACCGCATCCCTCACATGCAGAGACTGACATACTACTTTGTCAGGACGCCACAGGTAAAAGACGACTATAGCGAGACTTGCCTCTACTTTGCCGCGTTATCCATCCTTCTCCACCTATTCTATAAGAGCAACCTCCCAGGAGGAAGACGTGAAAGAAAAAGAGAGGACGATATGGAAACCCGCGACACATAGAAACTGCCCTATGAAGTAATGGGAATACTTGTATTGACCACCTTAGCTATGTATGCACTGAGATGGCGACATATGAGCTGCATCGAACCCCGGGCTTTCGCGCATCTGCATACGGAGACTACCAAACAGAGGCTCACTATTGGCCCGGCGGAACCCAAAGTGTTACACCCAGCGATAGACGAGGTGGAACCCTATGCCGCCTCGGAATGCCCACCGCCGAGCAGAGCGGACGGCAGTATGGAAAATCCCATAAGCGGGACCAATCTAGAATGGCGGTCCTGCAAACCAGCATGCCAATATCAGCTGCTCGCCTCGCCCCTAATATGCACGAGGATGGTGTCTAGGCAATAGCGGTTAGTGGCCTTTGTATCCATCGGCCATTCTCCTCAAGCGATGAAAAGCAAGAGCGATATCTGTTGCTCCCTTGATACGCCCGATGCCCTTACCTCCCTGCCTGCAAGGTAAGCACGAGAGATCCTTCTTTATCAACGGATGTTACCAAGGTTGCAGGGATGGACAGCACGCTGCCATGCCGCCAAGCTGCAGGAGATCAGATTTGTGTTTTGCTGGGCATGTTAGTAGCCGCGCAAATTATAGGCCATTTCCTCGACAGATAAAGCACGTACCCGATGCCGCTCAAGTTATTCGTATCTAATCGGTTCCTCTTATCCACACCGCCAGCTATGGGATTCGCTCGGTAATTGAAAAGGTAGTAGTGTAGCTGGCCGTCACCGGGGCCGAATTTCTGGTCCTCGAGGAACAGAGCATTGTCCATCAGGGAGAGGGCGTTGCATACGTCAAACTTGTATTGCCTGCAGTAGACCAAGGCGTCGGAGACAAGAGCATTGAGGCGCACCTTGAGCGCGTCTTTGTCGACTGGTGTGGTAAGACCCGCCTCGCTTGCGTAGTAGAATAAGTAAGCTGCTCTCACGTTCGAGTGCTTGGAATGATTGATGACGGATGATTCAAGACAGTAAAAGGAAACAAAGTCAGTGATCTTCTTGTGTTCGTCCTTTAGGAAGAAAGAATCAGCGGGGGTTTCAAGGCGCAGCGGGTCCGGCTGAGCGCGAACCTACCTCAACTACATATGTCCAGACAACTTGCTCCTCGGCCGCAGTGGCCTTCTTGTCGTGTAACAACCAATGTTCGACCTCGTGCTTATCGAATGTGGCGGCTAGATCGTATTTAGTGAGGTACCGGGTGAGGAGTTCCTGGACGGCTGGGATATCTTTCTTCTGCATCTCCCTAATGCCCCTGAGTTTGGTATTGTCATTGACGGCGTATTTCCTGATCTGGAAGGCCGGCTTGCTGTTGGGCGGCAAGGGGCTGAAGCCAACGTCATACAGCTTCTGCCAGTTGATGGCACGATGGTAGTAGCGGCATGTGCTGACGGGCTTGGGCAGGACGATACCACCGGTGTAGATGGCCTGGAAGACTCCCTCCAAGTTACAAAGGCGGGTGATCTCCTTGATGAGCACGGGTGCCAGGCGCTTAGAGCGCAGCTTCTTGTGTATGCAGAGGAAATTCACCTCGGAGGCCTTGATGGTCTTGTCCCGGACGCGGAGCTCCACGGGGATGGCGGCGATGAAAGCGACGAGCCTCTTGGAAGCAGTCGCTCGTACACCCCTGTGCCACTGCTTTTTCCACCCCGGGGGCATCATCGCCCTGTATAGATAAAAGTTGATATTAGTGTCTGTTCTTTGACCAAACTAGACGTATACTGGCGAGCGATAGACGTACCACTTCAAGATGCTGGACGAGTAGTTGAAGCGGAACATGGCCTCGTCATCTTCGACGTAGTGGCCGTTCAGAAGCTCCCACACCTCCTTAAGCTGCGCTTCGTCGAGAAGGTCGAGGGTGGCCCACTCGAAGCCGTCCAGCATGGGCGAAGGGTCCTTGGGGATGTCATCGACGGACTGTATCTTGATGGGGCCCTCGTCCTGCGGCTTGTCGGATGGCTCCTCGCCAAACTTGGGCACGGGCTGGGTAGCCCAGAACTTGTACGCACCCATATCCTTGACGTTCTTGCCGCTCGAGGCCAAGCCGGTCATGATGTCTTGCAGGTTGAGCCTGCGAAGAGCTTCGGCGGCGGCATCTGGGTTGTCGTCGGAGGCGTTGGCGAGCTCAGAGGCAAGGGCAGGGTTGAGGTCGAGGAGCTGGGTGACCTGTTCGTTGGAGAGGCCATCGATGGCCTTGTGCAGCTTCTTGGCGGCCTTCTCCTTGTCCTTGCCTTTGCGATTCGAGGGTTTGGACTCTTCGGCCATGGTGGCAGCTGTCGTTGCGGACAGAGGGTGGCTGGAAGCGGTGGGGTCGGCGAAGCGCAATAGCTGCTTGTAGGGTTCACGTCGAGTCGCACGTCAGCTTGGTACACTTATCGCAGATGTCCACAGCAGTGCTCGTAACAGAAAAGACACAATTCGCCAACGGAGGTAGTGCTACAACTGAAGATGTGTCACGATCGCCAACGCTGTCGAGACTGCCTGCAAATGGAATGGCGATCGCAATGGCGGGGCACGGCGCAGCTTCCACCTCAGCTCTTCTTCCGCTGCTGCTGCGGGGCACTCACGTCTGTCTCGGCTTACCCTGTATTGTCTTTGGCATCGTTCCATCTGTCCACTTGCTTCATGGCTAATGTAGGCAGCTCATCATTTCGACTCAAGTGCGTCTGAATTTATGCAATCTTGTGCTGCGTCCAGCACTGACTCACATCAGGTGAAGTGTCAAGTGACGTGATCTGCACTTACACATACCTAGGCCGAAACTCTGTATCGCAGGTGGTGTTCGGAGCTCAAGGCCGACTTGAAGTTTGCTATCAGGCTCGCGTCTACCCCATACAAGATGATGGGAAACGGTCAGGGGACGAAAGGAGCCAAGTTTGCTGTAATTTCATGCTTCCTCTTACTCCTACTTCTATAATACATACAATGAACAGATAATTGATTGTATACAATACCCACAGACCTCTCTACTGAGGCATGCTGTGCTATTTGCTCAGCACAAACCCGATGCTGTCCCGTTTATCGTCAATAACCCGGCCCCATTCTAACAGTAACCTGAACATATACACTTCCATGTCTTCTTTTCGAATCGCCTTCAGCGCCCATTTGCGGCCTTGCTCTGCGATCCATCTGGCATCTTCTGTTCGAGGCGGCGTCACCTGCTCCCGCCCATTGAGCTTGCCCCGACCCTCCAGGCCCAAAAAGTAGGCCATTGTGCTGTGTAGTCCATGGAAACGGAGATCGATCGGTATGAAATGCACCCATGGCATCAGTCGCTCCGTGTACCAATGCTGGAATATCGTCGATACCACCGGCACACTGTGGGAATGCAACACACTCAACATACCGGGTGCAGGGCCGTCGCTGCCATCCAGCAGCATCACGTAACGGCTGTCCGTCTCCGGAGTCGGCATCTCCAGTCGGAAATTGTTCCGCAGTAGCGCGCAGTTTTTGTCGTGGCACACCTCTGACGGATTGGTCAGTGACATATTCCAGGGCAAGATGTCGTTGGCCTCTGGGATGGGAGTGTCCTCGTAGCGAAACCGGCTGTTCTGCTCCGCGCCAAATCCCAAAAGCATGGGGACGGTGTCTTTGGCTGTTGTGTGCTCCGCCATATAAGCCAGACGCAACCGGTGACTGCCGTGCACAGACTCGTGTGTGGCCACCGGCAAGTCTTCCACGTCGCTCCCCCACATGATCCTGTCTTCCTTGTGGTCGAAGTCTTTTCTATCCTGGTTCACCTTTGATCCGGGCCGCAAGAAAGGAATCAGAATGTCATTGAAGCTGCTTGTTTTGGATGCGCTGAAGAGCGGAAGCAAGTCCTGATACAGGTCAAATCGGTGAGGCGTCGTGTGAAATTCGTGGAGGTTGAGGATATCCGGTTGATGACACGGGTCTAGTGACATCTGCCAGTCTTGGAGGAACTGCTCCTTGGAATGAGGGACAACGCATGATGCACAGAAGTCTCGGACATCCCAATGCACACCGGCACGCGTCGGCGACCCGGGAGGGCACGCCAAAGCCTCGAGCTGTCGAAATGCCTTTGCAGAAATAAATGGCTGGGCTTGATCTTTCGCCGCGGGGGCCGCATGCTCGACATCCTCGGGCGAAGAAGCATCGGGGTTGGCACGTTTCCCCAGCCGTCCAGACATGATTTGGAACCCAGGCTTCGTGGCAGCTAGTCTCAGTTGGTGCACGTCATGCCACGGCACCAGAACTCTCGGCCGCTCTTGTAGGTTAATCGGTATCATCATAGGGGGCAGTTGCTCCACGAATGGTGAGATGAGCGCAACGATGTCGTCCAGTATTTCTTGGTGCTCGTCGTTTGTTGTCCTGCTGTGAGCCGCTCGGCCGTCGTTAATGTAGATAATGCCAACGTTGGGTTGGGTTTTGATGATCTCTATCCGTTCTCGAATCTGCTCGGGTGTGAGGCCCCAGAACGGCAGTATGTCTCGCTCAATCTGATCAAATCTGTCAATAACGACTGACTTCCTCGTCTGCGCAAAGTCAAACCACTTGTCAAATTTAGGAGGCGGGTCTCGCCCATGGTGTCTGTCTCTGTATTCGGCGACAGCAAGTTTGAGAGTCGTGCTAACCGTGGCATGTCGTAACCAACGATCTGCCTCTATACGGTTATTATAGACGAGTTCATCCACCGGATGACGCCTCCAAGCTGTTGACTTGTGTAGCGCGACGGGAATGGAAATCCCCAATGTTGTGGCGAGTAATAGGAGTACAATGACGCGCCGAATGAACACGACATAACGCATGTCGCTGGTGTAGATGAAGACAGAAAATGCGACACTGATGATAGTCTGAACGACTAGCGGCTGGGCCACAGAGGTTTGCAGGTAGGTACCGACCAGTCCCACGTTGCCCAAGCTTGCGAGAAGCGCGGAGACGAAGGTAGCGACGGCAGTAGGCTCGAGCGGCGATGGGTCGCATATCATTAACGCAGAGGCTATGACAAACGTGGCCACCATGATGCCAGTGCTCAGAGTATCGAATATGTAGAGCGACCCTATGCCTCGAAAGGTCTGATAACTCACGATGCTCTGCTGCTGATACAGACGACTGACCAATAATGGGACGCAAGATGCGACTGCTGTACTCAACATGATACCGCCGAGCGTTCGCAACCTACCCCTAGTAGTTCGTGCCCAAGATAACACTCTCCATGCGAGCATGATGATGGCTGCGTCCATGAAGAGCCCAACCCATTGGAAGAAGGCGACGGACGGCCCTTCATCGATAAAGGAAGCACAAAAGTAGGTAGACCTTGTGGTCATATTGGCGGCTGAATAGGCTCCATAGCTGAGGAAACCAGCGCTAAGCAGGAGCATCAGTGGTGATCCCAAAAGCCAGTTCTTGAGATCATCTAGAGGGTTGCCCCATGGATCTTCAAGTTCGTCAGTCGGTACTGGTGGTGCACGGTAGGAGAAAAATCTATAAGCTGCGAAGAGCAGCGGCAGAAACGCCTAGAGAAACATTTTAGTCACTCTCCAAGTCAGTGCAAACCAGGAGCGAGCAGCTCACCTCGACGCCCAAGGCCGAGCATTGGAAATCATACAACACGCTATGCACAATTTCAAGACGAAGTACAATGAGAACAATGATACATGGCACGTAAAAACGACGAGGTCGTGGAGGAAGAGAAGAGGGAGATGTCTTGAGGACGGCATCCGAATCTGTTAGGTGGTATAAGTAAGCTTCGCCTTTACGCACGGGGACGGCTGGGAAACTATACCAAACCGCCCATCGGCACCGGGAAGCCATTTTGAGAAGAGGCTGGTGAGAAAGGCCAAAGCACCAGTTATTAGGAGCAAAAAGAAAGATGAGAGTCGTGGTTGATCTGGGCAGTTGAGTTAATATGAACCCTCTCTCCAGTCAATGGTCTTCTTGGCCATCGTCCTTACTGATCAGCGAGTGTCGTTGCAGAGAGTATGACAGCCACAGGAATGAAGCCAGAAACCTAGTGATGGCAAACCAGATCAGAATCATGATCAACTTTGATGGACCAGGACTGCATTCCAGGGGTGCGTATGGCAAGACTTACCAGACAGCTGTCAGCTGCGTACCACTGTCTGAGGCCATCTAGGAATCATCGGGATGGATCGTATTGTACAGATGGAGAAAATACGGTTTCAGATGCAGTCTTCCATCTGGGACAAGGTAGTGAACGCCTGGATGCACCGATGATAATATCAGTAGCAGCAGCACGATAAGTGTGAGCTTTGTCGAGGCGTCAGGTCAGCGCCGTTGATGAGATTGTCCCTAACCACTGGGCAGACGGGATCTGCGTACATGCACTGTACCAAGTTGACGCGGCCCAGCAGGGACAGAGTCGATGAAGCGTGCTGTGGTACTGTGCCTGCACGGACGCGGACTGTACCGGGAATGTGCCCGAGTCCAAAAACGGCTAGCACAGTGCCCCTGCGAGCCCTGGCATACCTAACGCATTGAGACTTCAAGGTCCTCTGGCCATGAAAGACCATGCGATCCACGAACCAATCCGCAACGAAATTTTGAATGATGGCAAACAGTTGGTAGTGTTTGTTTCAAAGAGCACGTGGTATCTAAGCATTTCGTCGTGGTGTACTGTCTTTGCTGTGGCTATTAATGGGGACTATGTACAAGCGAATGCCCGGTAGTACAGCGCACGATCAGGCAGCGCTCTAGCACTACCTTGATAAGCTAATTTTAGCAAAGCCTTATCAACAATCGGGCAAATGGTCTAGGGGTATGATTTTCCCTTCGCATTGATTCCTCAGAATCTACATCGTATGGGAAAGGTCCGGGGTTCAATTCCCCGTTTGTCCAATTTCTTTTGCATATTTGTTTAGCGATATGCGTCTGGTTTTTGGCTCTCAATTTTTGCACTGGCCAATCAATACAATCGCCAGCTTATTTACACCTTTGAATGAGCCTTGACATTCATTCGACAACTTTTCGCCATAAGGGTAGATGAGTCACGATCTACCTGTTTAGGAGGCTCAGTCTGTCCGGACTGCTTGATTTATCGATGCTCAGAATACAGATAGATGATGGGATATAAAGACTTGGTGGTGCTCTTGTTGGATGCGTCATCCATCATGAGTATCTGAGTCTGTGCGCTCGAATGGGAAAGGAAATGGCATCAGTCACGCCTTCTGTCTCACAGATTCGACGCCTCGCACCACCATCCATCTTACCATCATCCCGTGAAACCATCTGCCAATTGAACCCTCAAGCAGTGTGGGCGCCTCGTGTTTCCGCCTCCACATGATCGTCTCATTCACAAACCGAACACAGTTCCGATCCTCTTCAACGACAAATCCACAATCGAGGACACCAGTAACCACAGCTCCCTTCCAGCCTTGAGGAGGGCTCAGGTCGAGAAGCACTCTCCCGGCACCGACGCGTTCCCGAACCACATAGACACCGCACACTCTGTCTTGCTGTTCAAAACGGCACGACGTGAGATACGACTCGGAAAACGTAGCTGCGTGGTTCGCACCCGAGGCAAGTCGCGAAACCATTGATTTCATGATGTAGGCCTGCGGCGTTCGAGTGAATGTGCGCATGGTTGTGCTGAGATATGCCTCCAAGAGCCGTCGGTTCTTCTCCCCGTCCTCGCCATGCTGCTCCTTGCTAGGCTGGAACTCTGCGGGCAACGAATTGATCGATACCGGCTCCGAGACGATGCGCTCGCATGAAATGACATATTGATCCTTCTTGGCGAGGATATTGCGCGGGATGGCTGATGTATCGTGTTTCGACACGAGATCCGATTCCTTCTCAGATGCACGGGTAAGCCGGAGGAATGCGCCTGTTCTCTCATTGGACAGCGAGTCAGGCGGCGAGATACTTGTAGATGCCGTCGTGCGGCGCGCGATTCTGTGTAGTGTGTATGCGACGTATGCTGTGGGTATGAGGACGGGCGCGAGGGCGATGGCTGCGTGTAGATACCTGCTTTCACCGCCGCGTGTGAGCCACGACACGGGGGAGCGCGACATGGCGAAACTGCTACGATATGAGTTGGGTAATAAATAAAGTAACAATCTTTTCTATGTAGATTGGTTTCACGTTCTGTGAGGAGCACAATTGAGAACGAGGGATAGAAATGAGTCAAACACGGCTGAAACCACATCTTGGCACGCGTTATGCTAGCGTGGACTTCACCGCCTCAACCGCTACACTATCTCGAGCGTCGAAAAGCACCACAATAAGAGAGCGACCGATCAGTTTTCTAGTCAAAATGTTCAGCCCAAACTTATATACGACTTCTCCCAGCAGTGCTGAAGTCGAACGTGGCAAGAGCTCTTCGTTATTGTCATGCATGTGTAACTTCTACAGCTCTATACCGTATCGATTACATGTAGAATGCCCATGGTAGGCTGAAGCGTAGTGAGTTCCCATCCTGACGTTAATAATCATCATCTAGCCGTCCGGGTACTCCCATCCCATAGAGTTCCTCACTGCCGGTAAACCCCATCCACGGATTGAAGATGAGTCCAGCATCTTCCTGCCCCGCGTCGATCGTTGCAGGGACTGTCGATGTTGCCGACGAGGTGGCATTATGCGCTTGGCTTGTGGCACCGGTTCCGTTGATGTAGTCTGGCATTGTAGCACTACTGGCGGACGAATCGCGCCCCTCTCTCTGACTTTGTCGCTCGCTTCCCTCCCCAGTTCTCATAGCCGTGGATGGTGTTCTTACCGAAGTGGACTCGGGACCACCTCCTGCAATCTCTTGACTGTCATCCGCGAAATCACTTTGCAGGAGCAAACTCTGAACGCTCAGCCGCTGTCGGGAATTCGCGTACTGTGAGACCTTAGACGCCGTTCTAGGGACCGCGGGTTCGGATATACCCTCGCCCAATCCTCGTGTAGTGGGCTGAGTTGCGAGACGAATGGAGTACGATTGGATTAGGTGCTCCAGATCCGTACGCAGGGGTTGGGTGCTAGCGGAGTATGGAAAGAAAGTAGTTATAAGATATAGGGAAATGGAACGTGCCTTTTGCAGTGCCACTTCGAGAGCACAGGTTGAGATTGGGAGTCGAGAGCCGAAGAGCACAAGGCGCGCCGCTTCAAAGGCACATACTGCTGCATCGCGCTCCAGCAGGATGGAGCGAGCAGGGGAGTGGACATTAGGAGCGACGGGACTGGGAGAGGGGTTTGAGATGTGGGTTATGAAGTCCGAAAGGATCTTTAAGATGTCTTCGGCGTGCTCTAGACATTTTGACTGCATAGCTATGCGATCTTGAGGCGGGACTAGTGATAGGAGGGTGTTTGGAGCAGCTTCGCTATAGCCGTTCAAAAACATTCGATAGAGATCGCAATGACATTGGTGATAAGACACTATTTTATAGTCAGTTGATGAAGAATAACAAAGAGGCCATAAGGAAGGATAACTAAAGACTTGGTTCTCGAAAATAAGAAAGCCAAAAGACAGAATAAATGGACGACATACTATGCAACATCACGAACTGCGCCTGGAATTCACACATCGCAAGATTTGCAACTGAATACTGGTTTTGCGGACTAATCGCCGAGTACAGGGTCGAAAGGTCGTGCTCTATTTGTTGTATACGAGTACCTATCGTGGCTGATGATTCTTCGCCGAAGCCCACTCGTCGGTTGAACCTCATTATTGCGCGTCTTGCGGATGTGAGGCGCATGAATATGCCAGGCAATCCCACTAGCATGATGTTAGTAGGTCAAGCGGGCGGCGGAAAAATCAATCGCTTACTAGCTGATACATTATCCGCAGGACTGGGGCGAAGTATCCCAGTTTGACATTGCTGCCCTGCCTCAAAGATATCTTCGCGACATGGCAATTGGAGATATATAGTCTCCTCGGGGCACAGCTCAAACTCTCGCAACCCCACGCAGAAGTAATCGTCGAGTAGATACAATGCCCAATAGAGACGACGCCGTGCTTCTTGTGCAACGAACGTCAGCTCGGAACGCTCATAGTTGAGACGCAGCGCAACGGCCGTCCGAGCCGCAAGCGCTGCGAGCATAAACGCCGTGGGAAACTCGCCACTCTCGATGCGATAGCGAACGATGAGTAGCAAAGCCTGCAAGTGGAAAATAGACGGCTGGCCGATCTGCTGAAGGATAAGTTGCTCGGCTTGCTGCACCCAGAGATCGTGGCAGAGGGCACTACGCTGGAGATGCAAAGAAGTGATGGCACAGATCGCAAGCTTTAGGGGCTCGTTGATGGTGCCATCTCTGCATCGACGGACGACAGTCGGCCTATGAAGGAATGCGAAGGAGGGCAAGGGATGCAAATGCCTGAAGTAATCTTCTATCTGTCCCATTGCTGTCTGGTCATCCAACAGGTTTGCTCCGCCGGCCTCAGTCATGCCGACATCTTGACCAGGCGACGGTGGGTCACGCCGACTGGAGCCGTGACGTCCGGGGGCTGACCCCGATCCGGCCGGCGTGTCGGATCTCCTCGTTGCCGGCGGATAGTTGCAGTCCAAGCCCTTGCGGACACAACTTGAACAGCTCGGCAGCTCGCCGTGACATCGGGTCTTCTTCAGATGGCATTGGACGCATGCTTGCATTCGTCTCCTACGCTCGGGGAGCTTCAGAGCATAGCTGCCCGGCGTCCTGCCCGGTGATTGCTGGAAGGAACACTCGAACCCTAAGCGATCACAGTTTCGGCAAAGACCCTCTCTACCATCACACCGTACCTAGACCGCATGAGCACCAATAAGAGTATCTAGTCAATGGTAGTTGAAGGTTGACGAACCTTGCGTATCCTGCATTGTGAGCAGGTGGCACGTCTCTTCTGGGAGAGCAGCGGCTGCGAGGTCGAGATGGGACCGGACGCAGCCGGTGGCGTTCGTCCTGGTCCGTCGCTGCTGTTTGTGGATTCGACTTCGTCTTTGGCACCGCCAGAGGCCTGCGAGGGACGTAGAGGTCGAAGTCCGCTATCAGTCATTGATTCCGGCGACCCATCACCACGGGTGGGTGTATTACGATCGTCTTGAGAGCAGAGACGTTGCTGAGGTGAGCTATTTTCCCGTTTAGCCGGGATGGAGAAGCTGTTGAACTCCAAGCTCTCTTTTCTCACGTCTATGGATCAATTGCAATGGGCGAGAGATACATCCGACCACATGTCCCTACCGGGGGATGCATGTCCTCATCAGCATGTCGATGGTGCATTCGAGCATTTGATCTCTCTTTGGGCTGTCGTCATTTGCGTAAACAATTCGAATCTAGCCCCCTCTGGGCCGTTTGTCTGCCCGCCCTCGCCCGCCTTCTTGGATGTCTTGGCCCGCACTAATAGAGCCAGGATGTGTCACCAATGAGGTATCGACGTCGCCGATTGCCATTGCAACCCTGCGCACATCTACTCCACCCTACGCGTGGTTGGATTTTGTTCCCAAATCCCTTGCTGGGAACACCACGCGACCTACGGCGAACACCAGCGAACAGGAGCGGGGAAGACCGCTGGGAGACCTGGATCCGAGCTGGGGAAAGTCTGGGGTAGCGCTCTTAGTCTACCAGAGCATGTACTCCAAGTATCTTCCTCTCTCGCTGCCATTTGAAGGAGGAAAAGACCACAGCTCTGAGGCATTCCTCAATGTCACAAATCCTCACACCTCAGGGCCTTATTTCGGCAGCTTGGGACCATACGACCGGGAATCCTCAGGCCAGGCCAGGTTCAAGGCCGATAACCATTTCCACAAATGTCCAAAAAGAGGCAGGGAGGAGATCTCGTCATCTTAGCACGAATGACACGACCGACCAACACTCATTATATCCCACAGTACACGCCATGGAAGCTCACCTCACCAGCCTTGACTTCGGCCTTGAAGCTGAGCAGATATGTACGATGAATTGGAGAAAGCGGGTCAATTCAAGCTGGAAAGATCCAATGCTTTTACTTTAGTCATTGGTTCGCTAGTCTATCACTTGTGAAGATATAGTAGTCCTTGCAGAAGCACCAGGACCAACGAGCAAAGTTGCCTGTAAGGCCTACGTACACGTGCAGGCGATGGTGAGTTTACGTGCTTGGCGACCAGGTGACACAGGTGCATTCGTGCATTTGCCTCAACGACCCCCAGTCCCTCCTCGGTCCCTACCTCCTACTCTTGACCGGGGTTGGAGAATCCATCCCATGTATATATCCAAGTCTCACACGCCTTGTAGCACGTAGAGATCATTGCCGCTTTGCAACAATTATTCACAGTAGGTCGTGCGACCTCAATCATCATCGAATACGGCATTGCACTACGCGATACCCTCCTCTGCCTAGCTGCGAACAAATACTGCTAAGCATTAGAAACATCGGAATCCGACAAGATGGGGACCTCTCTCGGCACGTTTCGAGCCGTTTATCTGGTCGCCCTTTGCTGTACTGGCAGTTTCCTCTTCGCGTACGTCTACCATATGCGTCATTCCGAATGCGCGCGCTTTCAGAGGCCTTCGATGCTGCATCAAAGCTTTATATCGAAGACGACGAGGGTACCGGACTTGATTCATGTGGCTGACTGTTCGTAGTTATGATACCGGTGTTGTTGGTGGAGTTCTGAGTCTCTCATCATTTCAAAAAGACTTCCATATCACTGCGGCCACCAAGTCTACTGTTAGCGGCAATGCAACCAGCTTGTTACAAGCAGGAGGTATGCCAGTTCGCCAAGCTCCATCTCACGGCAGACATGAAAGAGGGTGTTGGCGCTGACTACTTCAACAGCCTTTTTCTCGTGTTTCTTCGTATGGCCATTCACCGCAAGATACGGACGTCGATTGTCAATTGTTCTCGCGTCGTTGATCTTCAATGTCGGGGCCATTATCCAAGTTATCAACACACGCTCACTTGCAGCCTTCTATGTGGCGCGAGTCATCAGTGGTATCGGAGTCGGTATGGCGACTGTCATCATCCCCATGTACAGTGCAGAGATGGCTCCGAAAGAAATCCGCGGTCAACTTGGCAGCGTAAGAATGAAGCAATCATTAACACTGATGTATGAGTGCTTGCAGATGTGCTGACATGATACTGGCTAGATGTTTCAATTCTTCTTCACTCTGGGCGTAATGACGAGTTATTGGGTCGACTACGGTGTTACACTTCATATACCCGCCATCACACGCCAATGGCAGATACCGATTGGCCTACAACTCGTGCCCGGTGGTATCTTGGGTCTCGGAATGCTCTTGACAAAAGAGAGCACTCGATGGCTTGCAAAGACTGGGAAGCATGAGAAGGCGCTGGAATCTTTGATCTGGGTCCGTGGGGGCGACAGCACCGAAGTGCAAGAGGAGTAGGTTCCTTGGTCTAGCGCAGCGGATGTATCGAGGTCACAATGCTAACATCATATAACAGATTTGCTGAGATCCTCGCTGGAATACGCGAGGAAGAGCACGTCACGGAGGGATTGACGTGGAAAGAATGTTTACTTCCAGTCAACCGGTTTCGATTCTTCCTCGTGGTCACGCTCCAGATCGGTGTGCAGCTGACTGGAAATACGAGTCTGGCATACTGTAGGCATACTCTCAAACACAACGAGAAATGCTCCCGACACTAATTGTCTTAGTTGCTCCTCAGATCTTCCAGGCCATCGGGGCCGGAAGCCAATCCCTTCTGTTCAGCGGGTTCTTTGGGCTTGTAAAAGTTGTCGCATGCTTGTTCTTCCTGTTGTTCCTCGTGGATCGGATTGGCCGTCGCTGGTCGCTGCTTATAGGAGCTTTTTTGATGGGATCTCTGCATCTGATCATCGCCTTGCTGACAGCGACGCATCCACCAAAAGCAAATGGCCCAGTGACAAGCACCGGTGCTGCAGCTATTGCTGTCGTATACCTCGAGGCCAGTAAGGCAAACCCCAGATAAGCACAGTCTATATTGCTTTGAGCTTACATCAGATTAGTGGCATACAACATGTCGTGGGGTCCCGTGCCATGGGTGAGCGTTCTACGTATGACAAGACCCTTCTCATACCATCTAACTCATTTGCTTAGCTCTACCAAAGCGAGATATTCCCGAACAGACTACGTGAAGCCGGTGTCGCAGGTACGAACCGCAGCAACCATGATCCCAATTATGCAGTATACTGATTTATGCAGTTGGTACGGCCACGCAATGGTTGTTCAATTTCACATTTTCGCAGGTCAGTTTGCAAAGCCTCATCTGTCTCGTAGCCGCGCCACACCCCGAACCAACAATGATTTCTGAATATTCGTATCCTGGGCTCCGGTGAAGGCGCAGCTTACTGACTTATCGCATCTAGATCACACCACATGCTATCAATAACATTGGATGGAAGACATTTCTCATATTTGCTATCCTGAACTGGGCTCTCGTTTTCTATACTTGGTTTATCATCAAAGAGGTCCGTCCATTGAATCGAGGTGATAGATTGTATGGCACTAATATCAATTACAGACCAAAGGGAAATCGCTCGAGGAGATGGAAGAGTGTAAGTATACAAGCCCCATGCGCGGCAACTCACTAATGACTTGTTCTCAATAGTGTTTGGTTCTTCCGAGACTGCTATCAATGTGGAAAAGGTCCACGAAGAGGCAAGGGAGAAGGCCCGAGCTTCCCACAGTGTCGATAATAAACAAGAGGATCAATAGATATTTGATCGAGTCGAACGGGCCCTCCGTCCTCGAACCGGATGAAGTGTTTCGAGCTTTGCGCACAAAGAAGCTCTCGCCGCCTTTCCGGTTCGAGATATTTCCGGTACCGGGGTAGACAAGGGGATTTGTCTTGAGCCTTTGTGATCTATTTGATACCCAGGAGCTTTGTCTTATGGGTTCTGTTAAGATACTAATATTACAAGTGGAATTCTCCAATATTTGGTATCAACACATCCAAGTACATGTACAGTCAGCCTCCTCGTGTATCTCGTGCGATCGTACTCGCTTGTATTTGATATTTCGATCAGTCGGTGTCAACCACCCGTCTGTCTATTGCCAATAGCTTCCCTCTGATAACGGACACCCGTCGAACTTGTTACCATGGGGGTAGCAGTGTGGTTACCGATTGTCTTGGTCACAGTTGCGCTTATAGGTTTCGGGGTCTGGAGGCACAAACGCAATGTACAGAGTGCTTACCACAACGACGTATAAACCGGAATTTTCACAAATCTGCGAAACGCTGCAACAATCGAAACGGGAATGCGAAGAATAACGCTCCTACGCCGAGAGCTGAAACGCGAGCTCACACTGTCCTATCGGGAGCAACCACCATTGAAACGCAGAGTGACATAGGCGGGATACGAAAGCGGGCATATTGGCAAGCGCGATTACTTCAACAATTTGGGATTCGGTGTCTACAGTGGAAATTGCTTGAGGAAGGATGGTTCAAGAGGGGAAGCAATGGGATCGTATAACGAAACATTCCTCTCATAATGAGTTCACCACTTCTGTAAATCAATGGCAATGCAAGGCTATACTCGTGACTGCGGGTTGCCTGACTGGTCTTCTCCATTCAGAATACTGAACGATTGAACATCTCTCGTCAGTAAGGCATACCGTAATTATTGTAAAATTAATATGAGAATGTGATGCAAACGCATGTCAAGCAAATTGACAGTCGCAATTCTAGGATGATGAATGATTCAAGCTTGTTATGCGGTTTTGATCTATCGATTGTTACTAGTACAAAACGTGCCTCATCTTGCAAATCATTGCAAACAAGCATGTCTTTTTTCCTCAACCTGCAACGTTGCCGATATCAGACTCGGCCTGGCAAGTGGTCGGGTCGTTATCAATCGCTATGCTCACGCGGTGTAGCCAACTCTACATCTGTTCTCGGCCAGAGATGACTTAGATCACCAACTGGTAGACTGAAGGTGAACCTCATCTCGCCGGCCATGATGATGAAGGTCATGTACCAACCGAGCATTGCCACTGCGAATATGATCCCCCCGCCGGCCTAGAGTTGTTAGCTCATTGCTTGCACATGGGCGAAGTAGAGATGGCTTACTTTCTGAAGCTTTCCTGCAGTCTCGAACTCGCCCACCGACAACTTGAAATACGCTCCTGCCAGGATCCAAGTCGCTGTCGCAGTCAAGGCAAAGATGGTTGCCAAGACAGTATTGATCTTGAGCGTAAAGACGAAGAATGTTATAAATGCAAACCCGTAGACCAGCAGAAATAGTGCGATGGCGGCATTGTACTCTTTCGACATCGTCCCCGTGGGGTCATCTACAGTCGCAAAGGCACTCCCGAGCTGCAGAGCTGGTATCTGAAGAAGACCGAACGATAGCCAGAACACGGCAAACAACCCCATGACCATCATGGAGAAGAAATTTCCGAGTATCCATTCGAAGACGAGGGCAAAGAGCATCGTAACTGGTCCGACAAAGAAGAAGATACCACTGTGAAACGCGACTTAGTCAACGCAATGTCGCAGCAACGTGTGACGATTGTACTTACGCTACCGGCGACAGACTGACCGCTCCTCCCCATCCCATGATGATCATTGCGAATGTCGATGCTGCGATGACGAAGCTGAATACATTAGCTCCTCATTTGAACACGACGGGTGTCGTTGCAGCTCACCCAATGAAGCCAAGTGCAGTGGGATTAGCAAATCGCTTGTTGTAGTCACCAGCATGAGGCACCTTAGGAGTCAGGTATAGCTATCGTCGTGGTCAGCGCCATATCTCCCCCAGATCGAAAAATATCACATTCAGCTATTTCATACCTTTTCAAAAAGCTCTGGCGACATCGTCACGCCCGTGTTTGTTCGATGCAACCCCTTTTCTGCATCTCGCGTCTCGGTAACATATGGGACTTCATGGTTGGCCATTTTGAATACGCGCTACGTGTACTGAAAAGACAAGAGCAGGCGACAAGGCAGGAGACCAACGCAATATAAGTCGCGAGTCTCGTCCTCGCCTATCCGCCCGAGACATTCAATCCGCTGTCTCTATTTGTATACCCAGCCAAACGGAGCACCAAAGCAGACCTCCGAATCGATGATACCGGCAGGTGACAGCCAAGCCAATTTGTCAGTGACGATGAAATAACCATTCTTCCAAAACACAGGAGTCAAGAATCTGGAAGGCGTCCACACTGGTCTGGTTCGCGATATTGCCGGAATTAACCAGGGGCCCTGACACGATCACTCGGTAGCCATCCGTCGGTGCAACCCCATCCATAATGCGGGGAGTCCTGCCTTATACCACCGGCACTTTACGACGCCAAGAGCCTCATCAGGTATGACCTGTCTGGGTGGGCATGCCAGAGCGTCAGATGTATTCCGACCCGCGCACACTCGAAGGCACGTCGCAGAATGAGGCAATCAGCGCGGGTGAAAGGGCATATCCATCGCTTAGGTAGCCAGAGGTCGGCAATGCGCACGCGTCGGCTAGCCTGCGACTCGGCAAAGCTTGTCGAGATGACATGCGAAGTCACGCTACAGCGCATCGTTGACGGTTACATGCTTCCCCTGATACGGACGGATGGCTTCAACAACCTCCGCTGCCACATCTGCTGAATGTCTCACGTGTCCTCTGGCGATGGATGTCGATATTGCATGCCTCGGCCAAATACCTGGGATGCCAGGTGTGCATTGGATGTCCATGGAAACCATGGTCCCCGACTCGACGTCAGGCTCTATGCATGATAACAAACCATTGGGCATCATTACAGCTTCTCGAAGAGACATTGAACAAATGTTGGTCAGGGTCGATTAGTCCACATATGTAGATAGCTTGGACCAAGTGCATTGCTCATCTATGGTTCTAAGATGCGGTATCTTTACCTAATCTTTAGCAGATATTACCACTCCCGCATACGCCCGAGCAATCGTAGGACCCAGCCAGACCCGAGTCATCTCCATAAATGTCATATCCTTGGAACCACCCATTGAGTATCTCATGGATATAGTTCAGGTTTTGCGGACTGCCGTAGTTTGTACCAAGGCCACAAGGGTAGTCGGTGGTAAGTCCTTTGCCGTTGTTTTGCGAGGCACCGTAATCGTCCGCCGTAAACCAGCCGTTGTAGGCTCCCAGAGCACGAATGGCATTTCCACCGGCCGAATCGAGACCTTGCTGGAGTACCCATGCACCGCAGTCAGTATTGTCCTCCACCGGATACTGGCACGAAGACTGGCCATTCTGGCAGTTGGAGGGATCGCATTGCACTGTCGGTGGCATTAGCAAACCTCGAGATCGGGACTCAGTAGTTATGGTTATGACTTGGATAGAGGGCAGTGCGACCATCATCACAGGTCTCTCGAGAAAACGTACTCAGTCCTGGTGTAGAGCCGCTAGCATCGGCATTGCAGCTGCTCTCCTGCATGGCGATAAAGGCAAGTATAGCAGGGTCGATACCGTACTTCGCTCCGCTCGCTTGGAAGGCATCATCGTACTGCTGGCAAGAGGCTCCCACTCCCTGATAGTATTCGTCCAAGCTGACATGGCTAATGCCGTTGATGTCGAGAAAAGGAGGGTTCCATCCGGTGGTCTCGTCGGTGATACCAGTATTCAGCCATTCCTCGGAACCGTTTGGGCCACATGCATTACTACCACCTTGAGTAGGGTCACAAGCGCCCTGCGCGTCCGGGTTTGTATCTGCGAACGCCAAAGCTGCAAATGGGGCCAAGAGCAGAGCGCTGCGGAGTGCCATGACGAGGACTGCGTTGGTGCTCTGAATAAGGGTGAGGCGACTGGCTATAGACAAGTTTCGTAGTATGTCGCTCCAGCTCGTTGCGGGTATCAACACAAATCGTCAAAGCTGCTGCCAGACCAGCACCTTTATATTGTCCAATGCGGTGCCAACCCTAATAGCCTACCTGCCCGTTTCATATTTGAGGACATGCTCAAGCCGACAGCATTGAGTAATGAAGCAGGGTCTTCGTCCTAGGGCCTGTCGACCGAGAAAGCAGTGTTTAGGTGCTGCTGATGCCATCATGGTGCAGGTATTTCCATACCGGAAGCCTAGTCGGAGGAATGGGGCCGGGTTACAGCCGCTCGTGTTTGAACTGCGAGAGCTGTGCTGATGCCTGCTGGAGGGCTACCGGAGCTGACTGAGTCTGCTGGCTGGCGAGACCTGCCTATTACATGTAGTGCCATGACCTGGGTTTGGCGGGATCGACAGATGCTTTCAACTGAAATAGGCCCGGAATAGGGGGCGTTCTGAAGATCGGCAGTGGAGGTGGGGCTGGCTGAAGAGAAGCCAGCCCTGAATCCCATCCACGCCCATCTTGTGGAATTGCCCCCATGCAGCCACGCTGCGAAGTACTTTCAGGACTGAGTATAAACAGGAAGTGCAGAGGAGTGTTATTGAAACGACGTTGGAGAATGGCAATCTGCCACACATAGGCTGGCAATTGTCGATGCTGTGTTGCTCGCCACGGTAGAGGCAAACACCTTGATCATCCCAACACTGAAGCTTACATAGGACGAGCACGGCAGAGCAAGCAAAGGATTCGATGATATCCAGTACCAGGTGGTTCGATGAGGGCACCATCTCAACGCTCTTAAGCCCGTCTTGGGGAGTTGACGCGATAACGTAAAAGGTTGCGACCGTCATGCTCCGTAGACAACAACACCATCTGCAGTTGCAATCGTCAAGAAACCTACTTCCTTGCAAACAACCACACACAAGTCCACAATCCAAGAAGAAAGCTTCTTATTTTCAAAAAGCCCATTGCCGCATCCAATTCTCCATCCAGCCCCTATGGATAGTATCCAAGCCCCGCAGCGTTGGCGAAGCCCCAGCAGTCTTTGTGGTATCTAGGCGGACATTTCTCTGCGTGGACAGGCTCTTGAAATATTCGATGAGCTTGACGCTGGGATTCTGAGCGATCTCACTGAGATCAGCTGTTTCAGACGCTGCCAGCTCCTCGAGCCACCGTTCAAGAGGAATCACGTCAACTTTGATATGACGCTGAATAACGGGTATTAGCTCGCTTGACCATGAGGCGGTCTTCGGATTTGCCGCATGAAACACGGTTGCCCCAGACCAGCCCTCGCGTTGAGGAACCACGTGCAACGCCAATTCGACCACTATCCGGCCAAGCAAATCTACGGGGATCCAATCGATGTTTTCAGCGCGTCCGAGTGTTTCCGGAAGCTTCCCAAGGTATTTGGAACTTGTCAATAGACTTGGGAACCATTCTCGCTGTGGCCATATCCCAGCCCTGGTAGTAGGACCGGCAATCTGACCAACGCGACATATGACGGCGGGAATACCAGCCTCTCTTGATGCTGTATCCAGAAGCCGTTCAGCAACAAACTTTGACTCTGCATATCCCATCGCTTGCGGGATTGCCCAGTCTGAGAACACTTGCTCGGGAACGTTTGCCGCAGGCTTCAAACCGGACCTCCAGTTCGACACGGCCCCGATGCTCGAGACGAAGAAAATTCCCGCCCCGAAACGAGAAGCAGCCGAGAAATCAATCATTCGTCGCACCCCCTCAATATGGCCTCGATGCGAATTGAGCGATAGATTAAAGTCCACCTGCCAAGCTGCGTGGATGATAGTGGTGACAGCATTCAGCATTGTCGCATACTCCTCGCGCTTAGACAGACCGAAGCACGACTGCGATGAATTCGCGTCTAGACAGACGACTTTCGCAGGCAGTAGCGGGCAACCCTTTGCCGTCTGGGACGCTTGCACACGTTTTGAACTACCACTACCGCGGTTCAAGCAGTATACCCTTGACACGCTTGCGTTTTCAATCAGCGATCTGAGGATATACGAACCGAGAGAGCCTGTTGCGCCTGTGAGCAGGACGACCAACTCGGTTCTTTGATGCACCTGTGGGTTTCTTGCAGCTGTTGGTAAATCTGCTATTGCTGTTTCATACATTCTCTTCATCTCGGCTACTGAATCATTGACCGTATGGGTCGGTTCCGGGTGTCCAAGTTGTGTCTTGATGGCTAGCAAAATCCCTGCTATGCTGGGATTCGAGTATATAATCCTCGTTGTTATCGGCTGGGAGCTACCATGAGACTGCAGAAGTCTGGCCAACTTTCGTGCGATGACTGTCACCTGTAGCGAATCGAGACCCTGTTCGAACAGGTCCGTTTCTGGGGTAAGGCCATCTACGTCAATATCTGTGGAACTGGATAGGATGTCGAGGAGACTGCTCTCCAAGTCCTCACTGAATTTGAGCTCGTCCGGCGCATCTCTGGCCGTTGCCTCATGCTTTGCATAAAGGGCATCGAGTTCTGCTGCATAGAGATCGAGGCAAAGCTGGCGTTGTGGAGTGCCTTTTGAAGCTCTAGGCATTGGCTTGTCAACTGTTGTGAACAAGATCATGTTGCGGTGGATTCTCGCGAACGAGGGGCCAACACTATTTGCTGCCTCTATGGATGGCCAGATAATATTCATCATTGCCTCCTTTTCAACATCACTTGATGGAGACGTAGACGTCTCGACCAGCAGGCTCGACTGGAAACGCCCAAAGCCAGCGATCAACGCCCCTTTGACGATCGGATTGCTCAAGATGGTGCCTTCCATATCAAATGGATTCAACTTCTCGCCCGTCGAGAACACAATGATATCGTCGGCCCGCCCTTTGTATAAGAACAGGTTCTTTTTGGAGGGGTGTTTCGAATAGACATCCTTCATCTGCCACTCTTGAATATCTGGGTAGGTAGAAAAGATCCCCTGGTATGGCCGAAGCTCGCGGACAATCACTTGCTCGTATAGATCACCCGAGATATGCCGATACTGTTGGCCGAGGACTGGACTGACTTTGAGATATGGCCAGTCCTCTGGGTCGCATAACTCAATGGGGAACACGCCGCACTCTGTCGAGCCAATACAGTTGATGAGTCTGGTACGAGAGCTCAGCAACTCACCAATCTCTTGTGGAAGTTGCCCGCCGCCGAACACCAGATGTTTCAGTCTACTGATATTCTCAAGATGCTCATTGTCTTTGGCCATGTCGATTAGCGTAAAGGGAGTCAATACACTGTGTTGGACGTTGCCGTGCACATGCATAGCATTTGCACTAACAGGCGATGGCGGGAAGGGACCAAGAACTGCAGTGAACTCGGAGTAAATGCAACCAGGTAGCGCCAGGCATAGACCTGCGGAGTGGAAGAATGGCACACCAAGATATACTCGCGTGCCCCTGCACAAGGCCGGGAAGGTAGCCTGGTGACCCATCGCGGGCAATGCCGTGAAGGCATCCATTGGCGCCACCGTACCGTGAGTCAAAGTGATAGGCTTGGGCATCCCCGTAGACCCAGATGTGTGTAGCAACACGAAGGGATCTAGCCTCGCCTCGGCAAATGTCTTGGTATATGGATACGGCGGTACTTCCTTCCCGCCTTCGAACAACCAATGGCCCTCTATCGGATCATTCGGTAGCCAGAAATCAAGCCTTGGAAGCTCGAGTGTGTGCATCGGCCTGGCAGCCAATATATGCTTGACCACAGGCAGTGGGAAACTCCGAGGCAAAAGAAAAATGTTGCAGTCTGTCTTGTCGAAGAGGTGCAGATGGACTTCGAGTCTTTCGCGAGGAGAGTTAAAGAGCGCAGCATAACCTGTTTTGTGGCAGGCAATCACGAGGATTGCATATGTGATATCCTGCGGGCCCATATAAGCGACAGTAGGGAAGTCCTTGCCCGGACCACCCAAGAGCTTGTGAATAAACCAAGCGCAGCGGTTCGCAGCCCGGGCGAAAACGGCCGCGCTGATGTCAAGAAAACCATCTGCGGGATCTCCGGTTCGAGTGATGGAGTACAGAATGCGCTCAGGGTCGGAGCTAGCTATCTCGTCAATTAAAGATGGTAGCAAGCGGGCCCCAACGTTATCTGGAAGAGTCGGTGATGATTGCATCGTCGGCTTAGATCAAACGGCAAGAAGCCACTATCCCAAGAGACTTAGTATGGTAGCGTAGAGGATAGAGCGAAGGCACAGAATTGGTGTGTCTTATGCAGATAGTGAACCGTCGTGAGTGCTTCTGCCGTGTGGGATTAAGATGAGAAAGTATTATCCCGATGAAGCATCGAACAACACTGTTTTGAATTTTGAAAGCCGCCCTTGCATGAGTTGGGTTGCTCGGTCCCATCTGATTTGTTGGTGATGCGGCGCATGCTTGACTCTCCTGTTGGTAAGCAATCTATAACTGAGACTAGCTTTCGCCCCAATTTGACACTCAAGGATGTATTGGTGGTTACATTGAGAAATCATATAACGATCGATGAGCTGGATAATCTGTTGATGAGCATTGGTGCTTCATGCGCTTGTATATTTTGAATACACTAGCACACAATGCTAATATCAAAATGTAGATCAAGTTTAGATATTACCGCCAAATAGACGAGATATCTGCCCTATTGTAAGATAAAGACAAGAATATTAGTAGGCGTGGGTAGATGTGGTACAGTGCCACTCTAGTATGCACTTCCTACTGCTGAGCTGGGATGACAGCCTCTTCACAGATTCTCCCCGTTGCAATTACTATTAGTAAACATATCGGAAGTACGGATTCTCCTTATCAGTCAGGTCCTTGAAAGCGAGTCGATCTGCTTGGCGTTGATCCAACCCCAGATGATTCCGCTTTTTGTTTTCATGCCGCAGCATCAGATAAAGAGCGATTGCAGAGACTATGGTGATGATGTAACTAGACCCAACAATCATCCGCTGTCAATAACAAATCGACAAGTAAGGGAGCCAAGGATTTGCTCACCTGATGATCAAACCGGTCCATAATACGGGGTAGTGTTGGGATTTTGTCTGGCTGCGAACAAGCTGAGGCCCGACGATGTTGCCCACACAATACGCGACAAATACTGCAGAGGCCATGAAACTCTTCTTCGTCTCCCCGGCCACATTGCTCGCTCCCAGCCCAACGGTCAACCCCACGACAGGGCCGAAGAAGCCTATGATAGAGTAGCCTATGACTGGGGCCGCCGGACGGTGTCCCCAGGTGGACTTCCAGATAATAACGAACCCGGCAATGACCGGAAGGCAACAAAGAATAAGAGTTACTATTCTGATATTGCGATACTTGGAGCAGACCCAGCCAGCCAAAGGTATGCCGATCGTGCAGATAGCGCCAAGCGGGAACTGCAACAGTATTGCTTCTAGCGACGAAAAGCCAAAGGTCGAGACGATGAGAGGCCCAAATCCAGAGATAGCGCCATTCACCGTATAGCTGTAATTGGCGGGGGTATTAGAGGTGAGCTTGACCAACGTTGATTTGAACCATCACAGTTGAAGGGGGGAAAATGGATTACTTACGCCGATGCCATAATCAGTGCCACGAGCCACACCTTGGCATCAAGGGCAGCTTCTTTTACCTGCGTGAATTTGATTTCTTGGTTACGTACGCCAGTCTGACCGGCACGCAGGCGTTCAATTGCGACGACTCGCTCCTCCGGCGTCAAGAACCACGCTTGCAAGGGTGAATTTGGCAGGAAGAAACACCATATACCGAATACGAACGTCAGCGCGCCAGCTAGGACATATATACTGCCAGGATTTCAAAGCTCCGCCCTGTATCTGCGCAAATCCGTAGTTCAAAGCGCCGCCGATAATGGTGAACCAACCGGTGCCGGAGAACCACCAAGTTTGTCTCAGGGCCTGTTCGGACTGCGTATAATAGCCGCTTACGATCATCATGAATCCCGTAGGAATGACAGATTCGGTGAAGCCTGGTTGTCTTGGTTAGTTGGAAGTGAACCCACTTCTCGAGTCTTGGGTAAGGACAATTCGATCCATCTTTCGAGTGAGTATTGAGACAGAGCGAGTTCGCTGCTCACCTAGGAAGAACCTCTGTACCAAAAGACCTTGCCATGTGGTGACACCAGCCGTGGCTGCGCAGATGACAGCCCAAACAATGACGGCCGGACCGAGGAAGAAGCGCATATCCAAGTGCTGTAGCAGATATGTCATGGGGTAGGAGCCGACAAGCTGGCCAAAGTAGAAAATAGACGTGGCCCAGCTCAATCTCGAAGTATCCATCTGCCCTGCCGAGTTGACCACAGATAGTTTCAAATCGGACGTCATGCCGAAGAGAGCTGCACTCCCCAGAATGGCCTACAGTTGCACCGCGTTAGTGGACCAACCTGGCCTGTAGAGAAAGGTCAAGACATGGTTGAGCTCCGTATTCATATGGTTCGAACGTACTTTGTCATAGTAGACTAAGCCGTAGCCTGTGCACATATATCGTTAAGACCATGCGTCACACGGCGAGACTCCATCGAGTTGCTTTACCTAGTACCATGGCGGGCATCAGAAACAAGTCGATCTTTCGCAGCACTCGTCTCTCGACGGCCGGGTCGATGGCCCTTGCCTCGTCGCCGACTAAACTTGCCACTGTGTCGAGACCATGATCTTTCTCGCCTGCTATCATAGCATTCTCTCCGGGAGGATCTTTTGTTCTCATCGTGTATAAATGGTTATTGTTCCCTCGCAATCGGCACGAGATACCGCGTTGATGGAGATCAACTGAGTCTTTCAATGGTTCACTGTCGGAATCGGACTCGATCACTTACAAGTTACAGGATAATAAGCCGTTGCTTGCAATTTGAACGTCGACCGACCCCGGAAGCAATTTTAAATTCCCCAGAACGTAGGTCATCAGTATTAGGGTTGAGTATATCGTGGAAATATACATGTACCCAGAGCCACTTCTTGAACCGAAGTCGCCCAACTCGGCATGGCAGCTCCGCACTTTATGCAGCTGGCTGTGACGCCATTTCGGTTAGTGGTCGTTGACACTTTGAGGAGCTACTAGTAGTATCCAGGATCATGGCATAATTTTCGAATCTGTAGCGACGAAGTCCGTTCGTACCTCAAGTCGCAAGATCGTTCATGAACGTGTCCAAAGCTAGATACTTACTAGCATCCATCCTCCATTACCCCTACCTACTAGGTAATGGGCTTTATTAGGTCCTTACCTGGTAGTAGTAGGTGAACTACCGATGTACCTGCCTACCTCCCTTTATCTCTATACCGACCCCCACAGGGCCTAGCAGCCACTAAAGCCTCAAAGTGGCCACCTCTAGCCTCCAAAGGGTCTGGCATATAACCGCTAAACACACAGATTTCAGGTACATTCGCTGCAGCACTACACCATCGACACCGCATCTCCTTCAGCAGTCGAGTTCACACAAGTTCCGACAGCAATGTGCGGCCAATCGCCTGTTTGCTTTGGAGGGTCGCGTCATGCAAAAAATTCATTGCCAATGACAGCGTTGTATTTCTCTGATGTATCAAGAGTTAATCAAACGCGATCCTCTCTCAACTTTAAAATATTTGTACCTTGATCCCGCTCCCATTCGTGATGAAACTTCTTTGCAGCGACCCGACACCAACCCTCACGTATTGGTTTCCCCTTTCTGTTCCCGGCACCTGCGCGACGACAAGCACATAATGTGTTTGTTTCGTAGCATCAGCCGTCGGCAACAGCTTCTTCCTACCGACAATGACGCACTTTACCGTCCGGTCGCTTGGAAGCCTCCCTGCATCGTAAGTCAGGAATTGATCACCATCGGCTGAGAAGTCCCTCGCGACAGCCGTCAAATCAGATCTCTCATCTCCGTTGGCCGTATGCCATGCCGTGCTGGGCAGAGACTCGGGCTGTGAAGACGAGGGCGACATATCAAATGTGACTTGTCCCCGGGCAGCCCAAGGTGATTGTATTTCCTTCTCTTCCCACACGACCTCCTTGAAGGGCAGATCCACAAAAGTGATAGCTCCTTCGTATGCCATCCACGACCACGACGGTACACGGTATTTATGGCTTTGAGGGAACTGGATGGGCTTCATGGCCTGGGTTCCGAAGGCGGCATCACGTTTCCACAGCAGGCTGCGACCGAAGTACAGGTTGAAGACGCCATACCCACCTTGGGTATTGAAGGCGCGTATCAATCGCTGCTCAATCCCAGCGATCGCCAACGGTCTGTCGTAAGTATTTGTGAATTCTAAACGGGAGTACAGCTTGTACAGAAGCTCGTAGATGCGGATCTGGCCGCCTTTGGTCGACTCGGTGGCGAACTTGGGAAATTTGGGGTCGCCGAGTAAAGCAGCTTGATTGCTATCGAATGGTTCCCGTCAGTCATCAAGCCGGCTCGTCGAAACGGTGGCAGAGCGACTCACTTTGTCATTCTTGTCATGGTTTCACAGCGAATGCCTTCGCCACATTCCCAGTACGTCTGTCTCTCTGCAAAGTAGATAGTTCGCCGTGCCAAGGCCCTTTCTTGCAGCACCCATCCTCTCTTGTTTAGCGAGCCTTCGATCACATCATGCTGGAAGTCATCGATCGCTTCACAAACGTAAACAGGGCTCTTGTTCGATCTATCAGATCTGACCACCTTCCTCTGTTTTCGAGGGTGGAGGAACCCGCTGCACATTCCTTTGGCTCGACTTGCCGCAATGACACAATACGCCGATGAAAAGATGGTTTCCTAATCAGTCACAATAGTGAGCAGATTGTAGTGTACTCGAGTGGGTATTTGTGGTTGAATGAGATAACTGGGGAAAAATAGGTAGGATTATAGCAGCATACCATATGTTTCGCTTCTTCGTCAAAGTCGCTACCGTCTCCTTGAATGATGCAAAGGGAATCAATCCAGATGTATTGAACGCCGATTTCTCTTGTGATTATTATGGCATCTCTGAAAGTCTTTGGAAGATCATCTATAGATATTCCCCGTTCATGATCTCGAATGTTCCGCCTTGTGGTGCAATAATACTCATTTTCGGATGGTGGTCCCCAGGGATGAGAGAGCGCGACGTATCGGAAGTCACCGGGCTGCTCCGTCTTCCAGAGGCGAGGCTGCCGAAGGCGTATGTTTGTCGAGGCTTTTATGCCAACATCGACCAATCGGGTGGGTAATCTTGCGGTCGCAGGATCAGGGCGGCATCCTGTATGATTATCATCGCAGTCCCGAAGCCAGTAGCATAGTAACTTGATATACAGGGAACTATTCGTTTCAGGTAGTCGTGGCAGTCCGAAAGGTATGTTGCTCTGTGAAACACTGACTCCCAGCCCATCGACACTTGAGTTAGGAGCTGCAATCGAAACAGTCAGTCGCAAACGATTGCATCTCACGGCAACCACGTCTAGACTCACAGAAGCCTTTGTGAATGGAGAGAACATGTTTCCCAAAGTAATAAACAGAGCCAGACGCCAACTTCCACGCGGAAAGGCCCTTTTCGTCTCCCGGACCCCGTTTATCAGCTCTTATGCTTGCCTGGAAAAGTAGGCAACACATTTGGCAATACTGCCTGCCCGTCTTCAGCGAGCCATACTCAATTTTTAGGACGCGTTTGTCTGGAGAGTGGAAATCGAGACGAGCACATCGTTTGCAAATAACTGACTTGGAAGGAAATATCGT
This sequence comes from Xylariaceae sp. FL1272, assembly GCA_022432385.1. Taxonomy (NCBI): domain Eukaryota; kingdom Fungi; phylum Ascomycota; class Sordariomycetes; order Xylariales; family Xylariaceae; species Xylariaceae sp. FL1272. The sequence goes on from JAJJXC010000052.1 coordinate 109,097, forward strand.
GGAATCATTGAAGCAATCAATTAGAAGAGGTTGCGATAGGAGAGCACGGTCTTTAACGATTTTCCACTTCGTGTCGAACTGAGTTCTGTCAGCTCGGACGTGCAAACAATGGAAAGCTCGCAGTCTAACATTCTGTATTCCGACAACGATCTGTTAGTATATCAAACGACTGTAGTATCATACGCAGAAAGTGCTTACCACCTGAATGTGCCACAACGATGATGTTAGCAAGAGTAGAAGTATCGATACCGGGTCTATCCTGGCTTACATGCTAAATTGATCAGGTCAGCATGTTGCAGCACACTTGACTATTGCGAGAGTCGTAACTCACGCTCTAACACGCCGATCGAAGCTGGTTTAGTAAAATATTCAACCAATGTACAACGTTTGCACAGCGACGAGAGACTCACATACTGCCATCCAATCAGCCAAGGTCTGGTTCGTCCCTTCAATTGACACTCACGGTCTAGATTTACAATTAGCTAGCCGCGTGGACCACGGAGTATTTGCATGCCTACATTCTTCAAAACATGTTAGCATCAACTTTATTTGTTTATCCCTTGATAGACTCACGAGTGCTTGCGGATTTGGTCTGTATGGCATAGTCTGCAACGTGTTGGCAGCCTGGGGCCGAGGTACGTTGACATATATTCGACTGAATCCAGTGCACAGATATGTGTCATCTGCCTCTGCCGCTCTTCGGATAGCATCTAGTTTCTTGTGCAGGTTCAGAGCATCAATGCGGATTGGGCCCGATGTCTTCCAAGATCTCGGGAGAGCAACGACAAGCAGTTTATCTCTCACCAGCTCCAGAAGTTCACGCACCACTGTCGGCCGACTACATTCAGGATCATTCTCCAGTATATGCCGAATCCAACGTGTCGCAATCTCGCTCACCTCCGCGGTCAGGTTAACACCGCCGTCAGCGCTGCTGGTAGTGAAGTAGAGCGTTTGCTGCGAGCGGTTTCTGAGACGCGCTCCCTCGGCGTAGAAGGCGTCTAGTACCTCACTGCCGTAGAGTAGCCAGATGACAGACTCGAGAATGATGCATCCCATCGACCATATGTCATAACGACGGGACCTCGGCTCATTCCTGTTGTTCAAAATAACCTCGGGCGCTTCGTAATGCAGCGTCGTGTGATTCGTAGACGTTGGGTCCGGGCGGAATTCAGTTGCAAAATTATGCTTCTTGGCCAACCCAAGATCTGCAATCTTCAAAGTACCGAGCCACGACTCATCACTGAAGACGAGGATGTTCTCCGGCTTCAAATCTCCATGGCGCCAGTGTTGAGTGACGCTGGCCCCATCAGCGTCAGGTGGAAGAACAATGTCCGGGTATTTGTTAGCCCTGGAGGCAATTCTCCTGGGGCTAAGAAGCTTCGGAGATCTCTGGTGGCTATTGGCTTCGGCTAAGCCGGTTGCAGTGTGATTGTTGGTCTGATGCAGGCTTTTCAAGGCACCTGCAATGCCGCAAAGCTGGTGCAGGAACTCCATGACCGTTTGCCTGCTCAAATCTTTGTGATTCTTCTTCCAAAACTGCCTGAGGTTACCGCCACTGGCCCATTCAAAGACGATATAGTGGTGAGATCGCCACTTGAACGCATTGATCCGACGGATTAGATGGGCGTTTGGAAGCCCACTGAGTTCATTCAGCGTGGTAACTTCGCCATGCCACGCAGCCTCGACGTCATGAGAAGGTTCATCTGAGATGTTGTTCTTGAGTTTCTTGACAGCAACATGAACAAAATTGTCTCCTTTCCTCTACAGGTATGTCAGAATGTGGCGCTGGCGCGAAAGGGTAATGTGAAGGCTGCGACGTACCGCTCTTAGCTCATTCTGATGCTCTGCGTGAAGATGAGCATGATATACCTCACTGAAATGGCCTGACTGTATTTTGGGGTCTATCCATGTGAAGGGCAGGATCGCGTCATATGGAAGTTCCTTTTGGGAGCGTCCGACGTCTTGCTTCTTGAACACAGGTGCCATGAACATCCATTGCGTTGCGTAGAATGCTTTGAAACTCTTGTAGTCCCAAGGATCTTGGTGAAAGACTTCCAAGGCGGGGTCGTGGAAGCACCTCGCCGGAAGCGAAGTGTCGGTACGATTAATGCTATCGTCTTTGCACCTCCCGCGCTTGCTGATATCCTCGATCGGGAGGCTGCCATCGGTGAGGCTCATGTCTTGAAATTCCATAAGCACGTCAAGCAACATAGTAGTGTCCCTGTTGATGACATCAGACATCACCACACTCAAGAACAGCCTCGGTGCTTCATTTCGGATGAAGCCGAGCAGAGAGTCTGAGGACTTGGGCAACAAGCGTTTCAGATTAGCCTCGTTGATTAGCGATGCGATGTGCCGGTCAGGTAGAAAATACTCGTCGTTCGAAAAGGCGCTTTGGACTAGCTGCGAGTTTACCTTGGATTCAAACTCCTTGAGATAGACCGCGCTGTCGCTGCAGGTTCTAGGCTGACGCCCTTGCCTCATGATTGCTCTGAGTGTCGACTTGGGCCGGTCAAAAACTCCCTTCATCAGTAAAAAGGAAGTAAAGTTCTTACTGAGCCTTGCAAGTAAAGAGACAAGCGTGTGCGACAGGGAGATCAGGAAACAGAATATGTCAGTTGTCGTAAGGCAGATCTTTTGACTTCTCATAGCTCTGTAGACCGAATTCTCCGCCATCGAACGTATCGCCAAGTCACACTCGCGGCTCTGGCTGACCGGTGCCCCATGGCATCTCTCTCGAGCACTTACACTGCCACCGTATTGCGAAGGGGGGGTTGCACATATAATTTCGAACTAGGTTGCGTCATTGGAAGCCCGAGCATTGGTGTGGCAGTCGGCGATCACGACTGGCTGTTTGCTATTCATTTTCGGTAGGCGGTGCATTTCGACATACGCAATACAAGCTCTGGCGATGGCAGCATTGACGAATTGGAAGGCAGCGTCTCTGCGGCATCACATCGATTGACCTGTAGCCTTTCGCCTCGTTGCCTATTGGGTCTTGGGGGAAGGCAGCGCGCGGCATGTCAACAAGCAGAGCCTCTTCGGTCTTGAACTGCCGCTCAGACAGCGAGACTTTCCCTGTCATTATGCAGGTATGGTTTGATGGCTTGTCTTGGCATGCGAGCACCCTGTCGCCTTGGCTTGTGTATGATGTGCCGTCGCTCATTCTAAATCGGATACTCCCGTTACTGTAGATCGATCTAATGAGAACCTCATTTACACCGTTGAGTTCCACGTTTCGACATGTCTACTCGAGTGAGGGGAGTTTTGTGACCTGTGGAAAGAGACTGCACTCAAGCAATAGAAGCATTGAATGGCGACGCGTAAGGTCAAGAAGTATAGTCATTCTGAGCCGATCCCGACGCCACTTTCAATAATGTTACCCCATCTTCGACTGCAGCCTGCCACAGACGCATCTTCTTCCCCGGTCGTGCGCCGAGTTGCAACCTTCTCCACCTGTGACAGGCAAGCGAGACATGGTGTTTCGGCCGCGACCCATGTGGGAGATCGCGTCCTGGGTGGCTGTACACTACAATACCCATTGCGACGCATAATCCGTTGCTCGACGAAGGAGTCAGAAGAACGTAGCGCGAGCATGGGTGTGTGCACCAGCACGATCATTCTCTTGCTAGAAACACCTTGTGCTAGTAGCTGCCCGGGTGAGTGCTCGGGATTCAGTGTGCAACCCTTTTTCTCCAGTGGTCTCGTACTTATTATAATGACTGAAGTATATGCAAGAGGCCAAGACATAAGAGCGTCCAAGCAATGGATACATGTCTTACGAGGCTGCATTCCGATAATATCTTGTGGGGCGCTTCTACTGCAAGCACTATGGTCTGCATATCTTATGCACCTTTTCATGAACACTGAATAAGACCAGGATGTCTCTACGCCCTATCGAGCCCACGTAGGTAGGCTTCCAAGGCAACTGCGCAAGGCAAAATCCATCTTATGTGACCGCAGCACTGCTGCCTTGGAGTCTTGAAACCACGAACCCGTGTGCTTCGCCACGGATGTAGTGGTGTGCACGTATTACGAAATCGCCATGGTCGTGTCAAAAGCGGACCATTGTATCGAGAGTTAACGAGCCTCGATCTCCAAAGCGTTGCCTGTTCCCAATCGTTCCATCTTGGTCGAACTCCGAGCAAGCTTCACACTTGGTATCATGGCTGCTGGCTCTAGACAAGTATCAGGGCGATCATCACGACGCGCAGGCAGTTTCGGCATTGACCAAAGTGATGGGTCATTGTATCGCCAGCTGAGATCAAGCTTGGTTGAGTGTGATACAAGCAATGGGACCCATACATTTTCCAAATCTTCCTTCTTGCCCCTCAGCGTTGTCAATCAGAGGATATCGAAAGATGTCATAAGAACCCAATTGTCGTGGAAGTCTTCACTCACAAGCCCTTCACTGTCTCAACACATATTTGAGAAAGCGAAAAAGGTGTTTGCAATACTGAGCCTGTGCGAAGAAGAATCGAGCATAGAAACTCTCTTCAATGAGGGGCTCACTGATGTGATATCATCTCCCACTTTCAAGATCGCCAGAGACTGGATCCTACAATGTTCTAGTCTCACGCCATGGCACTGTCTTCCATTCGTTTACGAAGTTCAAGAAAAATGTAACGGTTGATGACATTCTTCGGGCACAGTGGCAACTTCTTGCCCCTGTATTCAGGACTCCGGGCGAGCACATCATACTCAAACAAGAGAACCCAATGCCATTCTTTGACGTCAAAAAGATATCCGCCACCGATATGAGTGTGGTATATACCGGAAAACTACACGCCGCCCATCATGTACGTATAGCTTGGCGAAAGATGTAGTCAATTGCACCTCGACTAACTCACAACAATCAGACATCAGAAGTTGATGGAAATATGCGCATAGCTATCAAGGAGTTCCCAAGAGAGGAAGACTTTCAAAAGGAGAGAGGCAACTTAGACATGATCCAGACCCTCATTCATCCAAACCTCATCAAGCATATCGCGACTTGCCAACAAGGCACCATTTGCTTCGTGATCTTCCCGTGGGCAAGCGGAGGTAATCTCTTCGACCTCTGGAAAAGCACGCCAAAGGCTTTGCGACCGCGAGGACCGGACCTTTTGCAATGGTCATTCCAACAGATGTTCGGGATTGTCGATGCTATCAGGGCTCTACACGATAGGAACTGTCGCCATGGCGACTTGAAACCTGAGAACATTCTTCACTTCACAGGTTCGAAAGATTTAAAATCGCAAAGCGACCAACTAGGGGACTTGGTCGTAGCGGACGTCGGCGTCTCCAAAATCCATCACCAGGCCACAGAGCTCCGACACGAAGGCACAGACACAAAGGCCACTACACCATCATACGAAGCTCCAGAAGTAGAGTTCAATCGACAGACCCCAAGAGGACGTCGATACGACATGTGGTCCATCGGATGCATGTATCTCGAGTTTGTCATCTGGTTGTTATATGGCTTCGACGCCATCATTGCATTCAGGGAACTGCGACGGCCCAGCCATGATCCCTTCCCTCAAAAGGCTGCATTCTATCGACGCACCGCAGCAGGAGAACCAGAGATTCACCCTGCCGTCACTCGTGTTCTTCACGTCCTCAAAAGAGATCCTCGGTGCGCGAAAGGAACAGGCCTGGCAGATCTGATTCATATCATCGAGTATGACCTACTTCGGATAGATCTGAAGGAGCGAGTAGAAGCGCAAGAGTTGAGGAACAAGTTTAAACGGATTTTGGACAATGCCGCGAATGACGCCGGGTACCTCGTAAACCGGGTCGAGCCATCCCCTTCCATTCCCGAAGCTTTCATACGAAGGTATTGATATGAGGCCTAGAGATTTTTCGAGTGTGACAGATGGGGTAACCGTTTACTTTTGTTGTGTTACCTACCATGTCTGTAGATTAAAAGTTATGTACATTCCAATGGGTTGCCTATTTTGCACCTTCTGTACTTTTGAGTTTTAGTCTGACTGCAGTCCAAGCTGCGTCTGAGCCATGTAGGATGTGGTGATGAGGGATCATTTATCACGATAGCAATGACAATACTATAACTAGTCATTATCGAAGTCAATTTGGATGATATGCTTTGTACACCTGCAACGCGCTTTCCACAACCTGAAGTAAACCAATCGTCGTCGTGATGATGAGAACAAGGACTGCCACCCAGAATGTGAACCATCGCTCGCCATTCCGCCTGTCATGCCACCATTGACGAAGAGTGTTGGGTCTTGCATCATCGTAGGCTTCTTTGAGGACGATGAGACGGTCTCTCCAGAATGTAAAACGTTCGATCTGCCTTTCCTCAGATCTTAGATTGCCACAAAGTGCAACACGTCTATCAACGAGCAATGGTTTGTGTTTCGTACACAGCTTGTCAAACCAAGCTCTATTTCTCCTCCCATTTCGTCCAGATTGCCTAAAACCAGTTTGAGGGAAGAGGAGGGCGAGAGTTCGAAGCGTTTCATTGACAAATCCGTCAGGAAACAGGCAACTACTACGCGTCAAGTGTCAGAACCCACACGGATGAAGAGATAGATACACTGACTCACCTCTTCTGGTATTCTAAAAAGGACGCGTGATGAAATATCAGAACAGCGCTGTCGTCATTGATCAAAAGCAGATGGTCCGCGATATTGTCTGTGAAGACTATTTCCACACCGCCAATCACATCGATACTCCAAGCATTAAAGTTCTTCGAGAATCTGATGTGATCGTCAAGGATCGGAGGTTGGTTGAAATGTCTGCAAACGAAGCTAGCGAGAGAGCCTTTATCCCAAATCAAGCAGTCATAGGGGCTGACTTCGTGCCTGACGACGCCAACCTTGAGCATAAGTAACAAGCGAACCGCAAGATCGATTGAATTTTCGCATGCATCAATCGCCGCCGCAGGATTCTTCTCTCTTATGATTAAGGATATACTTTCGCGAGGTTCTCCTCGAAGTAATAAGTCCGCAATTTCGTAGATGTCTCGCACTTTTCGCAGTGTTACGTACCGTCCATCTGCATTAGAAGCCGTAGTATGCCACTGTCTCCGAAAATACTCAGAATAGGCGGGAAGCCCTTTCAAGCACGTCGCTGGCTGGCCGTTGAACAACCTGGAATTTTCGCCTACAGCACCCCACAGAGCTGTAGCGACGTTTTCAATCGGCGGAAAGCTTACAGCGCTTTCGGGCGTTCGTTGTTGTAGAATAAACTCCATTGAACTAAGCAGGGACGGCGGGCATTTGAGTAACACTCAGCGGCTAATGAAAAACATATCAGCTATAAACCAAGCTGACGTCGCATCCGTCTTTACTGCGCCCAGTGGCTGCGTCTTCTTGATGCGATGCCTCCTCGAGCTGCGGGGTTTACAAATATTGATTGGGCATCCTGCTGTGATCATGCAGCCACAATGGACGAAATGCCTGCCAGTTCTAGATGAAGGCGTTTCGCTATCGGCGATGTCTAAAGAGCCTTCGCTTTCATCTGCTACTCCTCAGGTCTCGAAACAGATGGTCGTCGCCGGTGATGGTCCTACATTCCAAGCTTGAACAGCATGCCTGTGATGAAATCTTTAGCTCCGTGGCCTAATCCGCAAGACTCCATCGGGCGGCAAATGCTTTCCTCGAAATTAAAGAGGCGCCAGGTTTGGTGGCCTCGGGGTCCTGCCCTCGAAGCCTTCGAGCAAGTCATTCAGCCAGAGATTGCCAATCTCCTCAAAGTTGTAGACCTTGGCCATTCTGATCTGTTCATTCGGCTTTACATGATTGGACGACGACCAGAGGACGCCAACCCTATTGTTATGCTCTGTTGCACGAACGAAAACGCCCGCAAAGAAGCAGAGTTCACCATCAGACACAGTGGACTATTGACTAGGCATCAAGGCTTTGGCCTAGGAGCAGCAGCATTACCGCTGGAGCACCCGACTCCTATTCGGCGTCTTGCAGGCGAACATTCTCTCGTGGATAACACCATTATTCCGATAGGCTCGCCCAACAGAGACTCGGAGGATGTCTCGGATGCTGACCTATTAGGGAGAATATTAGGACTGGTGATAGATCCCCCATCGTCTGTGCATCGCTTCACATCGGACGAAATACTAATACACACATCTTCCCCAACACCGCGCATTGGGCGGATCATGACAGCATCTGCTGCAGTCAACCCTTCCTCCTCGCGCACTACTACGGGTGGCGTTATCATCGAGACTGAACAACATTTCTATCAGTTGACTGCAGGTCACATTTTCGAAGAGAATATCGAACCGTTTGACACCAAACCCATCCCCACGGATTTCGGGGCTCTTGAAGAGCTTCACTTCGACGGCCAGAGCGACGAATCAGATGAAGACTCTTGTACTACAGGTCGCGGTAGCGCAACGCCTGAGGACGAGGGGTCATCTTCTGATTCCACAACTTCAGGGAGCGTAGTGACCCTATCTGACCGGAGGGTTGAGACGACTCGCGCTCCGGGTTCGCGAAGACCAACGAAAAATTCTGCGGAACGAATAGGGTCTGAGCACAATAGTCACAGAAGTTTTCAAAAATCCCAATACAGAAAAATCATTGGTTGCATGCCGCGGAATCAAAGATCAGATCGATCGTTGCTTGATTATGCTCTCGTCCTTGTCTCGAAGAGCGCCATTGAAGAACTTGGTAGCAAAGTCAACCAAATTACTGAATCTTTCTGCGTGAGGAACATTGCAGCAATTGGCCCTGAAGAGTGCGAAATTGTAATGGCCATGCCGTCCGGCGTTTCCAAGGGGGTCTTGTTGCCTGGCGCAATCCCCTACAGATGTCCAGGTCATACAGATTTTCAGCATGTTTACCAAGTCCGTATCGACTGCGACCTAACCCAGGGTGATTGCGGCTCTCCTGTAGTCGACCGCCTAACAGGGGATTTGTATGGCCACCTTGTCATGGGGACGGATGGCGGACGAGTTGGATATATTATCTCAGCAACTTCTATCTTTGATGACTTCAAGGCGAAAACCGGACTGTCCATCGTGATCGCTACCACGACGAAGAGTACTTTTTCATTGAACACAGGCTCCGAGTTGAATGCCTCTGCACGTCTCACACCACATTCGAATCTAAAAGGTAGCGCAGTTTCTACCTTGCCCAAAGTACAATCGCTGTCATCGTCCGAAACTCGTTCCCAGGGCTCACTCCTTGAAAGAAGTTCTGCTGCCAACAGCGGCTCTAGGCGCGATGTTCTAAAGATGGACTCGCATTCGCCTTTGGGTTCCACCTCCCCCTCTATTGCGTCTGGCTCCGACTACCACTCTGGTACTTCGTACTCCCTTGGCAGCTCGAGTAGCGGGACATGGGGGACGTCGTCTAGTAGTGCAGCGACAACGATGTCTGCTACAGCTTCAACAGACCACGCAGCTTTTTCTCATCTTGGCCAACACCTTCCTTGCGAACTCGTGGCTTACAATGACACTTTGGCGGAGCAGAAATCTCGTGACCGTAAAGCTCAAGTGCTCGAAGACCTCGAGGCGAGCCAGACGGCCCTCACAGCTGAGAACCAGGCTTTGAGCGCCAAGATTCAGGCCTTGCAGGCAGAGATTGAGCATTGGAAATCAGTCGCGGCCACCCTGCAGCCAGAGACTGAGCATTGGAAACCAGTCGCGGCCACCCTGCAGCCAGAGACTGAGCATTGGAATTCAGTCGTGGCCACCCTGCAGTCCGAGATTGAGCATTGGAAATCAGTCGCGGCCACCCTGCAGTGGTCGAGCGGTGTCTAGAGAGGATGGGGAGGGTTAGTTTATGCCGGTCAACTTTCGACCTCGACGACACCGAAGGCTGGATTGAGCACATGATAGAACGTTTCCAAGATCGATTGCCTAACAAAACGCAATGTTGGGTTTGCGGCGATTTTGTTTTCGATTATATAGATAAAGATACTAGAGGGGACCGTCGCGTTAATTTTGACAAGCGGATGCATCACATCCGAGATCATATTATCTATGAAGGGAAAACAGTCGCCGACATAATACGCGATCATTATATGTATATTCATCTGTATGAGGACAAACTGACTTCAGGAGACACGTATAAGAGGGTGCGTGAGGCACGGAGAACAGAGAGAAGCCAAGGCAAATAGATTAACGCCGGATTGAGTGAAGAAAGACATCACCGAAGGAAGGGTAAAAGAACTTGATGAGGTCACGATCAACAGACTGATACTCGCAACGGAGATGCTAGGGCATCCGTGAGTGACACGGAATAAGAGCGAAACGGTCGCAACTCGTCCAAATACAAGACCACGGTGGGATTGGCTCGACTCTGGAGAAACAAAAGAAGTAATTGGATACACCGGATATGGTATCAGGGGCAGGCAATCGCATCAGGTCCAATCGTTCAATCCTACGGTGCAGTGGATATGATTGTTTTCAGAAATGATGGACCTCACGACCAGGATATACGCCAACAGGACTATGCGCACAAGACTTGGAAATGTGACGAGCAATTACTTGTTCGCATGGAGGGCCCGAGATACGATGATGACTGCTCAACGAGAACAGTGGTGGAACACACTAAACTACAGAACACCATACGTGCCTCCCAACTGGCACACAAGCGCGATTACGGCACACAGAAACCGATCAAACAATCCCTATTCGAGAATCGCAGCCATTGATAACAGGGGTTTCCCCAGCCCGGCCGATTCCGAGTTGAGTGGATCTAGATAGTGTAGCGCATATCTCGACCAATGTCGGCGTCCCGGTGCCTTATCTCTCCACATGCCGCTGCATCATGGTCTCTGCATGGTGTCGTGCATGATTGGAAGGGTCTGGTGATCGGTTGACATCGCCTTGTTCTGCCCAGATACAAGAGTGATAGATGGTAGGATACATATTTCAATATGACGCTTCAGACTTCTTTGGAACAACTGAAATACACGAAACAGCTGGCGCAATGGATGAATACGATCTTGTGATCACAAATGGCGTTTGTGTGACGGCGACCGATGTAGCGCCGTACGATATTGCGGTCAGAGACGAGAAGATAGTCCTACTTGCGCCTTCGGGCTTGCTGAGCACAGCGAAGACGAAGAAGCTGATTGATGCCGAAGGCGGCTGTGTAATGGTATGAACCACTCCATATGCAAGCTTGGCGTGTTAGAGACTGACTATTCCATAGCCGGGAGGTGTTGATTGTCAGTACGTGTGTCGATGCCACGGTTCACCTCGATCGGAAATAAAAGATGCGACGAATGCGACACTGACAATGTTGCCTTGCTTGCAGTGTCCATCTCCAAGAGCCGAGTATGTTCGGCAAGGGATCCTCGGCCGACAGCTACGAGTCCGGGACGCGATCCGCCATCGCAGGTGGAACAACGACTATCGTAGCTTTCGCACCGCAGCAGAAAAGTCTGAACTCGGTACTCACGGCCCTCGAGAACACACACAGGCTGGCGAAAGATAACAGCTACTGCGACTACGGTTTCCACGTTCTGGTAGCGAATCCATGCCCGAAGGCACTGTCGGAATTCGACCAGCTCTCGTCTGAAGGCGTCACATCTCTGAAGATCTACATGACATACGAAGCGCTCCAGCTACGCGACAATGAGATTCTGTCGGTCTTGCTCGCAGCGCGCAAGAACCACATACTCACCATGATCCACGCCGAGAACGGTGACGTCTTGGCCTGGCTCACTGAACAACTCGAAGCTGCGAAGCTGTTTGCTCCCAAATACCACAGCCATTCACATGCACCCATACTCGAGTCCGAGGCGACCAACCGCGCTATCGCTCTGAGCCAGCTCGTGGCCGACACTCCCATCTTGTTGGTACATGTTAGCGAGCCGGCGGCAGCATTGCGGATTAGGGCTGCGCAGACTGCAGGACAACCCGTATTCGCAGAGACATGCCCGCAGTATCTATTCCTCACTCGAGACGATCTGGATCAGCCTGGGTTTGAAGGCGCGAAATGTGTCTGCGCGCCACCGCCGCGCAACACTGAAGATCAAAAGGCCATATGGCGGGGTCTACGGAACGGCACGTTCGCCGTGTTGAACTCTGACCACTGCCCGTTCCGATTCGACGATGCCGAGAATGGCAAGAAGACTTGCATATCGGAAGAATACCCCGTCGGCCGATTCAGACATATCCCGAATGGCATACCCGGAATTGAAACGCGTTTGCCATTAGCATTCTCGGCGCGTAAGATGGAGCTGACCAAGTTTGTCGAGGTGACTTCTACCAACGCCGCGAAGCTGTACGGCTTGTACCCACGGAAGGGGAGACTGATACCGGGAATCTCGGACGCAGACCTGGTCGTGTGGTATCCGGACGGCAGGATGGGCAACGTCGCTTTGACAAATGAGATGCTGCATCACGACGTGGACTATACCCCGTTTGAGGGCAAAACAATAAACAACTGGCCACGTTACACGATATTGCGGGGGAAGATAGTCTGGGATAGAGAGGGAGGAGGCGTTGTGGGGGAAAAGAATTACGGTGAGTTCTTAAAGAGGCAGCAGAGCACTCTGAATGGAATATGGGATACGGCGGAGGAAGAAGGGCCATTTGATCTAGAGAAGCTTTGACGTAGATATCACTTCTTCCAATCCTTGACCGGACCATGGTTCAAGACGATGCATCCTAACACCGTACGTGTCTTGCCACACAGGATGTCCCCGGATCATGAGACGATGCTCGCTTCGGCATGAATACCTACTTGAAGTGCGACGATGACTTTGGAGGGTGGGGTTAAACAACAAGTGATTCGGGGGTCTTCACACTCGCGAATTAAGCGTGAGATTGTCAAAATATCGCGTTCGTAGGGCCACGGTCTACCTCCGCAATTCTACTTGTGTGGGGAAGATAGGCAGAATGCTGAATCATCCGCCGACGCAGTGATATCGAACAGGTACCAGAATGCGGGATAAGATGGCTTGCTACCTTTCCATTGCCGATATGCAGGGTCTAGCGGAGAAATAAAATATTGAGACATGGCACCGTTTGGCCGGGTGGCCGCACACTTGGAGACCATTGCTTGCTTCTATATAGAGTTTGAATCAGTCCCGCATCGGTTGTGTGTCGAGATGTTGATTATGAGATCCGAAGAACAAAGCTGTGAAGTTAACCTAGATATCTGGCGATTGAGTTTCAGTCGTCCGGTGCTAGTTGCGCGTTGTCAGACGTGGAGACTAGGTCGATCAACCGAAGAGGTCACCGGGCGAAGTGAGTCAACATAGTTTCCCAGGTACTGAATAATTGACTTTTTGCCCGATTTCCTTGGTCGGGTCGGGGAAGGGAGGGTGATATGGCGATAGTCCATGAATGACATTGAGATGGAATTCACCCTCTTTTTCCGACGTGCATGCATGTTGATGCTTCAGATTTCTGCAGTCTACCCTCTAGAAGCTGGCGGGATGTGTGAATACGAGAAAGCATGCCGATGGTGAGTGTGGAGGGCGGTTGGTTGGAGAGGTTGGCTTTCCAGATGCGGCATGTGGTGCTCCCCCTTGACCAATGAAGAGCCATTCAACACGAGGGCCGCTTCTCGTAGTGTGGTGGCGATCAAGCGTCAGGAAGAGTCAGAGATAGAGAATACGAGGGAGCTACAGTATATCTATTCCACGAAGAAGAATCCTCAGGACATACATGGAAAAAATAAGGCCACATGAAGAGCAATAAAGAGGCGCACAAGGGTCTAGTCTTTTGGGACGTCTGTTTCGTATTGTGTATGCTCATCACTATTATTGTTGTATGTATAGTCGGAAATTTCAACGATTGAAAACGGACAAGATGTTCCAAGCGAGACTGGGGACCATGATGGTGGTGAACCGTGGTCGCTGGTGATCTCAGGCGACTCAGGTATGCACAGTGCAAGGTTGGGGAACCCCCATTGCCCAATGTGGCGCCGGGCGAGATCCGAATTGTGCATCCGCCGGTCGTCTGCCGGTCTTCAGCCAAGCCGGCCAGCCCATTGCAATCGGGTTGGCTTCACGACGCCATGCCAATCCGCCTTGTATTCCGGTGGACAGGTCTGCTTTGGACACACAGTCGAGTGGCAATGGCAAGCGAACCCTGATAGAAAATGTAGTGAACTATAATAATGAGTGTATTTGGAGCACTACCACGATCTCTCCGCCTCCTATCTCCCGATCTTGGGGTTGGGGGTTGATTGCAGTCATTTCCCCCTTCCGGGCCTTCGTGATATCGGGGCATGGTGTTGCTAATCGGCACCCTTAGTGCAGCCATTCCAATTTGACCAATGCCAGCCCCTGCCACAACTCATATCAAACCGCCGCTAGAAGGTTGTAAATGCTACGCTAACGCACAGTATTGGACCGGTACTCTGCTTTCGCCTCAGCTGATCCCTGCCTCTTCCCTGCACATCCGACCTTCTCGTCTTCACTTGGACGAACGCCATGGACTGCGACAGTGACAGTGACACTCGGGCCCAAGGAGCAGGTATAATATGATATCGGCGTCGCCTCGCCATCTCGCGCCCGACTTTGCTCGAGACTGCTCTGATTTTCTGTATTCATCATCCAGTTTGAGGCGAAAAAGGGTCTTCATTTTCCATCTCAGCCTCTTCTTTACATAGACATACACTCGCTTTGGCATACCTGCTTTACTCATATACTATACACCGTTTAATCTTTAATTAATTCCATCGCTCTACTACCTACTACACGCACTCACCCCTAATTGCCCGACATCAGCTCGCTCGGTACCAAACGATAGAAGTAGAACAATACAATCAAAAAAGGGCACGATAGAATTGTTATCACTCGAAGTCGCCATGGTTTCACGCAACATCCTTCTGGCCTCGGCCGCACTCCTGCTCTCCTCAGTCTCCGCCCAGGAACAGTATTCCATCGACCCTTCCAGTGTCTCGTTGACCCTCAGAAGTATGTCATTGCCAAATCAATTGCATACCGTCGTGTTCCAATATACTGATCCGGCGTGTAGCTACTTGGTGTAACCAGGAGAAGAGCACATGCCCGATCATCTGCCAGCAGATCCCACCAGGAGGTTTACTCGAGAACGAATGCGAGCCCGTACGTTGACGAGATTCTTGTTTCTGATAGCTTTGGATGCTCAATTGCGGATATCTAATGCCTTGTAACAGAAAGACCTGTCGTACAGCTGCATCTGCCAGAATGGCAACTCGCCCAACCTGACCGAGTACTCGCTCACGCTGCCCTTCTTCATATGCCAGGAATGGGGCCAGCAGTGCGTCACGGGCTGCAACGGCGACAACACGTGCGCGTCCGAGTGCACGCAGAACCACCCCTGCGGTGCCTTGAACCCCTCCAAGCCCAACACGACCGCAACCTCGACCACCATGTCTGCTACGTCTGGTACGGCAGCAGCCACCACGAACCCCAACCAGGTCTACAACGGCCTCGGGGGTGACGATGATGACAGCGACTCCAGCTCCAGTGGGAAATCGGCTGCTCCTCAGACCATGCAGTACAACGTGTACGGCGCTATCATGACGGCAGCATTTGTTGGATTGGGATCGATTTTGCTGTTGTAGAGAGGGAATAGAGGAGAAGTCGGAGAGGGAATCATTGCTACCTATATACACCCATCTACACGTCTTGGATACGGGTTGATGATGAGAGCATGGTTTGAACTAATACCAAAGGCACAGCGAGATGAATTTGATCAAATGCTACTCTGAGAGCGACATATTTCACGTTTTTAATAATTGGATTTGACTGTGATCGAATGATGGCGAATGAGGGAAGAATATACGCCTGGATACGCTCCACGTAAAGAGACCACCGGTAAAAGGACTGGATGATTAGAGTGCTTACGGGGCTCGGCTTCCCAGTTCAGTGTGTTCCATTCCACTGGCTTTAGGTTTATCACTTTAGTGGCTGGTTCCCCGGGATTCTGTGCCTCCATGTCCTCTCCACATCAACGTTGATATGTCTCTTCACATGCCATGACCTCATGCAGAGAATGTCAAGAGTCCAGCTTACACCAACATTCACTCTTTTGAATGAAGCGAGACACGCGCCAGAAACCCGCAACCTTGAAAAGGGGTTGAGGCTCTAGCGGTGAAGCACTGGTACTGTAGACTCAGCGCTGGGTTGTCGGCGGCTAGCAAGAGACCCTGCCGAGATCGCTCGCAAATTCAATCTAGACCTGCCAATCCCAAATGTCAGCCATGCTCAGGGTTACATTGAATTGACAACGGTTCCTGGGCCAAAGTCGCGTTCCTGCACGTGCAAGTTTTGTACCCTCTGAGATCCCTAAATCTGACCTCTGAGCCAATCTCCATCAATGGGTAAGCGTTACCCTTTCTCTGCACGTGGTCCCCTATTCTCAGATTGATCCAAGATGGCTAATGAGTGATCAGAGACCATCCTCTCTCTTTCCATGTAGTTATCTCCTGCTTGTCTTGTTGGTTGCAGAATCAGTAGCATTCCATCCATTTACCCGAAGCAGTTCCCGCCAGTTCGAGATTCCATCCAGGGACTGAGGTCGTTTGTCTTTGTCCACCAGAAAACGTGACCAGGGGCCCCCCAGTAAATTGCTGTAGTGGTACTGTAACTGCCCTGATGCTCGACGCCGATCTGAGAACCCCACGTCTTCTCCATCTGAAAATAGTTGGAAGCCCCGAGGCTCGACCAAACCACCAAACAACGAGACACGTAGCCTCGAACTTTCGCTCGTTCGCCATCTATTGCCTCTCATCTCTCTCGCCAAGACAGTTACTCCGAAGAGCCTGTGTGGTTTAATTCACCAAGCTTCACATTCTCAGCGCAGAGCCTAGCTCTGTCAAGCTGAACGGGTTTAGCGAACATGGCACGAACCGACAGTAAGAATACCACCCTCCAGACCCAAGTCATATGCCACAGCGTCGAGGCTCAGCTACCCCAAGCCAGCCAGTCAGCCAGCCAGCCAACCAAATGCAGACACAAATCTGACGATGATCTGATGTTACAGAAAAGGCCGTGGCCGAATGCATATCCGACGACGCCCTCATCCACCTCAAGTCCTACAGATACTCGGCCGTCGACAAGTCGCCCGTATCCAAATACATACTACAGCCATACGTATGTGCTTTGCGCAACCTGCCTCGATCGGTCGAATACAATTGCTGAACAAAATACTTTGGGTAGTGGAATGCATTCGTCAAGCTACTGCCGTTATGGCTGGCGCCCAACATGGTCACCGTGCTAGGGTTCTGCTTCATCCTCGCTAATGTCGGGTTGCTTGTGCTAGTGATGCCAGACCTGGTCGGACCGGTATGAAGATTCTCTCCGTGACTATGTGCTACTCAACCATGGGCTGACGTTTCGGTTGTTCGATTCAAGGGGCCATCATGGATGTACCTCAGCTTCGCATTCGGTCTGTTCATGTACCAGACCATGGACAACGTAGACGGCAAGCAGGCGCGAAGAACAGGAACCTCGAGCGGACTCGGCGAGCTCTTCGACCACGGAATCGACTCTCTGAACTGCACACTCGCTTCCCTCCTCGAGACGGCAACCATGGCTCTGGGAACATCGAAATCCGGCGTCTTCACTGCGCTGTGTCCCTGTCTCCCCATGTTCTTCTCAACCTGGGAGACATACCACACGCACACGCTGTATCTAGGCTACTTCAACGGCCCGACAGAAGGAATCCTGATCGCATGTTCCATCATGGCACTATCCGGAATCTACGGCCCCCAGATCTGGACAGAGCGCATCGTCGACCTGGTGGGAGAGAAGAATCTCCTCGGCTACGACGACCTCGTAGGCGACCACAGCGTGCGGGACATCTGGATCCTGATCATCGTCGGCTCCCTCGTCATCGGCCACATCCCCTTCTGCGTCCTCAACGTCGTCAAAGCCCGCCGACGCAACAACCTGCCCATCCTGCCCGTGTTCCTCGAATGGATCCCCATGGTCGTCTACACGGGCTCCATCGGCGCCTGGCTATACTCACCCTACTCCACCCTCCGCGCCGAAAACCACCTCGTGCTCTTCTGCCTGACGATGAGCTTCGTATTCGGCCGCATGATGACCAAAATCATCCTCGCACACCTGACCCGGCAGCCCTTCCCCTACTGGACCGTAATGCTCATCCCCCTCATCGGCGGCGCCATCCTCGCCAACGCGCCGCGTCTCGGTTTCGCACCCCTGACTGCCGAGCTGGAGCACTACTACCTATGGGCGTACTTCCTCTTCGCGCTCGTCGTGTACAGCCGCTGGGCGTATCTGGTCACGACGAGCATATGTGACTTCTTGGGCATCAACTGCTTGACGATCCCGCACGAGAAACAGGTCGAGAACGAGAGGAAGGCGACCGAGCTGAAGAGGGAGATGAACGGGAAGAAGGCCCAGTGAGCCGGCGCCATGCAAGGGGTCACGACGAAATGTTCATTTGGCGATAGATCAGTTGTTTTATATAGAGCATCCTCGACCCTATGCGCTATACAAGGCGTTGTTGGGACTTTTTGCTCTTCTGTAAGATAATTGTAATGCAAGCGCGTCATCATCTTTGTTTGTCTGTACCCAGTTGAGGGGTAGTTTTAGCAAAGGGAGCATTTTGTCGGGCAGCTATACACACGAGACGCTGGCCTAGATAGACAGAGGGCAAATGGAGAAAGCTCTCATGACGGATGAGCACCACGACGAATGAAACAGGGTGGTGGGATAGACATAGAAATAGTGTAGTACAGTATAGCTTTCGAGGTATACGACGGAGATACAGCGCTTTGCCGCTTGGCTTATCGACCACTTTACACCCACCTCCTCTTACGAGATACGACAGGGTAGAAGTTTTGACAGCATGCTTATCATGAACCGCAGAGGATCAGCAGAACATTGGGTTGTTAAGATCGAGCATCCTGCCTCCAAAGTAGAACGTATTTCCAACATGTCACTAGTAGACAATAAGACCGCACCAGACGTTCCTTTCCCGAATTCTTTAAACACAAGTGCCTGTTTTGGCCTATTTTGCTCTCCTTTTAGTGTCCTTTTCTATCTCACATTTCATTCATGAGCCACCATCTCTTGATGACCTATATCCGGTATCGTAGGCGCAAAGAGAGAAAAATCTACGCTTATAGCCCCCCTCTGTCTCATCTCCCCTTTTGTTCCCCACGAGGAAAAGGCGTTGCTCCCCCGCGTCGAGACGCCTATCTCTCACCAGCCAACCGTCTGCCCTGGACCTCGCCGAGGGCCTTGACTCCCGAGAGGAAGGTGACGAGACCGACGAGGCCGGCTACGGGGATGACCTCGAACAAGGTCCAGGATACGTAGTATAGGTAGAAGACGCCCTCGAGGGCGACGAGCGAGCCGAAGAATATGCCGTGGGCGATGGGCTCGGTGGAGAGGGCCTTGGAGATGTGGGATACGTTTGCGCCGAGGGCGAACCACTGTGTATCTTTCGTTAGTTTTCCAGTTGACCTCGGTGGAAACAGGACTGATCGAGGGAGAGACATACGGCAACAGCAAGCACAGGCAAGGTAGCCAACACGGCGAGGGCGAAGAACAGCGAGATGACCTTGGGCGGGTTCGTGGGGTCGGCGCGGAAGGTGTGGTGGATCTCCTCGAGCTTGCCGTAGCGCAGCGGCTTCTCGTAGACCGGGGGCGCGACGTTGGGGTCGTTCTTCAGGGCCACGGAGAAGATGGGCTTGTTGATGGGGGCTGAGCTGCCGAAGGAGCCGATCTGGACCGAGGCTTGGAGGGGCGCCGTGGTGGTCGCGTGTTGGATGGGGAGGTCGGCGTGTTTCTGTTGTACTCTGTTTAGCACATGTGACTTTTGGGGAAACGTTGTTGTGGTATGGGTCGAAATATGTTTGGATATGGAAGAGAGCAGTGACGTACGATCTCAACGACAGCCTTGCCCGTCTCCTTGACGGTCATGGGGAATGGAGCATCGAGGCCAGTGACAGTGTCGTGGAGAACGACAAAAGCCTGGTGTGGGCGCTTGGCCTTGCCGCCATCTTTGGCCGTCAGGAAGATCTTGAGGCTGTCTGCGGTGCCGAGGGTGACGGGCTGGGCGAGGGGGGTTGTCTCGGAGAACCTGCGATGCGGATTTAGCCATTGACTTCTTCGTTGCGTAAGCTGGTATCCCTCTTCCACCGCAAGCTCAACATCAAGAGCTACTGCGGGTATCTCGAGCGTCGGACAGATCATTCGGGGAGGCGACGTACTTCTGCTTGGTGCCAGCTTCCTTCTTGGCGTTGACCTGGACGGTGGCATCCTCGAAGCTCCAGGACGAGGCAGCCTGGACTGTGCCGGCAGCCAGCAGCACGGCTGCGAGGGAACTGAGGAAGCGCATGACAAGGATCTTGTCGTAGTTGTAGCCTGCAGCGAAGGGAAGTGGTCGTTGCAGAGGTTGTCGTCGACAGAATTGGTTCAGTCTCGCATCGACGACGAGCGGCAGCGTTGGGAATTTGGTGGTGGTGGCCTTTCCAATTGAACACCTGTCGCAGCAGCACAGCTTCCCGCCGTTACGTGTACCTTAGGTCCCCACTGTACCTACAACTACCCCTGGCCGTTTTCGAGGGCCCGTGCACCGTTTGTCGTTCATGTTACCATTTATATCACATCCAATATGGTCTACTGCCTTGGTCCACGAGATGAACTTGGGAATAGAGAAAGATGTACGACTGTTACTTTACCTGGATATGTTTTGAATCCATTCTCTGAATAGGAATAAGCCTTTGAGCATGATCCTTGAAACTACTTGTACTTGACAGTCACTCTTATAGAGAAAGCAAAATGGACCTTGAGGGAACTTTGTATATCATCGTAGGGAGATCCGAATCAAAATCTATAGATCCGGGGTATCTGTTATAATTCAGATCGATCTCTAATATCATCGCTCTTCTCATGCTGGGCGATGCTGGTCTTGTTCATAAACTCATCGAGCTCTAGCCACTCGGCGGCAAATGCCGTAAAGATCTTCTGCCAGTCATCAATGCTGTCCAGGTCTAGGTGCTCAGCATCGTCATCCATCGTGTGCCATGTCTCCTGGAACGGAGTGGGAATGACATGTAGAATCTCCACGCCACGCACCAGGAACGGGATGTGGTCGTCTCCGATGTACCCCGGTCGGAACTGATTCCTTCTCTTCTCTCTCTCCGCTAGAAAGGGATTCTTGGGTTTCGTAGCCAGGGCACCCAATTCCCGCATCCGCTTCTCGATGTCTGCTAGCTTCTGGTAGTCCCGGTGCGTCGAGGGGAAGTACGACGGGATGTTGGGATCTGCAGTTCCCAGCAGATCCAACAACACAAACAGTTTGATAGACTCGATAGCCGACTGATACGTCGACTGCGAGGGATACGTCTCCGCCTCCCACTTCTCTGCCAACGCTCTAGCGCCGTACAGCGAGTCTGTGTCTGACCAAGTCACCCAAGCCTCCTCGCCGTCGAGGAATATGATCTGGACGCCCTTCGCGTCGTCCTCTAATCCCATCTCCAAGTCTCCAGACTCGATTATGGCATTCCACTTCCTCGTCAACGCAGCGTCGACGTTGCGCGCAACCTGCATGAGCATGGCGCACGGCGCAGCACTGTCGGTAGCCCCGATGAAGCCCTCGGGTCTGTACATCGAATCGTAGTGCGCGACCAGCGCAAGCCGACCGACATCGCCCTTGCCCTTGGTCCAGGGCGGATCACGAGTGAAGACGATGTTGGCAAAGGGGATCTCGGTGGTTCCCGTGGCCGGAGTCAGCGATGTCGAGTTGTGCCACTCGAGACGCCATTGGGGGAGCTCGTGGGCAAAGAAGTCAACGAGGTGGTGTTGTACTGATTGATGGCCCGGTGTGCCCGGTACTCGTGGGATCAGGATCGGGGTGATCAGCTTGCCGGTATGCGGATCGAGGGCGTCGGCGGCGCTGGGGATGCCTCGGAGCGTCGCATCGGACAGCTCAGCGGAGGCCTGCGCCGGCGTGGCCAAGATTTGGAGTAGGAGTACGATGAAGCAAAGGCTGGAGATGGGCCGCCAGGGTGAGGAGGTCATTGTCAAGGGGCCCATTGCTGCCATCTCTCAGCCACGCATGATGAGATGCTGTTGGCCTGTTTACCCGTCCGCGAGGGTCGAGACGCTGCCCAGCCTCTGCGCAGGGTGCTTGTGACGGTGAATTGGAAACAGGGCGAAACAGGACAAGCTGGCCCTTGGCCGTCGCCGGTTACCCTGAAAGAAGGCACCGACCCCTCGACAGCCAAATGGGGGAACATGGTGCTCTCTTATTGGTTACTCGGCTAGGCTACTCTAGATCCCGCTAGGCCTGTTCCTGATGTCCTCAGCTGCATGTGAATCAGGGGGCAAGAGCCTACCCTGTACTGCTTTGCTACCTACCGTAGTGGCACGCGCTTCTTCCTGCTGAACGAAGCTGTTTGGGCACTTAGGTATCTCAGGCATTTCTTCAATTACCTAGGTACCCTGTTCTTGAGATGTTTCACTCTCAGCCCACACACTTCGAATCTGTGACTTCGAACCGCTTCTTTGCAGCAAGAATGGTTCAGGTCGGAGGCTCAGAGCAAGGACAGCCATCAGTTCATGGGGGCCAGGTATCAAACTACGCCACCACTGCGACTCTTCTCAAACCCATGGAGTGGTATCATTCTGTTCTTCTGTTGGTAGCAGATCTGTGCTAAAGGGTGACAGATATTGTCGTATCGTGCTCAGCTCGCTAGCCTCATTCTGTGACCACTCAGTTTGCTGTGGCGTCGTTGAGGACCAGAGGGGTGTTTGAGAGAAATCCCACTGGCCATGTTGTATTGTCGGAGAAATGCGTCAGTGGAAGCTGTCGCTACCCTCTATCCTACTTGGCAGGCTACTCGTTTGAAGGCGCAGTCAATGCGTGATACTTGAACTGCGACGGGGAAGCCGAGAAACAGCTCAACTTATCTATGCTTTATTGTAACGTGTGAACAGTCAAGTGTCCTAGAAGGCCACCGATTGTGAGATGGAGATGAATGAGCGGTGATCCAAAAATAGACAACCATCTCTCATATAACCTTGATATTGGCATCGTGATGGCTTCCATACCTATGTGTATGTGTCATTGTAATCACTACCTGGTGATTGTATTCCTGATATCATCTTCAACACGCTTCTCCTCAACTAATATGGCAGGCGCAGCTGTTCTCAACGGAAATACAGTTGCATCTTGCTCGCAAGTGACTGATGGCCAAATCTACTGTCCCGACTCCTCATCATCGGTATTGAGAGCTGGTGAACCATTCACTCTATCTTGGTTTGCGGGCGCCCAGCCTGCTATCGACACTTCGTCAACATGGACAGCCTACGCCATCGGAGTCAACACCAAGACTAACTATACCCTATTTGGTGAGTCAATCACAATGACAGATGCTGGCTGTATGGTTTCTAACTGGAGAACAGAAAACGAAAAGGTCATATACGGCGGTATTGTGATCCAAACTCTGCCTGGTCCTAGCGCATCGTGGGAGGATTCCCAATCTTGTGCAAACGACACATTGATCAAGTTCGAAACCCAAATGCCGTCATCGACAAATTGCAGCGATCTATACTACTTCCACGTCAACAATGTCACTGATCCGGGCAGTCCCGTCGCATATCAGCACAGGGATAATGTGTTCGAAGTAGTTGAAAACTACGCCATTATGAATGGTTTGGTTCAACCGATTGTCACGACACCACTTCCCTCGTCCTTGCCAATGACGATGACACCAATAGCGACCTTGACTACAACCACATCCACAGCCGAGCCTACAAAAACAAAAGATCACGACCACGATGACGATGACGATGGTGATGACAATGACGGCCATAAGTGCAAACATCACTGTGACGATGATGATGATGATGATAAAGACTCAAAACACCACGACGACAATAACAACAACAACACCTCGCTATCAACAGCAGCACAAGTCGGCATAGGAATCGCAGTGAGCGTCGCAATACTCCTTACAGTGCTTGGTCTCGTGCTTCTCATCCGACGGGGCAAGCAGAGGACACGGCGGCCTGAGGGCGACCCTTACCTTAGGCCGGAGCTGGATGGTCGGGCACTAGAAAGACCCACTGGGATTCCAGATGAGTGGCAAGCCTTCAGAGGGACATTTGTGCCTTCGGAGTCGGGGGTCAAGACGTACTTGCGGAGTCAACAGCTCTATGCGCAGAAGTCGCGGAGTCGTGCGGCTTCTTCGGTGTTTTGATTATATAGCATTAATACAATCATCCGTGTCTTCACAAGTGTATTCGTTCTCCAGACTCTGTTAGAAGAACTAGTTGCAAACGAGAGAAATGGGACAGTGAAGGATGTATTTGAGTGTTGAAACTGTATCGACTGCGGCGAGAGATTCTCGGGGTTGACATGCCTGCTGAGTTGCGTATCGTGGGAAACAAAGTTTGGGACCCGAAGCAGTGGGCCCCAAGACAGGCCGGGCAAGTCTTTCATATCTCTCATTTCCTTCCTCCCCCAGCTCCACGATGTACGGGTCAAAAGTCATGCAGAGGTGCAGAGGATCACAGCAACCAATGATACATGATTTGAGATGAGATCAAACGATTGAAATTGGTTGGTGATCTCAAGCTATGAATGAGTAGTGAGTGGGCTTCGTAGAATTGGGTTG
This sequence comes from Xylariaceae sp. FL1272, assembly GCA_022432385.1. Classification (NCBI taxonomy): domain Eukaryota; kingdom Fungi; phylum Ascomycota; class Sordariomycetes; order Xylariales; family Xylariaceae; species Xylariaceae sp. FL1272. Next base: position 133,615 of record JAJJXC010000052.1, read on the forward strand.
TCAGCCAGGCTTGATGACCAACATTGCCCCTACACATGGAATCCGACGGAAGTTAATAACTTCAAACAATGACACAATTTGCCTAGCGAGGCGATGACGCCGAGAAAGAGTGGACGCGTCGTTCTAGAGCGAATGATGCAGGTAAAAAAAATCAAATAACGCCCAGCGATCAAAGTAACAAAATTCGAAAAACAGGATTGCCCCTTGACCTGTTCCCACCAACAACCTTAGCCGCCCGGGCCCGTCACTATCATGAACCCGCTGCGACGCACATCAACGGATTGACTTTTCCGGCCACCTCTCCTTGTTTTGCGGTCACTTGATCGAACCAGGTGATGGTATATTGGTCTTCCGGTTCTCTCTTACAATACCTCTCTTGCGGAAGGTTGCCCGAAGGAGGGTTCGGTTGATTCCTGACGAGGTACTCTGCACGACGGATTGCGTAGCAAAACTCACTGGGAGTTTGGTCGGGTGTCAGTTTCACTTCGTGCTTGACGCCAGCGAGCGCATCTTGGAAGACTCGGCAGAACCTGGGAAGGTCGTTGACCTCTGCTACGCGATGGTACGTGTGTCCCGGCCTGTGGTTTCTGGAATCGAAGAAACTGACGAGCAAGCAGACTTTCAACTGGTTTGCCTCGGTGCTGGGTACGCCGTTGATTTTATTGACTCGGATGACAGACCAACAATAGCTGACATTGAAGTCCTGGTCTATGTGCTCTTTGAATAACTTGTCAACCATGTTGCGGAATGCTTCGTACGGGGCACCCGTGTGGACGGTGAGTCCGTCGTGTGGGTGAGAAACGGCGTGCTTGTCGTATGGCGCTTCCTCAGGCTTGAGTCCGGAAGGTCGGCCTGCCTCTTCGTATACGGGCGTGAATTCTCCATCCCGTACAGTGCTCGACGTGTTGGTGTTGGCTATGGTGACTGTCGAGCCAATCCTCCAGCTGGCGGAACAGGTGGGAATTGGTTTGTCAGCGAGCCTGTAGATCATCGACATTGTCAAGTACGATGAGGTGTTCAGATCTATAAGCGGACTAATTCCGAATGATGCGGTTCTTGGATGTTCTGAGTTTGCTAGATGACAGCCGATTACAGAAATGACAACATAGGGAGCGGTGTCAGGCAAGAACCGATCCTTTAGACTCCCAGGAGGTCCTGGAGCTTAGCGAGAAGGTACATCTTGCCATCTCGACATGCGGCGTATAAATATCCACAGGAGCTCTTTGTCGAACCTTGAAATTTCTGAACCGACTAATTCTTTCCGCAAGCATTCGCAAAGCAGGAGAATGTTGGAAGGGGATTCTCCTGTGATGGAATTCGTCGTTGGCCGCAGATTCCAGCAAACTCTCTTTATCGCAACATTTCTCATATATTGGCGGAGCCCAGGTATGCCGGTGTCGAAGAGTGGAATGCCAACTACTGGTCGAGAATGCGGGAGGATAAAGGAGGATGGTGATACAGTTTTTGCTGCTGTTGCCAGACTTTGGTCGGTGTTGGTGAAGACCAAGAATTCCAGGCTGCGGGATGAGGTAGTAACTGACGAGAGATTGATACGGCCGGCAGGAATAGGACTTATATAGGCGGAGTAATGCAATCTCGGATACCTGGTATACTATACATAGGGGTCGAGCCTGAGCCTACACTCGAATCGATTTTGTTGGTCCGGCTACTTCAACACCATTAGGCGTAGTGTCCAATAGGTGTATTGCATATTTTCCATGCCCAAAATGCCAGGGAAGATATAATGGTCGGCGTACTTATTTGAAAATAATTCTCGAGCAGCAGAAGCGTAACTTCGATCCCTCGCTATGACAGGCTGCGAGGTTCTCGGAGAGCAGGTAATCTGATGACTCGGACAATCCACATCAAGTCCAGTTGTCTCTTACGCCGCCAAATCACAAGCCACGGCATCGTGGGTGGTATACCGCGACAACAGTAGTTACGCCCAAAGCCACATATACTGCACGATCGCCTCAAATCTCCGAGTTCACTTGTAACGCGTATGTACTGTGACTGGAATGGCGCCATTCCAAATCCTTCTCTCGCATTCCGGGCCAAGGGGTAATTGTGCAACGGATAACTTGAAAATAAAGAAATAACACCTCAAAACTTGGAATAAGTCGAATGCCTTGCGGCCGTATTGCTTTGAGTTTCGAATAGCCATAGTCCATGCAGCTAGCTCACCTTCAAGGATCGCCCTAATCGAATTCGAGCCTTCCACTAGTATTTTTCAGGTCAGGATTGATGCATGGTTCGCAGCTCAGCTCATCACTACTAGTGTACCTGAAGCAGTCGCAATATTCTCCCGAGTCCGTAAGAGAATATCTCGTAACAGCTACACGTAGGTACAGTGGTCGCAACGCAATTGTAAACAGATTCATCGGGTTGACGCGGCTGACATAAGGATCCTGGCATCGGCGAACACTCCGAAACACCGAAAAATCGTGAAATCGCCGAAAATAGGGTGCATGTACGCCGCCGTTATCCCCATACGCCATGCCGGAGTTATACGGGGCATACATCCGGGCCAACAACTACCGGCAGGCTACCGAACATCGAGAGCCCTCTTTCTCGGCCTAAATCCACTTTATGCCGACATCATGCACCTGTCAGCTGAAACTTGGCAATGTGCAAGACCACCTTGTAGAAAGCTGGTTCGATATGCAGCGCGGAGTGGCGGACTTAGCAAGCTCACGGCGAATATAGGGTGGTGGAGTTACGGCGAGGTGACGGCAAAGCACAGATGGAAGGACGGAACTCCAGTGTGATGTCGTTGATAGTAAGATGCAAGAATGATATAAACCTGAGCTACGACATGCTATAATCAATCTTGTACTATCCATATCACACGTTACTCTTCTAACTACCGACTTTCTACCCGAATTCCTATCATTGACTCATCCTTCAGTGGTCCCAATTCAATTTCTATCGCAACTTGAGCGTTATCAACATGACGAACACCTGGTTCATCACAGGAGCAAGCAACGGCTTCGGTCTAGCCATCGCGAATGAGGCGCTCGCACGGGGCGACAACGTAATCGCATCGTCACGGAAGGGAACTTCTCTGACCTCTCTAGGCGCCAAAGGTGCGCTGCTCCTAGACCTCGATGTCACGAGCGACGATTCAGTCCTCAGCGCCGCGATACAAGCTGGCATCGACAAGTTCGGCGAGATCACGCACTTCATCAACGCACCGGGCTTCCTGCTCGAGGGGCCTGCTGAGGGAACGAGTGCCGCGGACGCACAGGGTAGCTTCAGCGTCAATGTCTTGGCTATCATGAACCTCACCAGGTTGCAGATCGGATACCTGAGGCCTAGAAGGAAGGGCGTCATTGCAAACTTTGGGAGTATCGCCAGTTGGTATGGAGCAGCCGCATGGAGCCATTACGCTGCTGCGAAGGTTCGTCGCAATTCTCTACTTCGAAATACTGAGTTACGGTGCTAACATTGTTCACACAGGCGGCTGTATCAGGCTTCACAGAGGGTGTGCACGAAGAGATGAAAGACTTCGGGGTCAAAGTCGCAGTCATCGAGCCTGGCTATTTCCGCACCGGATTTCTGAACGCCGGCGGCGGCAACCGAAAGACGGCCTCAAATGGACTCGAGGCCGAGTATAAAGGCACAGCGGTGGATTCCACCCGGAATCTTCTCAACGTCGTCGATAATAATCAACCCGGCGATGTCCTGAAAGGAGCCAAGGTCATTGTCGATATCTTGACGGGCACGGGTGTTGGCGCTGGCAAGGAATTCCCCATCCGTATCATGCTTGGGACCGATGCTATTGCCGATATTAGGGGAAAGATGGAGCGCACGGAGAAGTTGATTCGGGAGTGGGAGGATGTCATCGCCTCAACGGACCATGACGATGCGAAGAAGGCTTGAACATACTAGGCACCGTATTCGCTGTTTGTTCGAGAATCAAAGACTTATTCCAGAATCTTCGTCGCATAAAGAGTGTTTAGAGTGCTTCTGAAAGCTTCCACGAGCAATCCACTTAGTTCCGTAAGAATACGAACATCAAATGTTGGGTCGCTATTTACCTAGTATAGTTCAGATTTAAATAGACCGACAACATGGCCGGTCCAAAGCCAAAGTCTACGGTACGGATCACGGGCCGCCGTATCGCATTTCTTATGAGCATGTTATAAATGGTCAGGTCAAACTTGACTCTCAAGGTAGTATAAGGGAACGGAAAAAGAGTTTGACCAATTTAATAATACGCGTCTGAAGTCGCGTATAGGCCATATAATCTTCCTGGCCTATGCATTTTGTGATTTACCATCGCACCACAACTTCCAGAGGGCACACCATTCCATGATGCTTCCTATTTGGATTTATTCTCCCCTGATAAACTCGAACTGCAAGAACGCTGCAAGAAACAACACCACCTCAAGCAGCAAGGCGATGGCCTCGAGGAAGAAGCCGTACGGCGATAAGCGATCTAATGGATTGCCCGACTTACGCGAGCTGTCGAATAGCTCGTTGTCTACACTAGTCGACGATGTCAGCTTGCCGCTCGGGAAATGGAGAGGAAACCTGCCCTGTGTCTGCCAAGACAAGAATGGGTGCCGATTGCATAACCCTGATGATGTGCTCATGGTATGTATCGGATTCTGCAATGTTGATCTCGAAACTTATTAATGATTACGAACCGTTGCTAACTTTTGCCGCAGTACGTAGACCTTTGTTCCTGGAAAACAGGATTGTGGCCTGGTCAACGGCAGACGACCTGAACTGACATGACAAACACAGATTCAATAACAGGCAGCTCCCAGACTCGAAGGAAGCAAAGATGAGCATGAAGTCGCGTATCGTAGAGCGTGTGGCGGAGCGCGTACGAGAGAAAAGTGGCAAGCTTCATAACCCCGAACAGCGTCTCCTCCATCCATCACAGAAGAGCGAGCCGATCTTGGTCGATCGGCCGATGGACCGCTCTGTCGTCGACCCTCTCGATCCCGTTCACCCCTCGATTCCCTATCGGCTCGCGTGGTACCATCTGAACTGGGTGCGAAACAACATGAAGCTGTATGAGGATGGTATGTCACCTTGTTTGTCAGATCGTATCCCCATTCTTGGGCAATATTGGCCGTGGTGCTCCTCTTAGTGAAATACTAACAACACTTTTGTTAGAGATGGGCAAGATCAATGAGCTCAGCTGTGCTCAATACGGCGAAAACCGTCCTGACCTGTTCCACGTTTCGGAGCTCTACTACCACAAGCAGACTTTTCTGTTGCGCCAGCGTGTCACCGTCTCGCTCCAAGGACCCCAATCTGATGCCGTAGAGTCGAAGAGCACACCGATATCATGGCCCTCGGACAAATGGCGATTCCAGCTTTGCCCACATTTGCATATGCAGCTGAACAGGTGCTCTCTGGTGACGCGCCGAGGAGTGCTCGGGGCAACCTTATGTTATTCGGTGAGGAGAAAGGCCAGCGGTGGTTACAAGAAGAACTGGGACAGCGTGTATGGAAAACATTCTTTGGTTTGGATGTGCTCTTCGTGTCACATGAACACGCAAGTCGACGTTGAGCTTGTAGATGGACGCCGCGTGCAAGTCACGTTGAGAATATGCCAAAATCTCGGGAGTGGCTCAACCCCCACCGAGACGAACTGGCTCGCAGCCCTCCGTGGTTGGGATATGGACAAGAAGGCATTGCTGGCTTTGAGCCGCGTCGAGACGGCGCAGCAAAAGACTAGACATATGGTGGGGGAGGCCATGGAGGAGAAGAGGCGAAAGAAGCTGTACAGAAATTGGGAAGAAATGGCCAAGGGACCCCGGATTGATTAAGCCCTGATGTCGTCCTGGTTCTTCGTAGCCACTTCACACCCTATTTATCGTGGAATTGGCATGGGTTAGACATCCTCAGTCTGAGGCGTATCCAAGTGTAAATCAAAGGTCCCAGACACCCGGTAACTCTATAGAACAGGCATACAAGTGCATGTTACTCATAAGGTCCCACGACTTGACGACAGCAGTGACTACCGAATTTGTGTCCGCGACTTGAATGCTTTTCAGCTGAGGAATGGATTGATATCTGGGCAGCTGTTGCATTGTCATCCTGTTGATCAATATTGACCATTGAGTGCCGTCTGGGGATTCGGACAGGGGACAGGCCTGCAAGCCTCTGCCATTTGGGCGCCGATGACCCGATGACCCCCCAAATGCGGAAATGTGGTTGTCTGGACCCTTCGGCAGCAAGCCACACAACCGAGGACGCCCACGCCTTTGGGACCCCGATTCAGAAGGTTCCAGCGTGACGGGATGCTGACGCGAGTGCCGTATATTCCGCCCCAAGAGCCATTCGGCGAGGGAGTCAAGGTGAAGAAGTCCCGGATCTAATCAGTAACAGGTACAGTAATCAAGCACAACGCCGTAGGTAACGAGACAGCTCGACACGTCCAGCCAGGATGTGAACAACGTAGACAGGTCACAGCGCACGTGGGTTGGGGTGGAAGGTTGGTCACTGCCGATGAATCATGTTTGTTTCGTTTCGTGCCGCTTCGATTCCGAACAGGATGACAACTTCATGCACCGAGGGAGAGAGGCGAGAGAGGCCAGCGAGACCACCTTGCCGATATGAACATTCCCATCGCTGGGCATTTTCAATTCACACTTGCCAGGCTAGCTGTTAGCTACTTAAGGAAGGTCAGGTTGTCTGCATGGGAAGCATACTATCGCTGGACGGGCTGGACGGGCTGGCTCAGCCGGAGAATGGACGACGCAGATGCAGCAGCTCAGGTCGATGGGAACGATCTCGGTCCGAGAGCGAAGACTGCTTTTGGCAGATGTAGCAACGAGGGCATAGAATTTCGTCCGATACCGATGTGCCATCTACCTCTATCTATCTCCCTCTTCGGTACAGTTTAGTATTCGGGTTGTATACATGAAACATGAGCTAGTTAGCAGCATCACATTCAAACCGCCTGCCAGCTTGTGAAGATTGTGGTTCACCGTGATCTTTCCACGCCTATCCACCTCCTCCCCAGTTCGCCAGTAACCAGCACTGCATACCGAATGCCTGACCTCTTCATCTCCACTGAATGAACACGCCTAACTCACTCACTCGGCACTCGAGACATCGCGACAGGTCCCGCGTGAGCCTGTGCTCTCCTTCCGCTTTGCTGCTGCATCTGTCTTCTAGAGGCGTCAGCTCCCCACAGCCACACAGCACCAGTGCAGGCCCAGCATCCCGTAGTAGGCGAATACTGTTAGTATAGGTAAGGTAGTAGGTTGCACGCAAAATCCCATTGTTGCATTGTTGCCCGCCGCCCGCCGCCCGCTCTCCGATTGTCAACAGGTCCCGACGGCGTGGCCGTGCCCAACAAACCCCAAGCAATTAGTACCTGAGCACACCAACTCACCACTCACCAAGCACGATCTGGAAGCAACACGAGCCCCCGGATCTTTCTTTTTGACAAAGCGCAACCACACACCGCACACCCCCCCTTGGCCCTTGACCCGACTGACCTCTTTCTCCCCTTCCGAAACGACCAACCACCTGGCACCAACAAACGAAGCAGCAACAACAACAACAACAGCAGCACTACTACTAGCAGAAAGCAACAAAACCACACAGCAATTTCAAGACTATCACCACACCGCCAAGATACACCACCACCACCACCAGCACAAAACCAAATACTTTCCACTCAATCGCTGAGGAAGGCTGTTGTTACCTGCATACACACACAAGGCCGCAACTTGCATTTTCGCCTACTCTGCACATTTACGCCCTGTGTTTAGGCCTTGTCGGCACACGCGCACTCCCTGCGCCATCGCTATCTCTTAGGCGCCGCTGCCCTCTGCCGTCTTACGGTGAGCGGCTTTCTCGACATCCAACCACTGCGCCCACTTCACCGCGCCCAAACCGAACTCGTTTGCCTCCTCCCTTCCCTGTACAGAGACACACAACGCACTGAAACTGGTCACTCCCCCAAGATGAAGGGCCGCCCCGTCGATCAGCTCGTCTACGAGTTCATGTTCCCCAAGCCTCGGTCCAACGACGTCCAGAACTTCCAGTCGCTCCTGCATCGACACCTCATCCTCGAGGTCCGCCAGGAAGTGCATTCCTTCTACGGCCACCTCGACACCCAGGAGGCCAAGTATCCCGGTCTGGACTACTGCCACCCGATACATCGCATACGCCTCACCCGATGGCCCTGGCACCGCCGCCTCTTCCGTGCCTTCGACGGTCTACGCCTGACCAATGCCGAGATCTGGGGGCTGACCAAGTGGGAAGGAACGAAATGGGCCAAGGAACGCTTCGAGCGCGACTCGGGCACCGTCATCCGAGACACGGCCTCTGACGAGATCGCGAACTGGGTCGAGCCCGAGGACAGAGTCTCCAGCGACACTGCCACAGTCATTGCACCAGAACAAGAAGAGTCCGGAGACGAGGAAATGGAAGGCGAGATTGACGACGAGGAGGGTGAGGACGACGAAGACGACGAAGACGGATTTGAGAGCGTCGGGTTTGCCCTCAATGAGCGTCTCCGAGAACGGGCTGCGCGCAACGAGGCTGGAGAGATATCAGAACCCTACGAGGAAGAATGGGAGCAGTGGTTGAAGAATGCCATAGATTCCGGCGAATTCCCCTTTCTGACGGATACGAACGGTGGTGCTAGTCTCATCCCTCAAGCTCTCTTCCCTCCACGCATGCTGAGTGCCGCGCGAGCCAACCGTTGGAACGAGATTCCCGAGTTTCTTCACGACATCATGCGCCGAACCCTGTACAATGAGAGAAGCTTTAGACCGCAACCACCGGCTCAGACACAAGTACAAGCACAAGCACAGGCGCAAGCACAAGCTCAATCACAGGCACCACCCTCACCACCTGCTTCGGTAGGCAGATCGCCACGATCGGTAGAAGACATCCTGGATACATATCGGCGGCACGTGCGGCCCTTGACGGAGACTGTCTCGGGTACGCGACCTCGCTCCAGTATACCTATGCCGACGGGGATTCCGGCTGGGGAGAGGATTCGCGAACCTGCCACAGAGGTGCGCATCCGACGGACAGCTCGGCCAGGTGCATAGAGCTAGCTAGCTTACCGGATGCAAAGAGTGTCTGGTGCCTGGCCTGGACCAGGAACAAGACGTACAAGAATCATCTCGCCGTTTGAATACGGACGGGCTTTTCACTCGATCTTGATGAAGCGGACGGGACCCATCTACTTGACCTGTCATGACCACTCGGTCGCCGCATTCAGATCAAACAAACATACCGAACACATTGAGCGCCCACAAAATACTTCAATACACCATTTTCGCAAAATATAAGCCACTTTTTATTCCAACTGATTCGGTATCGGTATCGAGATACACTAGATTGCACTGCCAACTCGAACCTGTCCCAGTTTCCTAGTAATACTCCCAGATAAGAAGAGGCGCTTCATCTGCAGCACGACCACATAGAGGTCGATGTTCATAGGCGACAGTTTCACCCATCGTGGTGTTTTCTTTTTCGGTCAGGATGGCAACGGCGTACGGCGTGAGGGTCGTCTCCACCAAGGTTTGCCTTTGACGACGTACGGAGGAACATGCACGAACGAACATACAGGGTCCCATTCTATTCTACAAAGCATTCTCCACTTCACCAAGGCTGCTCTCCCTGCATATTCATTGCAACGGTATAAACACAACGCGCAAGTTTCAGAATCCATTACAGCATACCATGACCATTTGACCTGTCCTTGCCTGGTTGCAAGAGAAAGTCTAGAGCAACCCATCCCTCTCAAAGCGATGGGAGACTGTCAGGAACGAAAAGGGAAAGAAATGCACATGAACGAGCCATCTTTCTGATTTTCGTAGATAGAGCTGACTGACTTATCTAATACAACGGTAAAAGAAGCAGAGCACAGAACAGAAACAGACGGGGAAGCCCGGGGCAGGCAGAGATGGAAAGCATAGTACAGACGTGAACAGACGAGAAGACGGGTGGTATAGGGACGGGAAGGGGAAGGGACAAAAGTTGTGTGCATTGACGAGCGTAATGCGCTATGTGTAGATGAATCAATCGACTTGATCTTGAACCACAATCTCTCTTGCCTGACCTACCATACTTCGCTGATTTGGTCTATGGTGTCATACGACGCTATATCTTAATGTGTCTGTTGAAGCCTAGCCCTGATTTTATTTTTGAACTGTGCCATCAACCCGTGACGTGTAGCGACCGACTGTTGAGCTACTACCCTTACCTACATGCACCTATAGGCACTGCAACAACTTGCCCAGTTTCTCGCTTAGTCATCACACCATTTAGACAAGTCACGCAGATCGAAGCCAGACATCTCGTAAGATGGGTATCTCCATTCCTTTTGTTCCTTTCCACTGCTCAGGCTAGGCACCTATTTTCGTACCAACTCTTGCACCAGGCATAGTGAGCAGAGTGAGCCTCCAGAGGGGTCCCTTGCGACAAACCACGCAAGACCGGAATCAGACTATCCTCCCTCCTCCTTGTACAATCCAACATATCACACGCCGTACAGAATAAAACCACCTGGTTCTTCTGTCCTTGACTTCATGCAAACAAACAAATTCCAATGCCGATCCCCCAACGCCGTACTGGGTGATCTGAGAATAACCTCCATGTCTCTACACGGAGCGGCAAAAGTGACAACCCTCCAAAACGCCATCGCTTCCATGTTCCATGCCACTCAAACAAATTCATCATCTCCTCTTCATGACTTGCTTGGATTGCAGATGATTAATCCTTGACTGACCTAAAGAGGACTCTGGGTTTGCCATCTGGCTGCGTTTCCAAGCTGGCCGTCACAACACCTCCAAACGTTGCGATCTCTTTCCTGGTACCACTACTTGCCGTAACTGCTTGTTCTCTTTGTACAGTAGGATTGGGAGTTGTTGTAGCAGGGGTAGTCGCAGTAGGTGTAGCAGTACCTGTAGTGTTCGCAGCTCCAGCGCCAGCAGTATCATTACCCATCCCCGAACGTTTCAGCATGCTTGTGCTTCGAGTAGCACGCATCGATCTGGTGACCATCGACAACTGTGGAGTCCTGGTGCTACCAGTCGTCGTCGACGCTTTCGACAAGCGACGCTGTTTCCTCCGAAGTTTCTCCTAGGGTTCGAGGTGCGACCACTCGGGGATGGCTTTGATCTGCGCCCACATGTACTTCTCCAGCTTGTTGGCCGACTTGGCGTACGGCGTCGACTCGTTGTTGTACTTGCGACAGTTGTCGAAGATGAGGCGCGCGTCCTTGATGAACTCCTCGGGCGTCGTGTACTGGTCGGCCTCGAGCTTCGTCTCCATCGTAGACAGGTCCATGGGCTCTTTGATGACCTCGTAGTAGTCGGCCACGTCGTCCTTGTTGACCGGGTTGAGGAAGGGCCAGGCAGACTGGTGGTTCTGTATGTCGTTGAGCAGGTGGAGGAGCTGATTGTAGTTGGGTCCGTGCCGGGGTTGGCGGGCCAGCTCGTCCATGTCGGGTGACCAGCCCGACACGCGAATGGCTTCAATGGAGAGGGGGTCGATTGGCGACACACCGTTCTTCCACTGCTTCGGCGGTTGGTGCACCTCGTGCGACTTGGAAAAGGCGCGTATCTTGGCGTGTACACATTCCTTCTGTTTCAGCAGCATGCGGCCCATCTCGAGATATCGCACGCGCGGGAGCATGGAGCACTGCATTATAGTGCCACCTTCATAATCCTTGATGTAGCCCATCCACTTAGATCTGGGCAACGTGATCTCCTTCGTGAAGCCCTGCTTCTTGAAATAGCCGATGGCGTAGTTGTCGGCATAGGTGAGGAAGTGCATGACGTCGCTGGTGGCCTTGACGTAGTCCTTGAGATGCGACATGAGATGCGCACCGTACCCCTTGACCTGTTGGTCGCTGCTGATGGCGCAGAAGACAATCTCGGCGAACTGCCGGCCTTTGAAGGGACGGTAGGTAATGCCGCCGACGACCTCGAGGGGCTTCTTGACGATGGCGATGGACAGATGGGTTCGGTCGTAGACGAGGCGGGCGATGTAGTCCTTGGGCATCTTAGGCAGCTGCTTCTGGAAGATACACTTCAGACCTGTGAGGATGATGAGGGACTCTCGCTCGTTGTCGTTGTTCACTACGCGGAATTCGATCTCTCCGGTTCGTTCCTCGATGACAGCGGGCTGGAGTAAAGAGAGCGAGTCAGTAGCTGTGTCTGAGGCGAGGTTGAGGTTGAGGGAGTCTCCGAGTCTGCAATTTCTGCAAAACTGTGACCAGTCTGTGACGTATTTCTTCTTCTTCTCCTTCTTCTTCGTGGAAGAATCGGGGACTTTGCTCGGGGTTGTGTTCTCGGAACTCTCCGATGACCCTCGTACAACGATGACATCTCTAATATCATCTTGTTTGTGCCTCTTCTCGCTCCACTCTTCCCCTCCTGTCTCTCTCGTCTTCCTCGTTTGCTTGGCTGCTGGAGAAGGAGAGAAGGAAGGTGATGCGGTGGGTGAAAGCAAGTGACGGTGACGGCGGGTGGGGGTTACTGGGCCGTGATGGATGGGTTGATCTCGTCGCACTGCACTGGCAGGGCTTACTTTGGTAGCACTTGGGCCAAAGGGGGATGATCCGGGGTTGTCAACCAAGGAAAGGGTGTCTACCTTCTCGGGGAAGGGAATGGGTTTCATGACGGCCTTGTCGGATTTGGCATCGGCATCGGCATCGGCGGCAGGAGAATCGTCTTCGTGCTTTGCGCGCTTCGAAGGCGCGGGCGAGGCGGCGTCCTCGCTGGCCTTGCGCTTGCCATCTGCAGAGGGTGGCATTGTCAGTAACCACGGGTATGAATCCACGTTGAGGGTCGTGGTGTCGCGGTGAGATGGGCTTGAGAGACGAGGGATGGGGATGGGCGCGGGTCAGGACGACGTACTCTCTACCTTGCCCACCATGACGACGATGCTCACTGTTCGCAGTCGCAGGCGGGGATGGGACGTAGGATGATGGGGATATCAACGAAATTGACGAGAGGCAGTCGCAACAATGCGAGTTGCATATCGGGGCTCGGAGAGAGCTCGCGAGCTTGTGTAGGTAGTCAGTCGTCTGAGAGAGAGTCAATGTATTCCCCTGACTACAGGTATTCGGACCTGGAGACGCGGGTGGATGATGAAGTGAGAGTGGAGATATCAGCCCCCGAGCCCCTTGTGGATGTTTGGTTGGAGGCCAATGATCATCAGTCTGGTGGCGCAAAAGCCTTCCCGGAGATTAGTCGGAGTTAGAAAAGGCTGAAGTGGGAAAACAGCAGTTCAGAATTGGATGTGCAGGTCGATTACGTGTTTATGTGGGGTTTCCGGCACTAGCGGCCATCCGAGCTTTGGAGCTCTGAGCCTAGCTGCATGTGGGTTAGGGCTGGCCCCGATATGTGCATGAGCACCAAATCTGAAAGAGCCTCCAGATCGTATGTGTGAATATTCCCGGATACAATGATTTTGAAGATCGCTTGCACCCCGATACAGTGATTCTCTGTGGCCACCTTGCTCGAGCCGTTGCCAAGATGAACGTATTCCTCAACTTCTGGTGGCCTGCAGTAGCTGTGCTCTGGCTATGGGACACTGCCAGTTACTACTACGCAGAACGCTTCTACCTTGAGTAGGTCAACCTCAACAGCAATCCAATCCCGTGTCCCCTTCATCCGGTCCTGTTCACCAGGCAGTGATCACTTTTCACAGTTCCTCCCACACTCTGCAACTCCAACATCCTCCCATTGTCACCGCAATCGGAACAATAACCACATGCACCCAGCAGGCTGACCAGACCACTTTGCCAGAGACGAGTACCCTGACCTCAACCACCACTACCACCACAACGACCAAGACTCCATGGAGCCTTCCAGCCATTCTGCGCTCTTGGAGCTCTGGGACAAAGCCACTCCCTTTGAGCCCGCCGTCGCCAAGGAGAACCAGTTCATCGTCGCCTTTCTGCTCCTGGTGATTGGTGCTGCCCTGACCGGCGCATTCGCTTTCAGTACGTACCTCAACCTCAACCTCCACCCGCCTCGCATCTGCCTGCCAAAGGCCTACCTGCACCTTCAAAGCTTCACTTCTGCTTCTCCACCACCACTCTACCCCCATATAGGGCATCCTATTCACAAACCAATTGGCGACACACTTCTAACATGTTGGTCTAGACCGAACCTTCGTCAACATCTTCCTCATCGGAATCCCCGCCTCGACTGCCATCGCGTACGTCCTTGTGCCCATCCCTCGATTGCACACGGCATGTCTAACTCACCAGCAGCTTCGGCACAGTCTACATGTTCTGCGCCGTCGGCGTCTACGTCTAGGACGTTCAGGACAGGATAGGAGAAGAAGAAGAAGAAGAAGAGTGATACCCCGACGAGCGATAGAGAAAAGAAAAAAAGGACACCGGCGAACTGAAGTCATCAGTACCGATCAGAGAAAAGCGTCCCCATACACTCGATAAGAGAGACACAGGCAGCCGACAGTCTACGGCAGCCTGAGAGAAAAGTGTCCTCGCGTGTAACATAGATGAATTGAGGCGTGCATTAGCCCTCCTTCCCTAACCCACCACCCTGCGTTTGCTTTTGCGAATTGCCATTGGCGAGTGATTGGCTCCTGTCTGTTGTGTTGTTGTGGATTTGTTAGTAGGGTTTGTTGTGTCTCCGAGTACCTGCCGTTGTTTCCGCTCCCGTCATCTTCATCCGACATCTTCCGACTCAAACATGTCTTCCGTTGTCAGCTCCGCCGGGCCTGAAGGGCCTCTGTTCCGCGCGGTGGCGAGCTCCACCCGCCAGATATACCAGCTCCTCAAGTGCATCAGCTTCGTCCCCAAAGTCGATGTCCATCTGACCCACGATGGCGTACGATTCACAGCCGATCATGCCCGAAGCATGCAGGGTAAGAATCGTCCCCAGTCTGAGCCGAGCTCTGCCCAGGATGGAGCTGATAAGATGTGACAGGTGTGGCATTTCTGGACCAATCACTCTTTACTACTTTCACACTAAACTGTCGCGGTCATGCAGAGGAGTCGACGCCACGATTCCAACTCAACCTCTCTGCATTACTAGAGACCCTCCAGATCTTTGGTGCCACGGATGCGGCTGCACGAGCGGCCAAGACCGAAGCAGACCCGTATCGTAGCAATCTTCGCAATTATCGGCCAGATGCCTTCAGCCATCAGACCCTGGGCATGGCCGGGTCCTGTACTCTGGTCTACGAAGAGGGATCACCGCTCGCTGTGATTCTTGAGGAGTCTGGAGTCAAGACCCAGTGCAACATCACCACGTACACGCCTGACGCGCCAGAGTACATCCCCTTTGATAGGAACGATCTGGTCTTCAAGATCATCATGCAAGCCCGATGGCTCCTGGACGCCCTATCCGAGCTGTCACCCATGTCACCCAGCCGCCTGAAGATCTCTGCAGTGCCGGATGCTCCATATCTGAAACTGTCTGGTGGGGGTGATACCGGCAGTGCCAGTGTGGATTTCTCCAACGGCCGAGAGCTTCTCGAAGTCCTGACGGTACAAGATACATGGATCCAGAGCTACAAGTTTGATCTAGTCAGATGGGCCAGTGAGGCAATGCGCATTGGGAGCAAAGTCAGTTTCCGCGGCGATAGGCAAGGCGTTCTCAGCTTGCAGTTCATGGTGGAGAACGAAGGCGGAACTGTGAGCTTTTTGGACTTTCGGTTCGTTCCCTACACTGCTCAAGAGGAAGACGAGTCTGAATCTGAGAGCGACGACGACGATGCCGACTAAACCCTCGTCTATCATCATACCCCCCCGACTTTCCAAGCACTACTACAGTCATTTTCCTAGGTCATTTCCGCAAGTGCCCAGAGGCTAAAGAAACTATTCCCTTGCCTCGGCTACAAAAACGGCGTGTTTTTTATGTAAATGCAAACGGTGGACTAGAAGTGGAACGCAAGGAAGAACGTTCACCGCATTCGAGATGCACCTTTTCGAGTACCAATGAGAATATCATCTTCCCATGCCCATTTCTCTACATTCTGAGCTGAACGCGTCACGTAATCATGTCCCTAGTTTTCCTCAACCCTGACGCCCGTCTTCTATTCGCTGCCCATCCTCATGCGCACTCATGAGCTAGCTCGAGTCATGAGGTGCTCCAAGCAGCGCAATGCGGTGATTCTGTTGCATCCAAGCTGAATCTTTTGCGGATAGTCTGCGTCACTAAAATGTCAAGCTAGTCCCAAGCTGAGCTGGCATTCTAGACCATTGACCCAAACAGTCGAGACCATCAGGTGTCCACCTTGACGCCACGATGAACCAACGACCAATGATCAACAGCGAGCCTCAACCGCGTCCTTGTTTTTTCTGTCTCCTCCGGCACAGGCGTCTTCCGGCAGATGTACACGATAAGAGGTATGCGACATTGCCACGAGGTTTCACTCAATTTCAACGGCGTAAAACCATGGCGCTGTGGTCGAGATGGGGAAATGAATGCAAGACATGCAAGTCATGGCAACTGAGTCCCTGCTAAATGACAAGCATCATCTGGCACGCCGCATCATGTAGTCTTGACAGGTCCCTCGGCCGCACAACCCCATTGTCTCTCCGCTCGACTTGATGGCTCCACGATACCATTACCGTGGTCCACATTAATCCCGAGGCCAGGCTCCTGGCACTCTTCAGCTATTCCAGTCCGATGTCCAGTTTTGGGTTGCGTTACCAGAGTGGCTCGACCCGGCGACTTGGTACACCTCGATGTGCCGCGGGAATCTCCTATAGCATCCACTTAGTCTGTGACTTGCTTGCCCCTTCCCTGTCGTTGCCATACCAATGAAAACGCGTTGGTCATAGGCTGGACTGGCTAATTATCCTTTTCGAGTGCTACATACTTGCCTACCTCGAGTCAGTCTACAGTCTTTGAGACTGCTACCATATCACGGGAGTATACGGTTGACCTTCATAAGTGTACCGGCGATGTTTTCTACGGTCTATCAGCTCTTCGTAGCAACCACACACTCTGCTCACTTTGCCACCAGATCTAGCAGTTGACTGATCAGCCCCATGATCAACCGATCGTTCTATCGCTTCAATTCCAGAACAATCCTGGGTAAGCCACACCGCCCAGCATTGTTCCCCACGTCGCAAATGACCATCCTTCTGGACTTCAGTAGCAGATGAAGCTAGTGGTGAGGTGGACGCTGTTCACGCGGACAACACCTAATATTTCTTTGCACTATCCCACTCTGGCTTTTACTCCGCCCTTAGTATCTCCTTTCAGCACGCCTCAGACAAGATGGTGTGTCGCGAGAGTGTTGGCCAACTGGAGTCCATTGGTTTGCCACTGGAGTTATAGACGAGCTTAATCTGAAGCTAGAGTCTTTGCGGTCGAGAAGAGACAGAAGCAGCCTAACCGACATTACGCCCCAGGATGATACCGGTCTTTTTGGGTACCTAGCCATTTCCCAGGTTTGCATCTTCAGCTCGTCTACCGGCTCGGCTATGCTAGCGTTGGCCAATTTGGTTTCAGCTCACGACACTTTTCTCTTGTGTTTTCATTCTCGCGCTTAGTCGCAAAGATGCTTTGCTTTCATGAGACCTCCTATCAGCATGTTGGGATTGTCTAGTGCCTAGTGAAGACTAGTAGCGCTCATCTGCAGCGTTCTAGACAACGAGATTATCGCTCGGTCTGCTTGAGTCACACACATCCATCGATTAACCTGTTCATCCTGCAGAGAACAAGACCAGTGAGATGATCCGCGATGTCTGATTTGTCTGAGACAAGACAGTGACCATAACGTCCAAAGTTCTGGATGCGCTAAGCGGAGCCTCATGGCCCTGGCTGTGCGGCACCCTCCCTCGCCGTGTTGTCTTGCTGGCACATGATGTCTCGACTTTATTCCTATACACCCCAAGCGAGTGAGCTTGCCATACTGCATCGAGATGCGACTTGATAAGTAGTAGACCCGCAGCCCTAGACGGGTCTCGGAGATTTTGCAATTATATCCAACGATATTGACTCCACAAGGCCAGCGATACAAACGACGTACATACGAGCACTACTCCTCTGCTATACGAATTTACGAATCGGTAGTCTGTGTTATTATTACCATTTCATTGATGGTTTTATTTCGGGTCGAGTCCGACGTCTTTCTTTATATCAAAGCACGATAACTCCCAGGCAGACGGTATCCCTCATTGCTCACTACTTGCCTCACAAGTCATCACCGAGAAGCAGTATCAACGGCGCCATATCATTTGATATCAATTCACCAAGCATAGGTACCAGCCCACGTCACACCAACCAAAGCATTAGCAACCACAGACGACAAGAATCACACAATACCTACCTACACGATCGATCTATGTTCGCTCGCATCTACACATCCAGTCCATCAACCACAATGCGCGGTCTCCCAATCCACGGGGACCGAGAATCGAGTTGGCTTGGTCAAGTTCTATCCACACTCTCCTCTCTCTTCTCGAGCTGTCGCAAATCCACGGTACCAAATGAGTCACAGCCCTCTGCCCAATTCGCATCGTCAGGCCAGGTCGTCACGCAGCCATACGCACCACAACATGCCGGGTCAGATTTTCTCAAGACGGCTACGCCTAGGCAGATGAGAAAGGAGAATGAGATTTTGTGACGTGGGGTTGTAGTTGTGAAGTGCGAGAAAGGTGATGCTGCGGTGTAGGAGACTGGAGAACCCGAAAGAGTGGGACACACATCAGACGTATGTGTGTGGATGTGTATGGAGTTCGAAGTGGCAATACAATCCTACAACATATCACTGCACATCTCCCTTCTTTTACACGCCAATTTCCGACATTTCGACCTCATCCGTCAGCATGCCACAGCTCTGCATTCGCTCGTTTCACACATAGCTGAAGGACCTGATCTACAATCAGCCATCTGCAAGCCCGGCCAAGCCAACCGAGTCTTCGAGTGGTATGAAACGAGTCAAGTTGGGGATCCCTTGAATACTCAATACCAACATCAGCTTATGGCGTTGGTGTTCAGCTTTCTGGGGCGGAACCGCGTTGAGACCAGGAGCCAAGAGCACCTAGATGACGGCGATAGACAGACGGCATACGCGAACAAGGCTATACAACAAGGCTATACAACAAGGCTATACAACAAGGCTATACAACAACTTAGGGGCCTACGACCGCTGTCTTCGAGTCGTGGAAGCTATTTGTGTGACCCCTGGGGATGCCAAGGACCGTGATGGTCTATAAGGGGGACATTGGGAGGCTGAAACCCAACGAAGCTGCCGAAGACGATGTAGACTTCTGGCTACTGATTTGAGACGTACGGCGTAATGCGGTGCTCTAGACTACCTAGGTACCCATATACTCAATCGGTTGCTAGATACAACTCACTTTCCCTTATTTCTACTTTGTCAAAACTGCCTTCTACTGAACTTTGACTCTCCAAAGCTACAGAGCGGAGACAACGGCAGAATCCGAGTTGCGAGAAAACAGCCGCCGCTCTAGCTGAGAGCGATGCAAAATGAGGACCAATGTGTCCAGGCCAGATGCCACTCGTGCAGTGCAATTGTGGCATTCCATGACATCCTGTGGGATTATAATGAGTCGCGCTACCTACTCAAGTATCTCGGGGCCTTTTCAGATCCCACAGACATGCTCTCATCTCCTATTTCCCGAATGCGCATGTAATGTACCTTACTTGCTGACATGCCGCGTACCTGCGTCTGCAGTCGTCTGACCTATATGCACGACTTCATCTACCAAGCAGTCCCTAGGATGAAGCCTAAAAGACGAACCCGATTCGAAATAGTGTCATTCGTCGACAGTTTGGGGGCGACCTGAATCATTCTCCTCTTCAAACTGAAATCAGCCTGTGCCGTTGGGGGTTGGCTATTGGGGCGAAGGGGGCTCGGCGCTGTACTGCAAACTGCCACTGACCTGTGTTTGGCCCCTGGATCATACCACCTTATTGAATAAGCTCTTCAACGTTGGCGATTAGAGAGCCTTCCACGCAGTTCGAGGGCTCCAACCGCGGCTAACACGGCCGTGACTTTCCGGCCCGGCCAATCGCCAAGAGGCCACGAGGCCACGACGCGCAAGCGATGATTGAGGTGCGACTAGAGCGCTTCATTTCCACTGCCTGTCGAATAGATGCACTGACGTTGGAGGCTGGATGGGTGCATTGCAACGGTGGTCGTGCCTTTGGTCTAGGCTCCCATCGTGGAGATTACCTGCGAGGCACTTTGCGATCCGAGTCTGGGTTCTTTGATTCGGGGATGATGAATGTGACCTTGCGTGCTTCCCCTGGGTTAAGCCGTGGGATGCTGCCGAGCCATCTCAGACGCAGGTGGGAGGGGATGTGGTGGGTAGGTGGTATTCGGAAGGATCGTTCTTGTGTCGCTGCAATTTCACTTGGTGTTGAGGTGGCATTGGCGTTTGGCAGGTGTATGGTTTAGATAAGGGGGGATGTATTGGTACGGTGTCGTGGCACGGCTTCATGTTGATACTGCTGCTTCTCTGCCTGGATAGTATGTATGGATCTCTGTTATTGGATTTGTTGCGCGATGATAAGGTAGTTCTGGTTTGTCGCTTGTGTTAAAGAATCACTGCTCAACTACTGGTATCACCAATACACACAAAGTCACCGAAATGCGCATAGATTCAGAGGTAGTATAGACTCCAATCCAACAAGCAGTCCTCGTGGGAGCCTATCAATCTTACAATCGCATTCTGACATTACAGCGCCCTCCATTCCTGCAAGGTCCAGACCACATCCCCAATTCTGTATCTACACGGCGTCTCATGGCGGAGATTGAGCGGCAAACCCACAATTCAGGCGGCTTTTGTCTATTTCATCACAGTAACATCTTTCTCTCGCTTGGTCGCCTAGTGAAAACCAATTGGCAGCTCGCAAAGCTCATCTCTGCGATTTCTGCAGTGAGCAGGCACGGGCGGATTCATTCTGCAGCGATGGACCTACATTGCCCGCCCACCTCACGTTCCTGCAGGTACTGACACACTGCAACGCTGCTGACCCCTTGAATCAGTCCAACGGCTGTTGCAGCTCGTCGGGCCCGAGGGTAATTGGTTGGTTTGTGCAAGTGTACAGCTAGCTATCTGCCTGTTCGCGAATGCTTGTCACAAGACTGCCGCCGTTGGACGTCCACTTCACATCTAGTCTCAGGTTGAAGATGCGTGAAGCTGAGATTCTGCAGGTGTGGCACCAGGTATGAAATATGAAACCCAACATGAATAACCGCAGCGTCGCATCGAGATCGGAAAATCCACAAGGTACCAGACTTCGCCCTACCTCCAGCTATCTGCATCTCCAGCACTGCCTTTGATTCTCGATCTGCCGCTAGGATATTCGCAAGCTCGCGAAAACGCCAAAGGCCCCCAAAATAGCTTTGACGCGAAGCGAGGGATAACTGTTGGCCTGGATATGGAAACCATGTATTTCCATTCCGGCTGAACCAAGGCGTTGGATCTACACAACGTACTATACGAAACTAAAATTCGAAAACGAACAAAACTCCAAGAATTTGCCGAGATGCAAGGAAGACTCGCCGCTCTCACAATTGTCAATCAGGGATGAAAGCAGTCAGACGGCGGGCATCAGTGCTATTGTCTTCCATTCCAATCCTTTTCGCATTCGTCTCCCTGTTCCTGCATTAGATCTTAGGGGGCTGCTGCTCAAATCAGTCAGTGCGTGCAGGTACGATAGGTCTGGATGGGAACACTAGATCTCATTGCGCTCAGGGGGAGATACAACCCCCATCAGCCTCTTGCTACTGTACCTATTCGATGTAGATAGGTGTGCGTGTGACTGCGATCGTGAGGTGTTGCGCTGAAGATACATAGACGCGATGTAACCCTCCAGGGGCAGTTCCCGCGGGCTAAAACGGTTGATGCTCTGTGCGGTGCAGAGTCGTAGTCTACAGTATGGCCGCAACTACCTACAGTATATCCGGGTAGGTAATGCTAGTACTCTGTAAAAAAAGTACCATTCACATGCAGCCCTTGGCTTGTTCTTGGAGGTGGCTGTACCTGTTCGTTTGACAGATAGGCGGGATGGGAAAGAAGGAGGAGGCGGGTATGGGTCATTTGCGAAGATATTGTTACACCATCCCAACGACAACTCCTGATTGTCTGGTCTGATCAGGTGTTAAGGTCATCATGCCGGACATCGGACCTCACAGTAGACCGATTGAATTGTATCTTCAGTGATTGCATCTGTAAAAGCCTCGGTTTTCGGTGTTGCCGGTTGTCGGTGGCGGAGGGCTTGTTTCAGAGTTGGGAAACGCATACAGGATCAATAACCTTCGAGTCTTCAAACGGCAGTTGGGCAGAGTAGTTCAGTCGAGTTACCTGGATAGTCCTAAGTGCAACCCCACCCTACTCTACGAACAGGCGTGGTGTCATGAGTATACGGCAACTTCAGTCCTCGGTTCAGTATTCTGTAATGGGGCAAGATAACAAAAGCAATCACGTGAAAGCAAGTCAATCCTGGCTAGCATCTGCGGCGCGCCAGACGAGCGAGGCAGCGAAACAGCATGCAATTGGAGTCAGCACAGCAAGAGAGCCAGGATAAGGTCTTTGCATCTGCGTTGATCGTGGGGTTGAGGTTGGGGCCTGATCCTGGTTGTCTGTCCCCTGGTCGTTCTTGAGAATCATATCATATCCTGCCGGGTTGGTTGTCGAGTTGTGTATAGTCTATCCTCGAGCGTTGATGCTGCATCCTCTCTTGCGCTTGCTGTGTCAATCTTCTACTCATACGGGTACAGAAGAGATGGAGAAGTAAGGTAAGGGTATTATAGTTCGATGCAGGAGGCGCAAGAGATGTGCTGCGTAGACTGTTTTGGCTAAGGTAGACTGTTGGATTGACGGACGAGCCGACTGCATGTGGTCGCATTGAAGAGGCTAGGGTGCGCAGACAATCGAACAAGATTTGGCATAGCAGAGCCTCCGACGTTGTAATAGGAACCGCCCAGTGGTGACACGGATTCCTCTCTGTGCGACGAGTTCCAGGCACTCACTCTCGATACCGCCGCTTATTGCGCGGCTAAACGAGTTGCTGACGGGAGATTTCAGCTTGAGTGGATGGAATAAGCGCACTCGGGACTGTCAGAGGTTGATTTGCACGAGCTGTGTTTCGCACGGAGGCTTGCCATTCAGCTTTGACAACCCATACGATTGCAAACGACTCCCGGGATTGACCTTCTTCCTTTACGCAGGCCACACGCCAATATGTACAGCAGATTACTAAGATTCTATACAGATAGGATCTCCAATGGATTGACCAATGGATCTTGATCTTCGATTAGGTAGGTAGGTAGGTGTTGGAGAGGGATGATTGCGGGAGAGGAGTCCGCGACGGCCAACTCGGCCAGGTCTGTTGGACAAGAGTCGGACTATCCCACGTCCATCCCACCACCACTTGCATCGAGAACTGCACGACTGCATGCACATACCTAGATGGTTTGATAAAAGCCCGAGGAATATGCCCGGACATGGCATGATATTCTACCGTTGTTCAAGTCGAGCTCGTGCAGAATGAACATGAATCGACACACTCGGATACGCCGTACAATTCTCTCCCGATTACGATGCGGAAAAGAGACGGCGAATACACCAATATGGGGGGCAAGGGGCTGAAACATGAATAGATGATATAGGCAGTTGAAAAGAACAGTAGACTATATGCGTCACCGAGTGAATTCAGGAATGACCGACTGAGTAAGTGCGCCCATGAGCCTCATCGGTGCATCATTAGGAATATCAGTATGGACGGCAGTATGCTGGCGAGCTGTGGCCACTCTCGACGTGCGCAGATAGACTTATGCATTCCCTACGACTCCTTGTTATCGCTGCATGTAGGCAGGTATGTCATGAGTAAGTCGGTATGCATCTATTCATAGTAGCCGTGTCGTCGTTTGTTGCCAGATCGGATATGTCGGTTTTGTGCAATGTGGGTGGCGGATTCTTACATCTCCTTGCCCCAGCCACACTGCATTCCATATTGATTGATTCACTTTCGCAAATTGCTGTGCACGCAGCACCAGGCTCGCCAGGGAAGACCTTGGCGCAAACGGATCCTTTTTCACTGCGATGTTTTGATTGCTGGTAACGGCAGTGAGATTGCGACTATTGATGCAGCATATCGGTGCAATTTATTTCTCGTGTCCCCAATACATGCGCGTTTGGATTCCACCCTCCTTCGGGTCCGGCTCCTGGTTGAGCAGCCAATTCTGGCTCGAGTTGAGTCGAGCTGAGGATTTCCAAGATTGGAGTATTGGGGAGCTGGACAATACCTACTAGATACGGGGCGCTGGATGAACACATCGGGGGCCACGGGGTTTCCAATTGAATGTGGTGGTGGGCGAGGCGGGCTGACGACAGGAATGTCACTCCAATATTGCCTGGAACAGCCCAATAGCTCGGAAAGACATTCCAATCGGCTCACCATCCACCACTCACCATTCACTGCAGTGCAGTACCGGATGCGCGGCAATGGGAAGGAAACATGGCGATGCGATTTGATCGCGCTCGGCTTCGGAATACCTACAGTCCCATCCGCTGTTCTCGCTACGCCTCGTGGATATGATGAAATGATGGATGATGGATGATGGATGAAAGACGGACGACCAACAACGGAACGCATGCAAGTGCAGCCGTGGATATTTTTATTTCCTATGAACGCATTCAACTACATTTGTGAGCAGTTGGTTTGCACTTTGCGGCAAAGCGAGATGCGTGACGTCTTGAGTTCCAGGCATGCGATCCGTACTGTCGGTCTGCGCTGGTACGGGCGTTTGTTAGTAGCCGCGTAGCCTAATCACTACTATTGTACCGAGTGGTGTGTGCTGCTTACACCAGTTCTCGCCATACGGTGGGAATGACGTGTGTATTTGTCGTGAAGGATCTCGGGTGGGTTTCCCTCCCCAGAACCCGAGCAACTACAAAGACAGAGGCATGCTGTAATCCGTAAGGTACCTAATGATCAGTCGACAGTGGCTGGTGACGATAGGAAAAGAGTCAAGACTACCCGACCCGATGGATCCAGCCAGTCGAGTCGAGTCGCATTACCCTTTGTGGCACGCAGATCTCTCCAGGCCGCCCTCGCCTGCTCACGTAAAACGGCACAACAACAGTACACACCACCAAGCCCAGCACCCAGCACGCGGACCTCTGCGCGCAGACTCACGCACCGGAATGATTAGGTATGTGTCATGTTCTTGTCAGACCTTCGCTTCACCGATCATGCCGGTCGAGCTGGTAGCTGGTAGCTGGTAGCTGGCTACACGATAGGCGACTCGATGTGGTACGCAGCAGCCCGACCAAACCCCGTGATTCGCCGCCATTCAACCACGACAGCATTCCAACCCGCAGCTTTCCGCTCTCTGCAGTGCCAGGCTCGCGACTCGTTCCCGTGGCTCTGCCCGTGCACTCCCTCCACCGTTCGACTGTCTCTCCACCTTTTGTCGTACGTATTGACCTGGGTCTGACCCGATGGTACCATGCGAATATTACCAAATATGAGACCACCATCTACATAAATCTCGTACAGTGTTGGCTGCAAATGGAGGGCAGAAGGGGGCCATCACATTCTTCCCGCTTGCAGTCCATGCCCCTCCAAACGGCCCATTCCAGCGACAGACGGGACGCCTAACAAGAGAATCACTGACTGACGTCAACTTAACCGTTGGAGCTTGGCCCCGTGCGCCCCGAACGCCAGAGTACAGTAAATCCCAGGTAAATCCACACGTAAACCGAGTGCTGGTCCACCCGAACACAAATAGAAATCCATCCAAACGGACCAATCGACGGCCGCGCGCAGAAGCAAAGGGCACCCCCATGTCTGCGAGGCTTGGCCGATCCGTACCCTGCTCGCCTGGCGTGTTGCTCGAGAGGCATGCGAGATACGCACACAGCTCTCCCGCCCTGCTCCACTGCCCGACCTATGTCCCTTGTCACGGCTCTAGCGTAGTAGTAATGGTTGTCCGCATGCAGTCGGGCTAGGCTTTCTCCCTCTCCATGTCGCCCATGTACCCCGTTCAGGGTTGTCAGGGATCGTACGCCGGGATGCGTTGGAATCCCTCGATGTGACCCTCCATGAACCTCACGTCTTTGTGGTCGAGTCCCTGCGGCATGACAATGACGGGCGGAGCAGCAGGATCTAAGGTTAAGTACGAGTCCAAATATCATGCAGGCCGCTCGCTGCTGCTTGGGACCCGGGGAGGCCTGGAAGTCCAGTTCCCTTTCCCTCGACAGTCCAAAGTCCAAGCCTTGTGATACCCTAGACATCCTGAGCGTCCCTGTGTGAAAGCCACTTATATGAGATGTCTCGCTCCGAGGTCTATTTTGTTTGATTACCTCTCCCTTGCGTCGACTCTGCCTCCATGCTGTCCAGGTCGAGTTTAACGATACGGAGGCTGATGCCTCAGAGAAGGTACAGCGAGGAGGATATGGACGGGATCGGCATCGAGCGGAACACTGAAGAGCCTCTGACCAGCTCGCTGAGCTCGTGGTCGGAGAACACCGTCGTCACGGCGGGAGCAAGGAGGATAAGCCACAAGAAGACGGCGACAGCGCCAGGACCAATTATAGCCACCAACTCCCTTACCCACAACGATATCTTGAGGCCACTGCCGCCGCTTCCAACAGAGACACCGCGTTCCTCAGACAGCTCGGATTGTAGATGTGAACGTCACAACATCGACTGTGACCGTCCACTGGTGAACTGGAGGAGGAGATCCCCTCTTTGTTCGATCTCGTCAAAAGAAGGAACCGAGGCTAGCTCGTTACCCTCTAGCTTGGCTAGTTTTGGGTCGGATGACTCTCTTGGGCGTCGTATACCCAGGTCTCGTTTCAACTCCAAACCCCACGACGACTCGTCCCGATCTTCCTCGCTCGACTTGGAGCTAAATGCCAGAAAGTCAATTGAGAAGCCGTCGAAGCGGATACAGTCGCAAGAGTACTCAGAGGGGGTTTTGAACTTCATTCAAGAGACCGACAAGGCCTTCAAAGACGACGAGCTTCTTACAACACACATTAGCCTCCTCCAAAGCACAAAGCCAGAAGTGTCAAACACATCGCCCACGTTACCTTCTGCGCCACCTACTCCCCCGCCAAAGGAGCCATCCACACTCCCTTCAAAGAGCCCGCCAAGGACGAGCCAAGACCATCCCCAAGGCCGTACATCCCCAGCACCTCACACCACAACTCACAACATCACCCCTCCCCTCAACCCCCCAAGGGACAGCTTCGTACTATCAAAACCCCCACAGAAGAAACAGAAGAGGTTTAGGTCGATGAAGACACAACGGAAACCCGCCGCACCAAAACTGGCGGTGAAAGGCCCCCCGAGATGGGCCGACTCCAGATGGACACTAACGGACAATGTCTCGGGTATACTCACAGGCAAATTGTTCCACAAGATAGATGCGGACGAGATGCTCACGCCCGACCAAATCGAGGCATTCAAACAGCGCCGACTGTTGGAGCGCCAAGCCGAGGCTCAAGCCCAGCAGACGGAAGAGGCTGAAGCCGCGGAGGATGACTCGGCAGAGACCCCAATCGAGCCGTTCTACCTCGAAGACGACCTGGGACGTATTGGACAGGCTGCGATCGACACCCCTCACGCCGAGACAACAGCCGGTGAAGGAAGACGTTCCATTTCATTTTCTGAAGATGTTGTCACGAGAGATTTCTCATTTGAGAGACAACATGCCTCTTCTCCGGTCCCGATCCCCTCTGGGTCACCTTCTGGGCCACGGTCAATCTTCAGCAACAAGACTCTCCCAATGGTGTCGCCAAACCAGTCAAGCCATCGCAGGCAGTTGAGTAGTGACCTGCCGGCGATTCCTGAGGCAGACTCAATATACTCGACACCTCAGCCGCAGCCACAGCCTGGAGACGAGCTGTTCTTCGGACACATGTCGAACGACTCACGAGAAGAGCTCGCAGATTCGGAGTACATCTTTTTAGAGTCTTCGCCGTGTACCATCACTGTCCCGACCTTCCGACACGGGTCGATTCGATTGTCAAAGCCGGATCTCATGCCAGACCCGAACCTCGGAGCCGATGAGGGTCTCGATTGGACGGCGTTCCAAATGGCCATCCTCGGCGGTGCCGGCGACTGGTTTTCCGACAGCGACGACACTGTCCGCCGCCGAGAACAAGAAGAGATTGACGAGATTGCCGAGTGGTGGGACACGTGGAACTTTCAGAGCACTGGCGACCTCATCACTCGTGACTTTGAAGCGTCAAGCCCCACGAGCACCATCTCGGGAGAGGAACTCCCAGATATTCCCTGCACGCAGACCGAGAAGCATAGCTCTTACGGCTCGCATCATGGATGGCAGCAGACAGGCCACGGACAAGGTCTCGGACTCGACATGGACTATGCACAGGGCAAACGAGTTCCGCACTCCTTCTACCCCGCTCCCCTACAAGTGAACGGTAAATGGAGACACGATAGCGAGCAGAAGCAAGTGGTGGTCAACCGTGACAGCCTGGCAAGTCTGAACAGCCTGCCACCCAGCCCGATGCTTGATCTGCGGGTGATTCCCAGCAATCACGGCGATGATTTGGATGTCGTGCCGATGGGGTTCAACCTCGGACACGATCTTGGAGATTACTTGAAATGGGAGACGGAACATGCATTTGCAGGCGATTTCAGTTGAGCCACGTGAAATTGGCGTTCAGTAGAAGGACAGCACTGCATTATTTCGGTTATCGCATCACACATCGGGCAAGCGGGCGTATTGGCGCACTCGGGACTAAGGTACCTAAGGGAATAGGCATTTGATACCCTTGGCGGAGACGGAATCGAAAAGTTTCTAGATTTATTTAGAATACTAGACTGAGATTCCCAATACTCGATACCAATCATTTGGAACTAATGCGGTTGCTTCCGTACCCGTGAAGCAACCTACCTACGTGTTTTCAATTGAACCATGTGCATTTGTGTCCGAATCTATCTGTTCTGTTCCAATGGAGCAACTCACACAACCTATACTGCAAGTCCCCTCGCTCCCTGCCTTAGGTATCTGCCGCAGTGAAGATTGATGCTGGGTTTAGGTCAGACTGCTCGGTGCCGGACTTGATGGGTACAGCGGGAGTCAGGTTTAGGTTCCCGATGAAACGTCATGGCGATGCTTTACACGTTGATCCCGCATGGACGTTGAGCGCTCAGACTCGTTGGCGTTCATATGGCTGTTCAGAATGCCCAGATTACTCTCGTTAGTCGAAGACGGCCGTTTCACTTCTCGAAGTTCGATTGAATCTCCATCAGTCTTCTTGATGAAAAGACAGAAAGACTCCATAGCCATCGAGTCAAAACAACCTCTACATGCAGCTCTGGTCGCACCAGCCAGCCAGGCCAGCCTCAAGACGACGGCCACATTCGCACATGGTATTCCCGCGCCCTCGAAGATAGAGTTCCAGGTCTGATCTAGGTACTCTCGGATCGTATGCTTTTTGTCGTGCGATCGCCCGTCTCCCTCTTGAATCCCTCTGTTCGAACTTATCTTATCTCCTCTCACACGTTTGCGTATCATCTGCTGTTAGGTAGTTATCCTTCCGTGTCGCAGGATACCGCCATTTCACCACGACCGACCAGACAAACTCTAAGGAGCCGTCGACATCATCTCAGCATGATCTGGCCTGCGTGAACCACAATATTTTCTTTTTTTTTCGTCTCTGTTCATTCGTCATCGCATCGTGTGTCATGTGGACGATAGGAAGTCGACTGCATTCGACAGCGCATTTTCCATTTGCAGATGGCCTTTCTCCTGCGTGGTCTGACTTGGCTCCTGTCTCTCGGATCGCTCTCAGACATGCATCCCCAATACCAGCAACAATACGACGATACCACGCTCACGCTTACGTCTGTTGGAGCGCCTGATCCATATGTGAACCTGACTCGAAACCGTTTCTTTATGGTATGTCACACCAGCAACGATGACATCCTACTGCAACATGCCTGACGCGAATACAGACATTTACTGCATCCGACCGAATCGAGATCTGGTCATCTCCGAGCCTTCTAGATATTGAGAAAACAGGGACTAAGCATGTGATATGGTAGGCATAATTGAATTGTGCACCGTGGCCCCTTGTCTACCCGAGTCGACAGACCATGTGCGATCGTCGCGGTGACTAAACATCAAGCAGGAAACCACCTCCAGGGACAGACCACTCTGCTGATCTCTGGGCACCGGAACTACACGCTCTCGGAGGACGCTGGTACATATACTACGCCGCCGCCAACCCTCGAGATGGGAACAAGAGTCATCGCATGTACGTGCTGGGCGGACCACCGGCCACGGAGAACCCCTCGATGGGGCAATGGGAGTTTTTGGGCCGCATCCACGACATGCCCGACCAATGGGCGATAGACGGAACGATCCTCGAGCTCGACGATCGCCTCTACCTCGTCTACTCGGGCTGGCCACTGGAGAGCAGCGCGCAGCACCAATTAGAGGATTCTCATTCTATCGAGGACTACATCAGACAATACAAGCTCACCAGCAAAGCCAAGAATGGCAGATACAGGAAAACTGAACAACGACAGAGAATACGGAACAAGACAGCACCAAAGTGTCAGCTGAACGATGACCTGCACAGCGCCAATGGGTCGGACCTGGTGCAGCAGCTATTCATCATGCGACTTGACGATCCGACGACAGCGGGGAGTCGTCCCGTCGCCATCTGTCTCCCTGATCAGCCGTGGGAGATTACGCATGATTGGAACGGAGACCATGCCATAAACGAGGGACCGCAATGGCTTGCTTCGCCAGATGGGAAATGGCAGGGGCTTGTGTATAGCTGTGCTGCATCGTGGACACACGAATACAAGATGGCTACGTTGAGATACAACGGTGGAGATCCCCTTGATCCGGGATCATGGCACAAGGCAGATGGACCCCTTCTACAAACCAAGACGAAAGGACGACCGCCTTGGTATGGACCTGGACACGGGAGTTTCTTGAATGTCGGGAACGGAAATGTGGTGTCGGTGTATCATGCTACCGACGGCCCGGCGGATGGGTGGGACAACAGGCGAGCGAGGGTTCAACGGGTTGGATTTACAGAGAACGGACCATACATGGGGAAGTCGTTTCGGGCCCAGGAGAAGAAAAGCTGGATAGGGAAGATCAAGGAGAGGCTCAGGAGCAAGAATGAAGATGAGATTGGATGCGACGGCCGCCAGGGGTTCAGAGAGATGCTTGGAGGTCAGGCTAGTGGTGATAGGAGGCCTGATCCGGATGAGATGTAACAGGACTTGGAGGAAAGGTCGAGCTGGTACTCGTTTGAGCTTGCTGGTTATGCGAATTGTGCGAATGAACGGAAGTACTCAATCCTGAGATGGACGTTATACGGACAATACCGTGTTTGCTTGAGAGGTTCCATTTGAACCAATATTAGACATAATCTACCTACCTAATGATCAGTGTTTACTTAAAGAATGCACTACATGCTTTGAATCGCGAGAGTGAATTGTAAAACTGCAATGCTGGGTTTATCGACAGAACTGCACTTCTGGAACATTCAAACCGAATCTCCGGCTCTGTGTTCCTTCGCACGTCATCCTCAACGTGCCAGTAGTCCATATCTAAGGTAGCCGTCAATTGAAAGCGTGCAGTCCAGTTCTGTACGAGATCAACGACAAGGTCATCCCGTAGCGATGGAATGTGCCGATAGCAATTGGTACTACGAAGCACATCCGAAGAGAACCGTGGAATGAGGAGGAGGTTGGGGGCAGAATTAGATGGATGTTTGCGCACTGGAATGGGGCCTCGATAGCTCGACAGCGGCAAGAAGCGACGGCCGCCGAAAGCGACACCATTCTTCTCCTATGTATTTGATATTGGGCCCGACGCAATTGATTTACCTGGCTGATTGCAGGTCTAGACACCCAGGGTTCATGGTATTGCGCCAACATGATATCCATAAATGCCAACATGAAGCTGCCAACATGCTATCTACCTACCCACTCAGGACGGAGAACAAAGAACAGAAGGACAAAGAATACGCGACTTCATGTATCGCAAAAATGCTTGTGGGACGCCTCGTGAGATGCATCTCGATTATATATTTCTAGCTTTACATAATAATTCATATATTGTTTTGTTATTAATATTAGTTTTAGACACAAACGTTTCAGCAAAGCCTGTGAACCCTCCGTAGGTAGCTAAGCCATGTTAGCCAGTCTGTCCATCTCGGCCCTTTTGGCCCTGATCTCAAGTGCGCATGGTCGTATACATCGACATGTTCCAGGTCACAACAATGTGGCTCGTGATGCTTCCTCAGCTCCGGCATCTAGTGCCTCTGTCACAGAGGTTGTGGTCACATCGTCGACCTGTATGCATATCGCCCTTATCAGTCCATAGACGAGAATTGCGACTCTAGCTAACTCGTCACACAGGTAGTTGGACCCCCTTCACGACCACGATCCAGCCCATGACGACAGTCTACGCGGTGCTTGCCGAGAGTCTGAACCCAGCAGCTGCAGTCCTGGACACGACGTTCAAAGTAGACGACGTGGTCATCATGGTCGTCGCGACAGGAGTCCAGAACATCGGCACCTGCGCCGTCACAGCACCAAGCATAATCAGAACAGCGCAAGTCCAGAGCGGGATGAATCCAGTCGACTGCAGATACGTGACGTCGACCGTGACACAGACCATCGCTCCTCCAGCGGGCGGCGCCACGGTGGTGGTGACCGAGATCAGAACACAGCCCGGTGCCTCGCAGACAGTCACCGCCACGCAGGTCATCTACAGTGTTTCGCAGCAGACTGTGACGCTGGGCGCTGGATCCTCATCCGTATCGAGCCCAGCAACATCGTCCGAGACCACGCCTTCGTCATCTACTCACCCGACCTCGAGCTCAACGACAATAACGACATCCACCCTGGTGTCGTCGAAGACTACCAGCAGTACGTCTACCTCTTCCACAGAGGAGCTATTGTCAGTGACCATCTCGCAAATCACAGTCAAGCAGGTGCCGAGTTTACAGGAGCCGCCCGCAGAACCGACTACATCCACCTCGACCGCGCAGCCATCTCCAACGCCAGATTGCACCAAAGGGTGGGACTGCGGAGTGAAACCGCCATTTAACTTCCCATGTCCTAGAAACCAACACCAGGGAGATACAGGTTCTATCAGCTGGCTATGCTGTAGTGGATGCTGTGTATGTGCCGAGACTTGCCCTAAACACCCTACTTGCGGGAATGCAGATGGTAGTTTTCATACAGGCTAGATATACAGTTATGAACCTGGTTGGCTCCTTGATGTGCCTTACTTGGTTGTCGTTGTGATGCAAGTAGGGTCAAATCCGCGGTTTGATTGGCTCCTCTCCACGTAGTCCGCTAGATTGCGAGTTTACTGGTCCATTAAGTATTGTATTGTCACCTGCTCGTAGCCACCGATACACGTTTCATGTATGAAGGTGTGCTGATGTGTGTACCTATGGGAAAATGGAAAGCAGAAAAAAGGAGCCAAAAGAAGCAAAAAGGCAACATTCCACTCTCGTCGTCACCGGCCCAAGCAGGGACTCGGGCTTGCGCGGCTTGTCTAGGGCCGGGCTGCGCGATTCCGAGGATATCATAGATTGTTGAACCTTCGAGAGTGATCGCATTATTGAGAACTATATGCCCAGCTGCACCTGTATCAGTAACGGCAGCAACACGATGACATGCTACACGCACGGTGGCACCCACGTAAACCGAACTGTAGGGAGGATATAGAGTCACAATAATTATGCGCAAATCAAGACGATAGATAGATTCAGAAACTCAACGATTACAGGCGAATACGTACCTAGCTACCCCCTGCTAAGCCCTACTCATTCAGCAGGCTTCACCCGCACCGAACCGAACGCCATCACCAACGCATCCACCGAAGCAACCCACTCCATCCTCCCCTCACCTCCTTCACGACCCAAACATCCTCTCAAGCACCCGACGCACGCCACCCATCGCCGAGATCTAGTCGTTATACCTAGCCGGTTTACGTCTCCTCCTCCGAATCGGTATTGAATCATCATCGCTATCGTCCTTCCCGCCCAGATGTCTGACCCCGTCGCTGTCCGTCCAGCTACTGCCATTATACTCGTCGTCTCCGGTGCCGATCCTCCTCCGTCTCCTGGCCGATCGAGGTGCATCCGAGTCGGAGACCTCCACTTCTGCCTCCATGTATGGTGAGCCGGGGTCACTCGGGGTCGAGAGCGGACTGGACTCCACGACCTCTGCGGGTTTCCGGCGGCTTCGCAGTCGCGTGGGTGTCTCCTCGCCCAACACTACAGCAGGGGACTCCAGCTGCAGCTGTCGCGACGGCGTCTCGTTGTCCGGTGATTCCGGGTTCAGCTCCAATCGCGCCTCGGTGTGACTGTACCGGCTGCTATTCTGCACACTCGCACGCGTGACGCTGTGGTGAGTACTGGGAGCGCGGACAGTAGGTTCATCGAGCTCGACTCTACCGTTTTCGTAACCCTCTTCGGGCCTGGGATGCTTCGGCTTTCTACCCCGTCGCTTCGGTGTAGTGAAGGCCTTTGGTTGCTCGTCGTCGCCCGTCGTCGCATCGTTCGAGTTCTGGAATGAGTGGCTCGTGATTGTGTCCTTCTCTTCATCCCCCTTGTCCTCGTTAGCAACGTCGATCATGTCGGCCTCGTCGTTGGCCTCCATATTCTCGTTGACTTTGACTGTATCCCCCGGCTTCTCCTTTGGCGCGAAAGTGCCCTTAGCTGTACGCTTTCGCTTCAAATGGCCGGTACGCTTCGGCAGCAGCGGGTCCACCTGGGATGGATCGCGCGATTGGGCAGCAGATGTCAGCCTAGACTGAGTGCCCGATCGGGTGTCTTCTCGAGACTCTCCCAGGCCGGGTCGATAGTCTGCGGAATCGGACTCGTCGTGAATCATTCGTCTCCGTTTGCGAGCAGGAAGGGTCTCGAGATCAAGGAATGGGTCCTCTGAAGGCTCGTCGTCGCCACCTTCGTCACTATCGTCTTCTGACTCGAGAGCAGCGAAACTCTTCTTCTTCGGCTTCCGGCCCGGTTTGCGACCAGGACCGGTGCCGGGCTTTCGACCTGGTTTCCTACCTGGCTTCCTCCCAGGCTTCTTCTTGGATTTGTCGCCCTTTTCCGCAGCTCGTGCCTTGGCTTTCCGTCGCTTCTTCTCGTCCTTTTCTTCTTGTAACAGCTTCTTAGTCAGATTGGGGAAGTTCTCCCCGTAATGGAAGAATAGCTCTTCTCCGGCCTTGATCTCGCGGAGCGACGTGAACTTGATGCGATACTCGCCGTTGACATACATGATCCTCGGGGTGATGTTGCAGTTGCCGTCCTGATGATTTATGTATCGACTGAGGTTGCCGTAGATGGCGGCGTCCACCCAGATACCTTCTTGCTCCAGCAAGGTGAAGAGATAGGACGAATTGGAGCTCTCGTCGAAAACATCGCCCCGACGAGCCTCGCGCCGGACACCTTCGTCCTGACTGATCAGCTCACCCACGTACTCGATCACGAACTCATCGGCGCCGATATCCTCAGTAGTGAACAGCCCGTAGCCCGCAATTTTCGATTCGCCAAGCACAACAGACTTGGACTTTCCACGCTGCAGTGCGCAGTTCTGACAACCCGTCGAATGGAGGGTATCGTCATCTGCATTCTTCGGCATAGCTCTCTCCCTAGCGCCACAGGTTCCACACAACGCAGGATCGCATTCGCGGTTGAGCTGGATGCAGATGCAAGGCCTATCCTTCTGCTTGGCGATGCAACTCTTGCCTAGGGAATGACAAGCACATCCGGTGAACTTGTTGGCGCAGGTCTCCTCCGTACAGCGACAGAAGCGTTCGCACATGATATGGTTTTGAACACAGGGGCAATTCCTATCACACGGTCCATCGTGGTGACACGGGTCAAAGTGGTCCTTTCGCTGATGCTCATGGGTATTGGTTTGCTCTTGCCAATCGCCGATGAGCATCTTCTTCTTCCTATCGTACCATGGCAGAGGTTTGACTTGGAACGGCGTGGGCGACGCAGCATCGGGGAGCGACAAATCGAGCTTATCTATTTGTCGCTGGACGTCCCAGCAAGGACGGCCCGTCGCCACAGCAGTAGAGCACGGGACGGGGATGGAAGTGCCGTGGAAATTCAGATGGAAGGACTTCAGCAGCATGTTCTCGGTTTCGGTCCAGGGACGAGCGCGAGTACCTGGACGACCGTGCAGGAAGCACTCTTCGCCACAAGGATTCCTCGCCTTTCGAGGCGTCAAAGCCTGCTCCTCGTTCCTCTTCTCGGCTCGCTGCACGAGTTGTCGGCGTATCATGGGCGAGAGTCCACCGACGACCTCGACGGAGAACCGCTTGCGCTCGTTGTCGACGCCGTACTCGCCGTGTTCGCAAGAATGGCTCGTACACACGAGACAGCCGAGCAGAGAATATGTCTCTAGGAAGGTCTCGACCGACATGTCTGCCTCGCCGACCTTGGCTTGGCTGGGTGTATCCTTCATCGTCTTCTTCGTATCCACGATCGTGTCGACGGACTTATCGAGCAACAGGATGTCGCGGAGGGGAACGGCTTGGTCGCCCAGGTCTTCGTGATTGAATACTCGATCGAATGCTTCGGTGAACATACGGACGGACTTAGCAGACCGCGGTGAGCCGAGATCGTCGTTGTATGAGTTCAATATGCTTGACCTCTGCTGGGGAGTGACTGCATCGCTCTGCGTGGCTGTATGACGGATGAGTGTGGCTTTGTTACAGCCCTCGATGCCCAGTCGAGGCAGCCAGATATCGATATATTCCAAGAGTGTGGTGGCTCGTTCCTTTTGGATGGTCTTGACCACCTTCTCGTGTCGACTCAAGGTCGCGAAACCTGAAGTCTTGTCCATGGCTTCCAGGTTCTCAAGCCAGCGTCGGTAGATACCCTCTTCGTTGTCCGCCAGGTCTCGAAGATGTGGGACATATGTGAGCATTGTGTTTGGTGACAAGATGTTCTTCCTGATTTCCACGTGATGATAGGTATATCGAGGAGTAGCTTCCTTGTGGGTCTTGATGCAGATGACCTTGAAAAGCTCTCTCTTCTCCTGCTTGCCTGACCTTCCCTGGCCAACTTGCTATATGCCAAGTTTAGACACAAGCGCATTGTAATCCCATGTGAAGAGCTTTCTGACTCACCTTGGTCTTGATACGCATAGCATCGCTCGTGTCACCTCCTGGCTCCACGGGTGTTCTTTTCATGCCGGCGAACCAATCTCTCTGGCTGATATGCTGGGGGGTGGGTACATCTCTTTTCCAAGCATCGTGGATGAGACGAGCGGTCAATTTAGCGTGATTAGCACCAATCTCATGGGAGAATTGCCGGAGTGAGTTTTCGACCTTGTCAACGGTCCAATCCACCTTCTTGGGAGTCTGCGTCTTTGGAGTCCTCTGGATTTCAACAGTCAACGTCGTAGTGGGAACAGAGGCAGCAGGGGTGCTGGCAACGTCCTGGGGCATCTTCTTTGCCGGACCCGACGGCCTCATAGGTAATTGGTTGGCCTTGGCATCCTGAGCGGTCATTTTTGAGGACGCCGCTCTGGTCGTCGCTGGCATCGTCGCGGCCGGTGCAGCAGCTTCGCGATAGGCGATGGAATCCAAGGTAGCTGAGCTGGAGGGCTGACGATTGATGGTCGGGGGGCTGATTGGCTTGCGACTGCGGGTGGAAAACGAGAAGCTGTCGAGGAAGCTAGTCTTTGGCTTGTAAGAGATCTCCCCAAGCACCTCCTCCGAGGTATCCTTCTTGGGTCTCGTCATGATTGAATGTCATATCTTGGGGTGACAGAGGTGTGTGTGATGGTGGCAGAGGGCAAAAGGTTGTTGACTCTGCAAGCTCTTAACGGCTATGGCTTACTTCGTACTGCGGATTGAAGATGATGCAGCATGTGGTTGCTTTTCTAGTATACAGAAGCGAAGCGAAGGATGAAACGAAGATGAGAAACGATGAAGCCAGGTCCTAATTGATGATGAAGAAAATTGGACGCCGTGGATGACTATGTGAGGGTGAATGATGAAAACTGAGTCAGAAGGTATCGCAGATGGCAGATAGTTGGAGGTGCAGGCGTAGGTGCAGGCACAGGCACAGGCAGTTGTCCCAGCTCAACATCTAGCCAAAGTCAGTTTCTTTGAGCTAATGTGTGTGATGAGCTTATGTGACTGACTACCTACCTACTTATAGAATGATATGACACCATGTCTTCGCGACGATGGCCTGTTCTGCCTCGACGACAAAGCGGGATGAGGGTCTTATGGACGTGGCTCTCTCGCTCTCACCTTCTCATATCACATTGGAACTTCTGACGCGACTCTCAAGTCCCCGGCTACTTGGCGCAAATGACCTTGATGGGTCCAACGGAAGTGGGCGGATCCATGGATATTATTGGAGATGGATGATCCCCACCGGACGTGGCTGAAGTTCTGATTCCAGCTTGTGGCTTGATTGACGCACTCTTAGCCCTGAGCCTCTGCCTGATGATAAGGCAGCCGGGCGATATCATACCTATCTCCGAAAACAGGGGGAGCAGCTTCACCCACAAAGTTCAAACTCCCTTTTGCGAGGATGGAAGACTTCTGCTTTGGTGGTAATAATGGGATTGAACAGTAGAGAACTATCCTTTGTTTAACCGTGATGGAGCACATAACTGCTGCTTTATTAACATATCATGCATCATTTACTACTAACTGGCCCAAGGAGTATTTAGGAGTTAGATCTCTCTCTCTCTTCTGTTGTCTTATGAGTGAGCATCTGCAGCAATACGTTTTCTCACACCGCTACCTAATTGACACCTCAATTGACACAAAAGCAAACTCCCAAGTTGCAAAGATAGATAAGAAGACAAGGTCAACGCTGCATTCACACATAATGGCTCAACCTAGGCGATGGCAATGCTGCATCTGCGACTCTGTCAACAGCGGCGAGCTGCAGACCTGCATCAACTGTCGCCGGCCACGATGCAGTAGTTGTATCATTCTTTAGTCCGACGTATATCATTAGCTACGGTATACACGTTCCAGGCTCTTTCACACTCACCTTGAAGACTACAGCAAACCAGCTAATAGGTCAGCATCATCTATTCATAGTCATGGGTCAATGAACGTATGCATTATGGAGATGCTGCGAATCTAAGCTGAATGTCGTTGTTGGAAAGGAGAGAGTAAGGGGCTGTAGTCCTCTTCGGTGTAGAGGTTGCCATTTCTTCCAAGGGACAGCCAGAGTTTGTGTTACTTTGAACAAGTCTCGGCACTCTGCCAACTAACATGAGTGATAGCATCCACTCCCTCTCACGTTTTCTTTGTTATTCCTACTTCAACTACCCTACGTCAATTTCCTTACTTCAAGGTTCCTACTTCAGATTCCAGCTTTAGTCTCTACATAAACAATAGATTTTTATCAAGCAACCGGCTTTCTGAACACCTTTCCCTACCACTATGGAAAGCACAGCTGTGGCAAATAATGCAGCTGTTTCAGATATGTCTCGATCTCTACGCAGTACGATGCCCCTGCTTGTGATATTGAATAGTATTGAAGTGACAGCATAGTATTAAACTCCCTTATGCCAAGCCCCGTTCGCAACCGATTTCCCACATGTTGTTGACTCTGGTTGACAAGGTGACGACGGTGGCTGGGCGGCTGTCGCGACTGTTCGAGACTCGATGGCCCAGATCGAGAAGATGCTGATTATGACGGCGATGGACAGGGACGACGAGGCTAGGACCGTTCCGAGGTTAGTCGACGCGTTTGCTGATGGTGCATTTATCGAGAT
This sequence comes from Xylariaceae sp. FL1272, assembly GCA_022432385.1. Classification (NCBI taxonomy): domain Eukaryota; kingdom Fungi; phylum Ascomycota; class Sordariomycetes; order Xylariales; family Xylariaceae; species Xylariaceae sp. FL1272. The sequence continues at coordinate 173,319 of JAJJXC010000052.1, forward strand.
GCCGGATTTCCAGTTGTCGTCTGTCATTCGTCAGAGTGTCAAAGGGATTCGCCGCCGGGCGTGTCATTGGCTGACAGGGAGAAACTGGAGCCCCTAGGAATCGCATAGTCAGCTACCACCACCCCCCTAAAGGAGCTTCTAAAGCGCCCTAAAATAGCGAAGGCGTCACTAGACCAGCGGTGCGGGCAACGCTATCCAGCTGCAATGACGTAACTGACAGCGACGAGAGAGGCCTCGTTGCTCCCCTCCATCGCCCATTCCCCCATGTCTTTATTTATGTGCTGCCCGCTTGACGATCATCTCTCCCCTTCCCTCATTACTCGATCCCCATTCGCACACAACAAACAACAACAACTACTACTTCTACACACAGCACTATTCACGTATCGCATACGCCTCGTCCTCTCTTGACGTATCTGCTTTCACCCTCAATCTCGTCATCATTGTCGCAATATCATCACCCCGCACCCGACCGAAGCATCTTTGAGTGCCTGACCTACCTAGACTCGCACCCTGCGTTTGCCCTCGTTGTAATCGCTTGAGAAACCACTCCTCTACCTCCCGCATCTTACATCTCTCATCACCACCCTCTATCAACATGCATCGCACATACTCTATGCGCCAGTCGCGGGCGCCCACCGCTTCGCAGATCCAGGTATGTCATGACGACTGCGACGACTGCGACGACTACGGCCGTATCGATTGAGGCACAGTACTGACTGTCCTTGCTACCAGAACCCCCCTCCTCCGCCATCCACCACCAAGTCCGGTCGCCTCTTTGGCAAAGGTGGCTTCGGTTCGTACAACTCCTCCAGAATTGACCTATCGCATTCTGGGCTTACACCGGATGACAGGACATGCTCTCCGTCGCAATGCGGCAGGCGCCTTTGGCCCCGATCTCGCCAAGAAGCTCACCCAGCTCGTCAAGATGGAGAAGAACGTCATGCGCAGCATGGAGCTCGTCGCAAAGGAGCGCATGGAGGTTGCTGTACGTCTGATGTGCCTTTCGGCGCGATGCATACGATTGACTGATACTGACATGCAAACCACAGCAACAACTTTCCATCTGGGGCGAGGGCGGCGATGAAGATGTTTCTGACGTGACCGACAAGCTCGGAGTCCTGCTCTATGAGATCGCCGAGCTCGAGGACCAATACGTCGACCGCTACGACCAATACCGCGTCACCATGAAGAGCATCAGAAACATCGAGGCCTCTGTCCAGCCCAGCAGAGACAGTCAGTCCATTTCCCCCCCCATCCTTCGCGAAACACATGCTGACGTCACGATGATCAGGAAAACAAAAGATCGCAGACCAGATCGCCCAGCTCAAGTACAAAGAACCCAACTCCCCCAAGATCGTCGTCCTCGAGCAGGAGCTCGTCCGCGCCGAAGCCGAGTCCCTCGTCGCCGAAGCCCAGCTGTCCAACATCACACGTGAGAAGATAAAGGCTGCCTACACGTACCAGTTTGACGCCTTGCGCGAGCACAGCGAGAAAGTCGCCATTATCGCTGGCTTCGGCAAGCACCTCCTCGAGCTCATCGACGACACTCCCGTGACCCCCGGAGAGACCCGCGCTGCCTACGACGGCTACGAGGCAAGCAAGGCCATCATCCAGGACTGCGAGGAGGCCCTGACCAACTGGGTCACCTCCAACGCCGCCGTCAGCTCCAAGCTCTCCACCCGCGCCAGGACACTCTCCACCCGGCGACGCAACAACATCAAGGCCCGATCGGAGGGTATGGACCTGTCGGGACAGGATGCGCCGCTGAACGACCGTGACTCGTGGGTCGCCGCCGCCGAACACAAGGGCGAGTATGACGACGAAGAGGACGACGAGGCACACTCCGTCATGGACTCGGACAACGGACTGAACGGGGAAGAGCGCGGGAGACAGCCCATCGCAGCCTAGGCGAATGACGTGAGGGACGGGTCTCCCGAGATGGCCGGCACGTATCCGGACACGACTGTAATGTCTAATACAAGCAAAAAGCAAAGGCTCCTGTCAAGGCTAAAACACGGGTTCGAGGAGATGGGTGAAGAAAATGATCGCGCTGGCCCTGTGTCGAACGGGGCTGGAGGCATACTGTTGAGTTGAGGGGAACGGACATGAGGAGCACGGCGATATACCATGGGCGAGAATGGAAATGTACTTTACTGGACTGGGTACCTAAGGCATATGCAAGCGAAGAAGAAGCAGCACACGATGCCGATTCTTTTTTCATATCAGTGTAGTAATCATATCGTTAAGAACAACTGTCGTCGGTCCGCTCACAGGCTGATCCACCCTTCTGAGATGATTGATTGTAGTTTCACAAGCTTGATGCCGCGGACGGCCAGATACGTCACATACAGTTCGACGTTCACATAATATCCACCTTCAATTTTATCAATTACATTAAACGTACTATGGTTGACGACAGGTAGTTGTCCCCTTACATGCGAGTTTCCAAATAAGCCTACTGTATTGACATGTCGAATACAGTTTCAATATGAACAGCTCTCCGACCCCAATCTCATTTCCTTTCTGTCGGGTCAGGATACAGCTTACAACGGTAACAATTCCGCACTTCAAGTTTCTCTCCACAGGCCATATCAGACGCGCCTACAAAGGACCGTAGGTACATACCTAAGGTTCCGACGCCTCCGCGCCGAGGCAGCACATGCACCACACCACTCAGGTTCGTTTGTCGCGGCACAATCGTCTTATTGGCGCCGATACGATGACCGAGATGACTCAGCTCCATTGACGCTACATGACAGCACGTTCATGCATTGTCACCAACAGTTGGTACTCCTTGAGGCTGTGAGATGACCTGCGGCGTGCCTGTCTCTTGATATGAGAGACTCAGACGTAGAAAGAAAGATAGGAGAGGGTTGGTGGGTTTGGAAGTCTGACCGGGGTGCTTTCAGCTGGACCCGAGAAGGCGGTTTACTGCGTTGCTCATCTTATTTTCCGCTGCAAGTCGAGGGGTCGTCGGTCTGTTGGGAGCAGAGGGTACAGGTATGCTGCGTTTCTGCGCCGTTCTCTCGGGCCTTTGGGGATGTATGTGTGCGGAATTAGATTTGGGGAGGTGCTACATATATCAATGGAATGGCTGTTTGATATCGAGCTGCTGACTTTGGGTGTACTGAAATTTGGTGCATTTTGTCATATCGAGAGCGGCGATGGCTACTCTTTTATCGGACATGGAGAAACCGACAGCTGCGGATGAAACCCTAACGACGTTCATCAAAGTCGAGAATCAAGATGGCAGGACAACACAGATAGATCAGAATCAGGAAGGGCATCTGTCGGGTTGGAGATTACATACGCTGACAATTGGGTAGACTCCGTCCCTTCATCTCACAGTTGTAACTCCCCTCGCCCCTTCATTGCTCCCGTTCCCGTCTCACGTTACTAACCTCAACCTCACCCCAAACACTAACACATCCCAGGCTCTGTGTAGGAACCTTTCTAGTGAACCTCGAAGTGTCAATCGTCAGCACGTCCCTCGTGGCCATCACAAACGACTTGAAGCACTTCAGCCAGGCAACATGGGTCGTCACCGCTTATCTCCTGACATACACGAGCTTTATGATCATCACCGCGAAACTGAGTGATATGCTCGGACGGAAGAGCGTGATGCTGTTCTCTCTAGGTGTCTTTACGGTGTTTTCGGGGGCTTGTGCTGCGGCTGGGACCATTGTTGAGCTGTATGCGACACAATTCATTTCATCTGTTGTTGTGCAAATCCATATATTGCAGTTTAAATGTCAATGGCAGTAGTCAGAGCTCTCTGCTGATCAAACGACTCAGCATCGTACTAAGAGCCCTCCAAGGCATAGGCGGCTGCGGCATCTACGCCCTATCCATCGTCGTCGTCGTCGAGATGGCACCCTCGAGCAAGTGGCCACTATACATGATCATCTTCACCTCTTTATTTGCCATTGCGATGATACTAGGCCCAATATTCGGGGGCCTGATCAATGAGTACTCTCGTTGGGTCTGGGTGTTCCTCCTCAAGTAAGTCTGACCTCATTTATTCTAATAGATCGTTCTTTATTGAAGTCGGCGTACAGTGTGCCAGGTGGCGCCGTTGCGTTCGTCCTCGTGGCCATCTCTATGCCTGCCAGGTTCCCGCATCAGAACAACCCGGATGCTAAACAACACATTTCCCTTGGTCGTATTGATTTTCTCGGTGGGTTCCTACTCCTTGCTGCTATGACATTGTGGATCACGAGCTTTGAACAAGCAGCGAATTTGTACCCTTGGTCGTCGGCGACAGTTTTAGCACCTCTCGTTATTGCCATCATCCTATGGGGATTATTCTTCGTCTCACAGTGGTGGGTGACGACGAAGGAAGGCGAGGTCGAACCCGTTTTCCCCTGGCGGTTCTGCACAGATCGCGTTGTCATGGGCATCATCGCGTAGGTGACAAACCTGCCCCAATCAATCATTCGAGAGACATACGATACTAAACAACACAGAAACTCATTCTTGAGCGGCACAATATCGACAACGTGCATCATAAACATCCCCCTTCGCTTCCAAACCGCCGCCGGGCTTTCCGCACTACAGGCCGGCATCCGACTCATACCCCTAACCGTCACATTGCAAATCGGCGCCATGCTAGTCGCGATACTCACGAAGAAGGGGCGAACTGCACCGATCTACCTGTTACTCGTTGGTGCCGGCCTGCAGCTCATCGGCGTCGTGTTTTTAAGCCAAGGGGATGCCAAACATGCCACATGGAGCGGAATATATGGGTTCGAGGCCGTGACGGGAGTAGGATTGGGACTGACTATCGGCGTCGTGACGCTGATGATGCCTCACGCTTGCGAGGTCAGGGACAGAGGTGCGCAAAACTCTCCGCCCGCCTCCTATTACACACTAACGATACAAAGCAACCGCGACATCGGCAATCATACAATTCAGGTTCCTGGGCGGCGCGACTGTGCTCGCTATCGTCACGGCAGTGGCGAACAAATGGATACTAGACGTTCTCGCCACGCTCGTGTCACCCGAGCAAGCGATGGTGATATTGAGGGACTCGGCGGCGATTGGAGATCTGCCTGATGCGACGCAGATGGCCGTGAGAGAATCGTTTGTGCAGAGCTTTGATCTCCAGATGAAGATCTTGATTGGGTTTGCGGCTGCACAGTTCCCGGTTACGTTGCTCATGTGGAAGCGGAATCCCCTGCTGCTTGATTGATGGTGCTGTTACCTGAAGGCTTGTTTGGTGGAGTGAAGGCCTGTTGATGGAGGTGTTGCATTGTGGATGTGCGGATTGGCGTGGCATTTGAGTTGTTGGAAGCTGGGATCTCATACGAACATCCAATGGTTAGGCCAGTGTCGGGAATGATGGACCTTGCTCTTGACTTCAACAGAGCGAGATTGGCTAGTGCTTAGTCCCAGATTCCAGAACTCATGTTGTTACTTCGATATCAGTCTCCCCATTCATATTTGCCATCCAAAGTGATGCGAAGTTGTTGCATTAGGCAATCTAACTCAGAATTCAGGATCCTATCGTACAAGATGTGCCCCCTTTCGTCACTTGCTACCATTTCTTGCCATTTTCTCTCGGTTTCTGTCTCTTCTGATCTGATCACCTTGTCGCCTGCTGCCAATTGCCATTTTCTCTCGTGTTTTCGTCTTTTCTGATTCTCTTGCTGCCAATTTGTTTCCATGTTCTCTCGTCTTGCGTCTTTTCTTGTCCCCTTGCCATTTTCGTGCCATTTTCCTCCCAGGTTGTTTTTCTCTTTTCTGATGCCCTTGTCACTCGCTTCTCGCCCCGCACGTACTTTTGTCGCCTTCCTGTGCAACTACGCAACCATCCATCAACTAGTTGTGATATGCAAGGCGACGCTCTTGTCGAGGGCAGGTACACTTTATTGTATACCACTCCTGGAGTGTAAGCACGTTGGTCTTCTTGGTGGCTAGTGTTCGCTTCAGACACTCCCTGGCAGCGTTCAACTCTTGGCGAGGGAAGCAGATCATGTTGTCGTCCTCGACGAGACCCATGAGCTCTGTGTGTGCAGAAGGGTTGTGGCGCGAAACATTGCGAAATTCATTCATATCAGGAATTGGGTCATTGAGGCGTCGAGTAATTGGGGGCCGTGACCAGTCGCTAAACACGCAGAATATAAACTGCACGTTGGGCAGGTCGTTCACAATGCATGATGGACTGCGTTGTGAAGACCAGTACTTGCAGCAAGCCAGCGATAGGCCTGGGACCGGGAGATTGTACCCAAAATCAATCTCGCTGATATACAACATGGCTCGCCGCACGTCCCGAAAATCAGCGGGGCTCGGTACCACAGACTGCCAACCAACAAGCTGTGTGGGTGAGCCGTAGGCGCGTGGCATCTCTGCCTGGAGCTTCCGGTCTAGGGGGTGATCGAAGACGAAAATGTCGTGGCGGGCGCTGAGGAAGATGCGGCCGGGCCATTCGTAGACGCTCTTCTTGTGGACAAGACGTGGTCCCTCTCCTGGACGTCTCAATGGCATCCTGGCCGGGTGTGATTCATCATCTCCCCATCGTGTTCCACCCGGGCTGGTCGGTCCGACCTCGATCTCCGGGATGGTCGTTCCATTCTCGTCCTCCTCCAGGATTGTTTCGTGCACGACTCTGCAAACGAGCAGTTCGATGGGGTAGAGGCGCTTTGCAACATCGCGGCTCTCGCGCGAGGCGGAGAAGTGGGGTGAGCAACCCAGGCTCGGGTGACAGATGATTCGCTTGGCAGAAAGGTCGGCGTCGGTATAGGCGTGATCGACTGAGGAGATGGGGACGAGGCGGTCGCGGTGGTGGGAAAGGATGGCATGCTCCCAAATCTCGAATCTCAGCTCGATAGGGAGGCGCGGGAAGGGATGGAACTCGGTGAGGCTCTCGCGGCCGGGCAGGACAGTGACAGCTGTGGAGGTGTCATTGCTGTTGTTGTTGGACATGTTGCCAAGGGCGACGTGGTGTTCGTCGGGAGCGTTTGCGCCTCCTGACTCGGTCGGCGATGACATGGTGAGATGCTGAGACGGCACGGCAGGATCCTGAGAGGGATCGTCAGACTTTGCGCCGAGATCGCGTGGTCGGCGACTCAAGAGAAGAGACTTACACAGTAGTAACACGCACGCACCCTGGACGAGGATGAGGTCACGGAGTTGGATGGAATGCAGAGAGCCGCCGTAAGTAAGCAGTAGGAACACGCACCCGCGCGATGAGGATGAGGTTGAGGTTATGGAGTTGGATGGAGTGCAGAGTCGCCGTGAGTAGGCGATGGCGATGAAGATGGCGATGAAGAAGTGTGAGGACCAGTGTGCGAGGTCTGGTGTGTGAGGTGGGTTGTGACGGCGCAAGTAGCAACGGCGGAAAGAGCATCTACCACTTTTCGTCTTATGTCGATTTACTTGACGGCATGGACCTACTTGGTGCGCCGAACAACAGGCTGCAAGCTTGGAGCGCATTCAATAGTTCTGTCTCGGCGGAAGGTGCTCTCCTTCTCCTGTAGCTTTGGCAGGCACTCTTATCCTCAGCAAAGCTGGCGTTTGTTGAAAGCCAGGCACCCAATCTACGTATTTGGATAGTGGTTCATGTGCACAGCTGCAAAAGGGGGAACATCTAAAATTGCTCGTATATCTTTTCATTTGATATCTGGTGTGTCATCGTGGGAGATAGTCTCCTTCTTGCTTGGTACAGGCAAACCACGTTCAAACATTGCTATTGCGTCTACTCATAGCTTCTGTCCTGATGTCTACACCTAGCCAACTGTTAAAGTACAAAGCAAATCATCTTCACACACAAGCACAAGCTGTGTGTCATAGTCTATTGACAAAGCTGCAAGATATATAAACTAGGAGCAACCCGTTACTTAGAGATATGCAGAAGGAGCGATCTACTTGAGACGAAAGGCTACATCTATTTTGGTTGCCTGTGCCATTGTGTTGCTGCATTGCTGTTCGTTCAATGGAATTGCTAATGGGATCATGAACTCATCCCTCTGCTATTGAACATTCAATCACATCTCCTTCCTATATAAAAGTGCCGCCTACGTCGCCCCAGGTTCACCTTTTCTTCTCTCCTTTTACATAGTAGCAACCACAGCACCACTCGTGAATCGCCTGTGTCAATCTCTCATCGACGTTACAGCTTGTGTCTGTCTTTGCCTCTCGTGCGCGTCCTCGACCTCACGACTCGTGGTCTCTCACAGCGCTGCTACCTCGTCTTCCCGCACTTGTGTACTTGGAACAACACCAACACAAGGCCCAACCACGGATCACGTCACCTCTTCTCTGACATACAGCTGAGACTGTGAGTTTCCCGCCAATGCTCTTTTCTTCAACTCTTTCATGTTCATGAGCAAAAGCTAATCGACAGCACCTGACAGGCAACATGGCGGCACCACAAGCAACGCGCCTTCTCTCTGAACACGAGACTGCTGGATCTCAAGACTCCCAGCAGGAGCTGGAGATAACATCGCCGACAGGAACAGCACTGGTGCTCGCCGAGCCTCAGGCTGGCCCATCTCAGAGCTCGAGCCTCTCCCTGTCGACGAACAGCAGACCGACCATCGCGAGGACATTCCAGCTCTTCCCTCAATTGCCCCCAGAGCTGCGCATCATGATCTGGGAATTCGCCGTTCTAGAGCACAACCGCGATCGTCTCGTGGTATACTTCATTTGGCCACAAAGGATTACGTCCATTACGAGCGCTATGTGTTGCTCTCCTCATTTCTCGGTCTCGCAGGAAAGCCGCTACGTCGCCCTCCGTCTATACCCGATGCGCGTTCCTATCACGGGTACCAAGAGGTTTAAACGCAGCAACAACCAGCGCTATGATATACCGCAAGAATCAGCGGTGTATCTCAGTCCCGAGCATGACGTGTTCCTCATCGACCATATCCTGTATCTCCGGCGCCGTGCGTCTGCCTTTGAGCTCATTGAATCGGAGGAGCTCACCCCTAACCAGCTTGCGCCAATGCAACGAGCTGTTGTGAATCAGCCCACCAGTAGATTATGTGAGCACACAACATTTACCACCCTCATCTCGGGCAGTGCCAATGCGCACTACAAGAAATGTAATGTCTTGAGCCGAGTGGGTTTCCCTGCACTCAAGTCATGCTACAACGCAACGACTAAGGAGCGCTCTAACAACTCGCGTGGCCTTGTTCGTGATAAAGGTTTCAAAAACTTCATTTACAACAAGAAGAAGCTCGCAACACTTGGTGGTTTGCGTAAGTGGATGGATGTTGTGGAAGTCAATGGAGAGGACTTGGACGTTTTCCGCTCTGGACAGAAAGTGGATGGGAAGTGCATCTGCCAATATCAGGGACCGCGAGATGAGGGCCAGGAAGTATCGCTCAATGGGGAGTAGGTGCTCTTGAGAGTTGCAGCGACATGGAGAAGGGGTAAAGGGAAAGGAGAAAGAAAAGGAATCGGAAAAGAAGGGAGAAAAAAAAGGAAAAAAAGAGGAAAAGGAAAATAAGGGGCAAAGGCATACAGTGGTTTCAAAGGAAGAAACTCTGCAATGCGCTCGGAGCTGAGGATCTTAACGAGCACAGACAGCTCATTCAGTAGATGCTCTACACATTCGCGTAATGAATTCAATGACTATGTACAACTCAAAGGCCCGTGTGATCATCTTGTAGTTCTTGAAACTTACATGCAGCATTGTGACCGACGACAGAGGCACACGCATGTGTCAGCCAGCACAGCGTGAATCGGCACTTGCTTCTCGAGCCTCCCCGTTGGGCTCATGCTATCTTGCAAGATTACGTGATACCTATCGGCATATCCCTCCAGAAACATGGAGCACATTGTAATCCTATATAGCATGAGAGATAGAGAGTTTGTGTGGCCCAGCCCTGGAGTGTGTGTGCCCGACGTTGCAGAGGTGAGACTGCAGACTTCGTCGAATGCCCCCCAAAACCCGTTTCAACAGAGAAAGTATACTTCTAAACACCGACCCGAGTAATATAAGGAATGCAACCTTACATACCTAGTACACGTCACTGGCGCCGAACAGCACCAACAACTGGTTCGTCTATCAACCTAGATGCAGTGTACCGCGAGATTCGAACATGTGCAACAAACAGCGAAGTCTCTGTCTATCTGCAGGGTGGCAGTTAGCGAGCTGCACTGTACGTAGGTACCTGTAGAGTCCGATTGGCCTATTGTGGTCCTCTGCATGCTCGGTCGTGCTCATTGGCTCCAGGGCATCATTGGCCCCTATGGAGTCATTCAACTTTCAACTTTGGCTCCAATTGCTTTCCGAAGCCAACGTCTGTCATCATACACCCTCTATCTACCTTTACCTTGGGTGATGGGGATCGTACGCTGTTGGCTAGGGAAAACGCCCGGTCGCAATCTGATGTGTAGCCCCCATTGGCAGGAGACCATGAGGGGAGAATAGCTGCTATGCGCGAATGCTCCTCTGTGATCGCTATTTACGGCCTATATGAACCAGCTCGGTCGCCTCTTACTAGATAATAACGACAACGCAGGCAGAGGGGATGCTTACGATGCACCACGAACGCTTCAGACCTCGCAAAATGATTCTCTTGATGTTGCTCTTGGAATTGCTGACGTGAGTTCCTCTTCAAGTTGACGCAAGATGGTACTCTTATTGGAGAGGAATATGATGGGCCGTCGTAGCCAAGGCTCTACTTGTAATCTCACCCACAGCAGTGATGAAGACGATCGTCTCTTGGCCCATTCGATCACAATATTTAATGATGGGATTCCTCCATTGATGCTTGAGTTGAACATTATTAGCAACTCGAAACATTGTCTCCCTCCACCGTAAACCCAGCTGATACCATGTCAGACCCCAGAGCAGAGCTTCTCAGGGCTCTAAAAGGCACAAATGCCGTGATTCCAGACTTCGGGAAGCTCATGAAGCACTATCCTTCCAAAATCCACCCCGAGGTCGACGCCCTTGAGAGAGATGTCCACAAGGCTCTTGAACTGTTCGTAGCACCGTTCGTCATCCCACAAAACTGCGTCAGGGGGTCTCACGAGTAGCTCATAGGATATTCCCCGATGCAAAAGACGAGAAGAGGCTTCTGAAAATGAAGTCGGCGAATCACGCTTTGCTGGGCGCCTCTTGGTGGCCCTATGCATCATTTGATGCGCTCTGCATCGTCACTCATGTTGGTGTCTGGGTAAGCGAGGCCCATAGTCACACCTAAACCCAAGGAGCGTGGTGAGAAGATCATGTATTCGTTGCTAATGTCACTTATACACAGTTATTCTGCTGGGATGACGGTAAGAGGTTCTTCCCAACGCGTCCACGGTCCGATGTGTCGATATATCGGGGAGCGACTAATACGAGCAGAATTCGACTCACACGAGTTCTCAACAATGATACGTGACGAGGATGCTGCAAAGAGATTCCGCCAAGAGACCATTTCATACATTGAAGCGAGCCTGTCCCAGAACGGGGAGTGTGACTTGTCGGACATTTCTACCAACCCGCTCATCACCAGCTTCGAGCGGATTGCTCAGGCCGTCCTGCGCGTCTACACGCCATGTTAGATACCTGCGATCCGCGTTCCAAGACTGTACACGCTAACTAGCATACAGTCCAAATTGACCGATTGCTTCAGGAATTCCGCTACTACATTGACATGACTGACGAGGAGCAAACCCTAAAGATGGCAAATCGCCTACCGACGGAGGGTGATTACATCCACCGACGGCTGGGGACAAGCGCCGTCGGCCCATCCTTGGCTACTCACGAGTATGTTGGGAACCTAAAATAGTATATATCATTTTCCCTGGCAGAATGACGCTAACACGGGTGATATCCCTCAGATACGCCCTGGGAATTGAGCTTCCGCACGAGGTAGTGCAGTGCGATGCGATGCAGGCCGTCTGGTATGAGACAAACTTTATCATTTCAATGTATGTCTGCACACGCCCAGAAGCTTTTGATTACAATCTGATCCGATGCAGAACAAATGACATATTCTCCCTGAAGAAAGAGGTGGTCAGTCTACTACCTCAGTCATTAGGACGTGTATTTAGGCTATGGCTCATCTTGTCTTAGGAGCAATGCGAAGTTGACTCGATAGTTCCAATACTATTCTGCAAGCGAGGGTCCCTGCAAGAAGCTGTGGATGAGGCAACAGAGATGGTTCGAACCTCAATCGAGCGGCTCGATGCTGCCGAGCAGACGCTGCTCGAACTGTATTCGTCGTCACCCGACCTGGCCGAAAACATTCGTCTTTTCGTGCAGAGTTGCAGATATGGCTGTACAGGTAACCTTGGCTGGAGGTGAGTTACCGTCCCCAGAGTAGAGCAAGTGGATTGGCCTGCAGCGTGACTAATACGATGAGGTAGTCTGCGAACACGACGCTATGGGTTGATGGTCGATCCCCAAACCGTCGACGTCCACATTTCTCTATAACAATGAGTTCAATAATGTGGTCATATGTCGACGGTGACGTCTAGCCCTCTGCGAGAGAAGTACTTCTGTCTGTTTCGGTTGCAGCTGTACTGGATTGAGCTGTTGGAGAAATATGGAGGGAGGCTCGGCCGCTGAGTTGGATCTTGGACCCAGTTTCTGTTTCTGTAAGACATTATTTGAAGTCGGTGCGAGTTCGAGATGCTAGCTGGTGATTTTTTGAATAATGCAGAGTTGATGAAACATATCGGGGTAACGTATCTGTACGAATTCTATTGATAGGGGTTAGTTGACCTGGTGAAAGCTCTCATCCTTCCATCTAGCGCTGGAAATGGAACCGGATACTTATTTAGTGTTCTTCGAAGCAATATTGACTGATGCTCGCCAGCAGTATGGCTAGGAGCATGGCTTGAATATTAAAGTCCCCTCTGGAGGAGTGTGAAGCCCTCGTCGACTTCCTATCTCCACCAAGCCGGCGATACGTCTGAGCCTCAACCCCTCCGGGTCTCTCTGGCGATGCTACATGCTCCATGCGGCTTGCCCTCGTTCTTTTCGGGAAAAGTGAGCAGGTCAATGGGCATTCCAATGGGAGCCAGTCGTGTAGTGACCTTGATTGAGTCTGGACCCAAAAACATCTTCTATCCAGCGTCCCTTGTGTTCCTAGATGAGCTCCTTCACACCAACCTGATTTTGGGTCCTCCAAGCAACCCAGAGCTTGAGGCTTCAAAGTGAGCATCCTCACTCTCATCCTTCACCCTTTGTCTCTTGCTCTGGTCAAGGTTTCGGTTGTTGACTTGCAGCCTGTAGCCTTCAGCCTGCAGCTTTGCTACCCCTTTCGTGCTTGCCTGGCCCTTTGTCTGCTATCCCATCGAGTCTTCCAGTATGGCTCCAGCTCCAGCCTGCATCACCGAGATGGAGATTTCCAAGGCCATCTCCATCCACGACACGAAGGTCCTCAAATACATCGTAACCGGTGTCTGGATCGTGCGCCGTAGCCTGACGCATCGCAGTAACACCGGGGAGCCCAGCATCTGCCCCACGGGGGGCTGGTCCCTCAACCTGACCTGCGACAACGGCCAGATCCTCAGCATCTTGCCTGTATCCCTCAACGACAAGCCCTGTCCCTCTGTCAAAGTCGTGGTCACGGAGATCTTGAGTCCCGAGCAGGCAGGAGAGGGAAGACCTCGCTCCTATCTGTGTACCTTGAGCGAGGAATTCCATGGTCGCAGTGCAGTCCCCGGGACGACTGTGAAGGATGTGATGGAAACCATCATCAAGTCTGATCTTGATCGCTATGGTCTCAGAGGTCCAAGAGGTATGTCTTATGTGCCACGACTGAATCCAGGATCCAGGGGCAGAAATACTCTTTCCCCTTTCTACCCATTCCAGCTAGGTCGAGATTAATCCTAGCGCTTGTGCGGACATCGGACCACTTCCATTCCTCCATCGCGGACCTCCTACGTCCTCACTTCAGTCTTTTCCCGCCAGTCACTAACTCAACTTTCTCACAGGCCTCCGCTACTGGCTCCTCCTCGCCCTCTTCGCCATCAAGGAGCACTACAACGAGACACCCCTTTCCCCTCGGCCCCTGACCGACGAGGCCGTCCTGCGGCTCCCCACGCACGAATGGGTAGAGCACGACGGTACACTGCTGCACGGTGCACCCATGACTTCAACCCCCCTCGTGTTCGGCTACTTGCCCTTGACCACCATAGGCTCCCCGCAGCATAAGGTGTTGATGGAATGCCAGCGTCGACTCTTCCTCGCTGGATGGCTACAAGGCCAGCGATGGATATCCCGGTATCTGGACCCCTGATGCCCTCCCAACACACCGCACTCAAGCTTGATGGAGGAGTCGCCAGCTAAGAATCGAGGCTGTGATCTATTCGTTTCCAGCACCAGCACCCGTATCTCAGGCTATCTCTGTCCGATTTGGGCCATTCCACAACCTCTGATGCCCTGTATATGCATGTGCAGGAGGCCCAGCCCCCATATAGCCGAAATATGGGCACGTGCGTCACTGCCCGCCGCTTAGACCAGCGAATAATAGACCGATAATCGACGAACTCTGCGTCAGCGCTGCACGCGTCATTGAGGCCTGCTGTTTCAACATGTTTCCTTTCCGGTGTAGGCTCGATTTGTCTGAGGAAGTAGATGTGGATGCGACCTTGACGCGGGAATGCGAATTGCTTTATGCAACTTGTCTGATTGTTTCTAGTGCATCCTTTTGCATTTCGCCGCAACATTAGCCTTCAAGGCTGTCCACACATGAAATTGTGACTTGATTGAGCCCTGCTATTCATTCCTGCGAGACAGCAAAACCGTAGCATCTCCCCTGTGAACACACTCGCCTGGTCAGTCCACGTCAGCAGCAGTTCATGTTGTGCACATCTCCTTTCATCTCCACTCGTCGTATCGAAGCCAATCCAAATGTTATTGTTTCACTCGCTCAAAAGACATCAGGCATCTCTCAGTCTCTCTAACTTCGAGGTTCGGTGCTACCAACGCCAACTGTGACCGATCGCCCCAAGGTATGCCACAGCAGCAGACAGCACATACTGAAGCTAGCTGTTGTCGCTGGCCTTGTTTTGATTTATTGGGTGAATAAGTGAGTCAATTGCACTGATCATCACGATCATTTTGATACAATTATCTGTGCCTAATTCGCATAGGGCTGCGAGGATGCTAGGTTCCGTAACGGGATCAGACCTGCCTCCCCGGGTCCTCCACGCTGCAAATCCCAGCACAGTCAGGAGCATAACTGCATCAAGTATTCATAGATCCATACACTAAAGCTACATCACCACTCATACACCACCTCATACCACCCCATAACGCCACGCATACTCAATCGCTATACCGCGCATCAGGAATTATAGTCTCCAGCACCGTCCGAGCCTCATCTCTCGTCCCAGGCTCGCTCCAGTTAATCGACCGCCGCCACTATCGACGATCCTCTGCAGGGCCCGCAAACTTGACGCTCTTCCTCCTCTCCCTCTCGCCCGTCGCAATGCCAAACCCACTGCTCCGACCAGGACTCGAGCTAAGAATCCCCATCAACCCCCCCGATGATCTCGCATCCCTCTCGTTGCCGCCCAATGCCTCCCGCACGCTCTCCACAGCGCGGCTCTGCGGCACCTCGAGACCGTCACCGCGGACACTACCCGCGGGTGTCGAATTGACCGAGGCGTCGACGCTCGCTCGTGGTTTCGCATCGGCCTTCTGGAGACCTGTGACGATCCCGCGATACTGTTCTCGCATGGCACGCCCCAATTCCTCGGTGCGGGCCGTCGTGCTTTCGTTGCGCCATCTACCGGGGAGACAGGCATGGCCGCAGCCGTCGGCGGGACAACAACCGTCGCTGTTGGTTTCCGGCGAGAGGTCGGAGTAGATCGACGTCGAGTCTGTCATTTTGCTGTGGTCCACGAGCGGCGGGGCAGTGATGGGGCCGTGCCATTCCTGTAAGCAGCTGGCGTGGCCTCCATGTGCGCATCCTGGACAGTACCACCACGTCGTGAGGAATGCATCGTCGGGGGAGGTAGAAGCCTGGGTCAGGCCATCACCGACAGTCGACGCAGACTGGGCATCAAGAGCGGGCTCTCGGTGACCACATATAGCACACGGCGCAACAAGTGCCCGACAGCGTTCGCACTTCCAGATCCCTGAACTGTCGGGTGAGGTTCGAACAATCTCGCGAGGTTTGTGACACGTCGCACAAGCAAAACCCACAGCGACTCTGTCCTGCGCAGGTCGGAAGATGGAGGGGTAGTTCTCGCCCCAGATGTCCAGCCCTGAGGGCCAACCACGGACGCACAGATTTCGTAGCAGGGCAGCTTCTACAACGAGTCGCATGTTCATGAGACGGCTATGGTGTTGTCGCAGGACGGCGGCAGCTTGATGGTCGTCGATGACGTCATCCGGGACTAGCGGCTTGAGGAGCAATATCATGGCTGAGGCGTTGAGGGGTGACCGCTTGGTCTCGAAAGCAAACGCCCTTGCCAGCATCTGATAGGGGTTGATTGGCGGCGATGTCTCTCTCGGAGGGGGATTCGACGAGATCGGATACGGGTAGTCGGGATCGTCATCCCAAGGCAAGTAGTCTGTCTCTGTGATGGTGGGCGAATCGTGATCTTCTGGTCGCATTGATTCTTTGCTGGGCTTGGGTGTATTACTCTGTTTGGCAGGAGGAGTCTCCTTGAGTTTCGCAGAGGTGTATGCCGACTCCGACTCGGGAGGGTCACTGGAAAGGGTGTCTGAAGTCGTCTGAGATGTCATGTAATCTGCTGTGAGGTTGCTAGAGCCATGTCTCTCCAGAGCTGGTGGGCCAGGGAGTCGACGATGTTCTGGAGACTCTGAGATCTGTTTGCCACGTATCCTACTGCCGTACTCGTACTCGTAACTCCCCGAGCTCTGTTGTTGCTGTCTTCTCAATAACGGCTGGGAACTGCCAGTCGACGAGCTGGTGAGAATCGAGGTCTGACGGCTTGCCTCCGACAACGGAAAGATGGGAGGGAAACTATCGTCCGAGTCGTGTCTCGATGCTTTTCTCCGATGACTGTTGGGTGACCTTGGCTCTGTAGGCTCGATTCTCAAAGGTTCTCTTCTCTGCGGCACATCGATAGCCGTGGCCGCGGGTAGCTCTTCCACAGCGTCCATGTCGTAGAAGTCATATCCCTCCGTGCTCGAGATCTGGCTTTCCTGGCTGATGACAGACAACGGAGCCGAGTCGAGACGACGTCGGGGGCTCTGTATTGCTGAATGAATCGCCGGGCCCAGAGAGAAGCTCTCGGCTTCTGTGACTGGTGTCAATCGCTTCTCCGTGTTGACCCCATCAAAGTCGACCGGATACTCCTGAACCGGGCGAGCAAGAGGCGTAGCTAGATTGGATTCGCTATCGATCTCCTCGGCTAGCAATGATCGTGTATGTGTCGGGCGGCTCTCTATCGATGTGACTGAGGGTGCTTTCCGCGGTGTGTCGGCACCATCCACCCCGAGCCTCACTGAAGAATTGACTCTCTGGGGCACGGGTCTCTCGTTGTCGACTTTGACGGAAGACTTTTTCTTCTCGGGTCTCGTCAGTCGCCGTTCCAGATGATACTTGGATCTGCTTTGAAGGAGCATGTTCATGGCGAATGACAGGATACGCCATGTCTGAGCAAGCCTGAATTGGCTCACGCTCTCTGCAGCGCGGGCGTATTGGTCCATAATCTCCAGTACTCTTTTATCCAGCGGCTCTGCAGTCTCGGGGCTGGATTCGGGAATTGGAAGCCCTCGCTCGAGTATTTCGAGATATTGCTGCGAAAAGAACTGATACGTATCGACCTTCGTAGCTGCTGGGACACGTCCGATCGCCATGACCTGCTGGGGCCGGAAAGGGTTGGTCAACTTGATGGCTGTCTCCAATCCAATGGTTTCTTTCTCGAGCCCGTGTCCCGAGGGAGGTGTAGTGCTGAGTGACTGTGTCTGCTGAGTTCCGTTCTTCCGTCTGCTACTGGATCGTCGTTTGGGCCCCAAAAAGCTACCAATGACGTCTTCTTCCGAGTCGCTACGACTGAGACTCAGTGTCTGCCCAGTCGGACTAGAACTGTATGAGGCTGTTGGTAGTAGATCACTCGCTCTGATGGCCGACCGAGGTCTCGGAGTCTGATGTCTCTCCTCGAGAAACATGAGGACCTCTCCACGAGCAGAAAAGTCAAGACTCGACAATGGCTGACGATCCACCACTTTCGGGGCAAACGCCACGTCGCATTGTGTGAATCCATCCTGTCCAACAGCCCACAACAGGTCCTGGTCATGCCAGAGAAGGTTGTAAGGTGAGTTATCAAACATCTGAATCTCTTTGTAGGGCATGGTCGGGCGGGCCAGATCCCAGATGTGCACCGAGCTGATGCCGTTCTTCTTCAACTGGCTTCCTTCATCGTACGCCACGGCCACCTGGGCAGCTCGTCGACCCTGGGCAGTTGCCGACCATAAGCCGGGTCGCCATGACACGCAAGTGACGGGAGCCGGAGCGTTGATAGTCCACTTTGGCTTTTGTCTCTTCTCGGCTTTGGTGGACAGGTCCCAGACCGAGCATTTGCCGTCGAGACCCGAACTGATGAGGTGGTTTCCGTCGGGGTGCCAAGATATCGAGGTCACGCCCTTTTGGGGATCATGGGCATTGATTTTGAGGAGAGGTGATCTCGGGTTGCGAACATCCCATTTCATGATAGCCCCGGATTCGGTTCCACAGGCGAAGATGACGCCATCCTTGGGCGACCATTTGATATCGCGAATGGCATCGGAGTTGCACCGAAAAGCCTGCCGAGTTCGAAACGTCAGGCCATTGCGGCTCTGGACTGGGTCTTGGATATCTAGACAACGTACGATACCGTCCTGTCCGCCGGAAAGCATCAATGTCTTCCTGTGGGGGTTGATGTCGAGCTTGTTGACTTGGCGCGATCCCTCCCACGTCTGAACGCACTCCAGGCCATTGCTCGAATTCGGCGTGAGGCGGTTGAGGTTGTACATGAAGATCTTGCCGTTGGCACAGGCGGTAAAGATCTCGGCGCTGTTGTTGGTACCGATCTTGACATCCTTGATGGACAGCTGATCCGAGGCCAGGCTAGCAACGCTTCCCTTGCTCGCAAACTGGGCCGTGATGGCAGCGCGGACATCTACGCCCTCTTTTATCTCCAGCCCATCGATCTGGATGGTCTTGAGCACGTGTCGCCCTCCCAAAACAGCGACATGGCCATCCTCGGATCGGTCGATGCAGGCGATGGGTACGGGGGAGGGATAGACGGCGTTCTGTGAGGCGTTGGGTCGGTATATCTGGGGATTGGGCGCATTGCTGGAGGGGATGCCGTTGTTGTCGTTGGCGATCTCACGGCCGAGCAGCCTCTTGATGATCTTGCCCTGGTTATACATGGCGGAATGAGTGATGGCGCAGTATGGCCAGTAGAGGTGTCGGCTGCCACGGCGTCATGATTCGGATCTGTGCGACGATGATGTCGATGGGATAGCATATGGGCTGCGACCTGGCGTGAATCGAGCAAATCTTGTTTAGAGCGCCGGCATATCGCTGTCCAGTGTTGAGGCTGATTTGCGATGACGCGACAAGTTATCAGCTAAATGGTGTCGTTGACGTGTTGCGGCAAAACGCAGCTTCACCGAAGTGGGAACACGGGGCGCGAAGTGGTGCGGAGCTTCCCCGTCCAGGCCGTATTTCAGCCCATTTCCAGGGAACCGGGACCTATTCCGAGCCGCGCGAGCTCTATTCACGCCCACTGCCCCACGCTACAGCGGCAGACGGTGAAATGGACACTACGACGCAACAGGACTCCTACTGAGTCGACATTAGAGTACAGTATGCATTAGGTACCTACATAGCTATATATAAATGACCATGCTTCATTATTTCGACACCGTGGCCTCATGGTTCTATGATCAGGAGGGCCTAGTTGGGACGGGACGTACAGCAAGTCACTGCAGGAGTTGATCAGGGTCGAATGGGCCAAGTGTATGCCCAACCAAGTCCATTGTCGGCACTCATCTAAATCGATTGATACGACTGATCCAATATTGTCTGATGGAAAGATCAGCCAACCAATTAGATATCGTAAAGAGAACGAAACTCGGCCCAAGACGTCGGGCAACAACAGACCATGCCGACGGTGGGCACTCTTGTCAACGGGTCAACGGCCCTCGAGTCAGCGAGATCGGCCAAACGTCCGCCGTTACCGATGCTAACCACCGGACAAACCCCGACCCAATACTCGACACGATGCTGTCGACTCGTATAAGTTGGACACATTGTCGCATAGAACAGACCGGAGAGCAGAGAGCTACTGGAGTGAATCTGTATGACCCGATAAATAAACAATAGAGTTAGAGCCTTGCCATTTCTCTACGTGTTGATAATAAGCGTTCACGTCTCACTGTCTTTCACCATGTCGCTCCCCAGGGCTCCTCCCAGTGGTGTTTGGGCCCCCGCCATCACCTTCTTCGACCCCGAGACCGACGTTCTGATCCCGGAATCTCAAAGCAAATACTATGCCTACCTCTCGAAGTCGGGACTAGCAGGTCTCGTCATCCTCGGTACAAATGCCGAGACTTTCCTCCTGACACGCGAAGAGCGCAAGGAGCTCGTGAGGATTGCCCGTGAGGCGACAGGACCCGACTTCCCCATCATGGCCGGCGTCGGTGGACACTCGACCCGCCAGGTCCTGGAGTACATCGCCGACGCTGCTGATGCGGGTGCCAACTACGCTTTGGTGCTGCCACCAGCCTACTTTGGCAAGGCCACGACACCCGCCGTCATCAACAATTTCTTCGGCGATGTCGCTACCAAGAGCGCTATCCCCATTGTCCTGTACAACTTCCCCGGCGTCTGCAACGGCGTAGATCTCGACTCCGAGACTATCGCCCGTCTGGCCAAGAAGCACGACAACATTGTCGGCGTCAAGCTGACCTGCGGCTCCGTCGCCAAGATCACACGTCTCGCTGCCGAGCTGCCCGCAGATCGCTTTGCTACTTTTGGAGGACAGTCCGACTTCCTCATCGGTGGACTGAGCGTTGGGTCCGCGGGTTGTATCGCCGCGTTTGCCAACGTGTTCCCCAGGAGCATTGTCAAGATCTACAGCCTGTACAAAGAGGGCAAATACCGGGAAGCCCTCGACTTGCATCAGAAAGCCGCTCTGGCCGAACAGCCGTGTAAGTCTGGCATCGCGGCTACCAAATACGCTGCTGCCATCCACACGGCAAAGGCAGCGGGCATCGAGGGCGCCGTGGAGAAGCTGAGACCGAGGAGACCGTATACTGAGCCCACCGAGGCGGCGAAGCAGAATGTCGCTGCACAGATGGCCGAGTTGGCCAAGATTGAGGAGAGTCTGAGATAGACGGGGGGACAAGAAAGGCAGAAGAGGGCAAGGGCAAGGATGACGATGTAACGAAAGTTTTGAAAATAATCTATTAATGGATATTAATCTATTCTGTCCGACGTGGGGTAATCAATCCATTTCCCCGTTCTACCTTAGTTCCTATACTCACCGCCGATGTATCCCATCTCGTGTGTCATTCCCGTCATGTATGGGCATCTATGCCGCGGTCGAGGTGGTACGGACTATAGTCGTGTGAGTTGTGGAGGATCTATTTGTCGCACTCGTTGTTTCAGTAGAGGAATGTGTCGTCCTTGGCGGTGCCTCTTCTGTTTCCGTGGCGGTGCCTGTTTGCCCAGCTCGCCCGGCATCTCCGTCGTGTGCTAGCCCGTTCTCCACGGGCCAGCGTAGATATCCCTTTTCGTCTGCGCCCTTAATGGCGTCGGCGAAGATGTGCCCCATCAGCTCATAGCCCCGTCTGGTGGGATGTGATCCATCCGGTCCGATGTCTGCGACTTGCGGCACGTTGTCGTTGCCCTCGTCGGGATGCATTTCCGCCAACACGACAGACTGATTCTCGTATTTCGCAAAGACATCTCGGAACTGCTGATTGACCTCCAACACCAGCGGCTCGCGATCAGGGACAGTGTTCGTCAAGAGCGTACTCAAAACCACCGTCGATCGCGGAGATGCTTCGAGCAGGTAGTCGATGAACACCTCCATCTGCGACCCCGAGACATTCACGTCCACTCTCTGCAGCACGTTGTTCGTTCCCACATTGATCACAAATACATTCGGCTGGAACAGAGGAGCGGCCTTTGTGGCATACTCGTAGACCTGCGCGATCCGTTTGCCGCCGTACGCCTCTTCGTCGTTGTCCAGCATGTCGCCGAACCGCTGCGTCCCCACCATGTTGACCGTCGCATTGTACGCTACCAAGTCCGCCCGCATCGTGTCGCGAAAGCCATTCAGATCGTCGGATAGCTCGCCGCGGACTATGGACCCGCCCAGACACATGATCCGTAGTGGTGTGCCCTCTGCTATGGTGCTGGAGTTGTCGGGCTTCCAAGGCCCGTCTCCGGTTGATATTCCTGGTGAGACCTCATCGCCGATTCCGTCGTCGTCGCCACCACCATGGGGACCGATTACATGGGTTGCGCCGAGTGCTATTAAGCACGAAAGTCAGCAGAGACCGATTGCGACAGGATCAAGCGACACAGAATGCGAGTTTCGGTAAGTAGAGTATTGAATGGTCACATACCAATCAAGATAACAGCTACAACCACCAGCAACGTCAAGGCAGCGATGGCGCGCTTCGTCTTGAGAAAAGCGAGACGCGACCGCCATGTTGGAGGCGGCGGTTTCTCACTTGCGACCGTCATCGTGGGCAATCGAAATCACCCAATACTCGAATAAAACAAAGGAAAGCCAGAATAGATCATATTAGCGTTCATCTCGATAGAGTCTGTCGCGTTAGCCCCCAATCTCTTGACACAGGCGAGACAGGTTCCTTTGCCTCTCCTTGTCGTGGATCCCACCTATGCAGCCCAGGGGCCCGGACAGTAATAATGACGTTGATCTTTGTTTGTTGGTGTGTCGCAGCCCCTGGCGCCAAGAAGGATGCCGAGCGTGCCAAGTTGCGCGTGAAAGGATCCTTGTGCATAAGGAACGTCGGTTGCGATTAGAGACTTCAATGTTGTTTGATGAAGCCGTCGCACTGCACAGAGCAGCGTATTTCAGAGTGACATTTGCTCATTCGTTTCCAAGCCCAAGTCGTTTGATTGGGCTGATCTCTACGTGTATGGTTGCACACCTCAATGAGTAACCCGAACAGAGCAGATGCAAGTTGTAGCGCCAGCACAGCTGAATATCTCCGCATGGACTATTGAAATCGTTATCGCGCGTTGCTGATTGACAACTAGTCTGTGGATCTCACTACTATCAGACTACCATCTTGGAACCCCTCTCCGATTCTATTTGTCCGTTCAATCATGGCTATGCCTGCATCAGATCCCCCCCAAAAAAGTCCAATTCCGGGTGAGTCTTTGCCAAGTTGGCGACCGGCAGGAAAGGTTTCTTCCCAGACGCATTACCCGGAGTGCACCACGACTTGATCTCCTGCCAAGTAAACCACTCCCACCCTCTGCACTTGTCCGGTTCCATCCGCTACACATATCATCAGCATGGCCTTTCGCACATTGCATCCGAGTTGCGTAATGGGTATGTTGGTGTCATGTGGAACGCCTTGATGTTCTCAAGATGGCGATACCTGGATTCATTGACCTAGAAAGTGAATGCTAGAGATGCTAGAAATGCTAGAAACTTACTTTAGGCTCAACGGTGACATCTTCTAGGTCGCATTTCACCCAGATAGTGATATAATGTTTCTGCTCATCGACAAACACATCATTCGTCACGACCAGGTACTTGTCCGGCTCTGTAGAGTCTTTTGCAACCAATCCGGTCTCTTCCTCTAGCTCCCGCGCAGCACAAATATAGAACTGCTCTTCGTACTCGAGATGGCCGCCTGGACACGCCCATGTACCTATGTGTATGTCGAGTCAGTTCTTGAATACCGCATTGCGCAATGTCATCTCGGGGATGAGAATACCTGCGCCGTGACTCCCAGCCCGCTCTCCGAGCAACAGCTCGACGGCGCCATCGGCATTGCGCCTGCATACAAGAGTCGCCACTCCGACCTTGGGGCGCGCCGGGATTGTGGCGGGCGGGATCGTGTCCGTCGAAGTCGTGTCCGCCGGAGTCGTGGCCGGCGGATCTGCAGCTGGCTGTTGTGTAGACATCGACAATGATCTCGAGATGCTATTCTTCAATCCGCTTGGGTCCGTCCGTCGCTTTTATGTCAGATCGGGCGGTGCTTGACTGTAGGTGAGCGGGTTCAGAGCGGGTCTTGTGATTGGCCTTGGAGCCTAGTCTGTCTGCCTTGGGCGAAATGAGGATGTCAGCGACAAACAAGAGATGTCCTATATCCCAAGGGTAGAAACCGCTGGTAAATACACCTGATGAGGTACAGCCCCGGGGCTCCCTCACATCGGCCCTCATATGTATATTGCATGATTGTGAAAGAACAAAGAGCAGCACGTTGGGGGCCTTCGCCACATTCCAGTCTGTATCACGATGACATTTGTCACATTTCATTCCACGGGAGAGCTGGCTGTTGGCGCAGTGAGTGTGACGCATTCATTCCAACAAATCGTGGTCACGGAATCCCTATTTTCATTATAGATGAATCCCTCACTGAGGCCTCGATATCATGTCGCCTCCGCTTCGCCTCCTCTTGCCCCGCATTCAGCATTCATGCGAAGGCAGAAGTAGGTACGAAAGCAACGATGCTCGCCTCCATTTCTGGGTTCCGTGGCATACTCTGCATCAGCTGTCGTCGCACAAAAACAGTGGCAAGAATGCGAAAACTCGGTTTATAGACGACAGATCCCGACAAGCCTACCATCATTCCTTATGGCAATCCGTAACACAGAATACACACATCACGCCCTTCAAGGTGGATCAATCCGATGCAACGTCCCCATTCATGTTGAGTCCTCATGATGGGCGACAGAGTAGGAACGCTAATGCGTCAAAACATTTATTTTCTTCGCTGGTGGGTATCAAAATGACTCCAATCTATCATAAACTCGTGTCCGTCGTCAGTGAGAATCAATCGCTGTACCTAGAACCTTTATACCGCCTCTGTCCCAAACGCGGAATGTCCCAGCACCCAACTCCGATCTCCGTCATCTATCGTTGTACGGGCTATTTGACCATGTGTGTCCAGCCCTCGTTCATTCAAAGCAACCGAGATAACTCGCCGATCGCTTGATTGCCTGGAGGGAGGTCTTGACTGATCTTCGCACCTTTCTCTTCAAGACCTGTTTCGTTGAGAAGGGGTCCTCCTCCCAGGCCTTGGTCGACTTGAGAGGCGGGAGACCTTTCAAGTGACGATATTCGTTCCTCAGGTCACACCAGTAGTCGAGAAGCTCGTCATGTGCCCGGTACCATGCGTAGAGAGAGGCATGGGTCATGGGCGGAGGTCCCAGGCCCCAGGTAGCGTCGATCAGGTCGAGCGCCTCATCGACGTGGTATCGGGTAGCGGCGAGGACGCGGAGAAAGTCCGAGGCCGTCTGAGGTGCGTGAATTGTGCTCCAGTAGCTGTGGTCGATCATCTTGACCATGAGCTCGTAGAGTCTGCGCCGAATCAGGACGGGCTGGATCTGGATCGCCCAGACGTTGTCCACGGCTGGACTTCGTGTGAGCGACGCGCCTAGACGCAAATATCCGACTGGCAATGGTAGCTGCGTGATCTTCTCTTCGTCATGACGGGACTGATCCTTGTTGTGGAAGGAAAGTGCCATGACTGCGTTGTCGACCTGCGTCTTGACTGCACTCTCCATCTCCTGAAACAAGACAGCCATCGTAAATGTCGAGTGGAGGTCTTGGGCTTGGGAGGAGTGTAGTTGACAGGTCGTCGATAGGAGCTTGCTATGAGCCTCCAAGTCAGAACGAGGTACTCGGGGTTGGTGAGAGACAGGAGAAAGTGAGTCAAGCAGCACTTACCTTGAACACGC
Source organism: Xylariaceae sp. FL1272 (assembly GCA_022432385.1). NCBI lineage: Eukaryota > Fungi > Ascomycota > Sordariomycetes > Xylariales > Xylariaceae > Xylariaceae sp. FL1272. The sequence continues at coordinate 199,133 of JAJJXC010000052.1, forward strand.
CTTGACTTGCTTGTCTTGACTTGCTTGGCTTAGATCAGAAGGTGGCAGTCGGCGCGAAAGGTGGTGATGTGCTGAGTAGGTGGGGTGAAGAAGGTGGCAGACGGAAAAGCAGTGGATGATGGGATGGGTGCTCTGGTAACTCAAATAGAGTCGGAGGGTCGCGGTGCTGGGTAGACTACTCAATAGGCAGAGGGCAGTGAGAATGGACAATGAGGTCGACGGCCAGGTAGCTGCAATTTTGAAGAAATTGCTGCTTGGGAGACGCGCCGTCGAGGGAAGAGCTCCATGTGCCTGAGGCAGCGAGGGGCAACAATGGGATGGTTGTAGCTAAGGTACGGAGTAAGAGTCACAATGTGCTCAAATGTATGTTTGCACTTGGTCATGGCTCCTCGACTAAGCCTGGAATTGCATTGGTCTCTCACTTCACGTTGAGGGTTGAGTACTTCGAGAGCGAGAAGGTGCAGCTCCTGTCAATACCATAGTGTCCCTGAGCAAGTTGTGACTCTTTGTCCCTAGCCCCTTGAACAATGGCTAGGTAAATACCTCAGTGAGAGAGGCTCAAGAATGGACATTGTTTAAAACAATGCGACTAAGATATCTCAAAGACAGTAAGCTTTTATGGAACGGGTAATTCTATGCCCTGTGTTGCATCCTATTGTGCTACGTTGGCAAGTCTAAGTCGCCCGATAACTGCCAAGTACCCTCAACCAAGGCTCTCAACGTAGTGGCTTCAATAAGAGAATGTGCAGGATATTTGAGAGTAGGCTGTGCTCTCGTAAATGGATGTAACTACGTAGAACAGTACCTGGCCACAGAGGGGGGTTCAAACCTTCACAGGCATGTTACTCTCATGGGATGATGTGTCTATCTTATTGAGATTCTTCCTGGCATGCTAGAGTGACCAGTTCTCGTAAGCTGCTGTCGTCATTAGCCACAGGGACATCACTCACGCCTTTGGAGCTTTTGAGTTGCAGTGCACTCGGAGGCCAGAACACCTGTTACTGTGTCATTCTTCGAGGCAGTATTGGCAGATGCAGAGTCCTGCTTTCTTCCAGAAACGGATGCATAGCTCAACATCGTCACCGGCAACGAAGATCACCTCTCTAAACACTTATTCTTTTTTCTGCAGAGCTCGGTCGCTGCATTCCCAAAGTAATATTTGCGCTTCAATTCTGTCGTGGCGTTTCTAAGCTTCGGCGCACATAGGGCAGCAAAGCGATGCGTTACGCATTACGGCACACAGCACGGGAACGATCAAACTGTACTGCGTGCCACCACATTCCAGGGACGATGACGAGGCGAGCTGTGCCAAGACATGGGGGCTTTGCGCATAGTTGGACATGGAATATCTGCAGCAAATATCTTAGTCTCCCTCAAAGCTCTTGATCTCGACATGATGGCTGGCGTCCTCGATCTAACAGCGCCCAGTTTCTCGTGCATCTTGTATTTGGACATTCCAGAAATATGAAACGCCGAACTCCCCAAAGCGATAGCGCCACCACCTGCTATGCCACGTGCAGTGAGTGTAGTCGATTGTATAAGTTCAATGCTGATACTAAGATATTACTGATAGCCGACGCAATTGAGGCCATGGGACCCAATACGGCTGTACTGATCACGGAGAAGGCGATGCCAACACCAGCTTCGGGAACAGTGATTGTCGTCACGATATCAATTGGACCAGATGCGACTGACGTTGACGGTATGGGTCTTTAAATATTTTTCGAGGTTTGGGAACAATGCTGATCTAATACAGCGTCCAGCGCATCTCCTACGAGTAATGCCGCTAGTTCGCCTCCCTCGGATACGACGGGACATCGTGGCTGGGTCGCTGGTGCTGTGTTGGGATCTCTCATCGGAACGGCACTTGTGATATTCCTGCTATGGCGCAGGCTCCGTTCTCAACGACTTCCCAAGACTGAGAATCAAGAGGCCCATGAGCTGCAGGGAACGGCTGCAGCAGAAGTCGATGCCCAGTCACCGACTCAAGGCCACACTCTCGTTGAGGCTCTCTACAGATTGAAGAGTCTTCCCAAGTTGCCGCGTCTAGATTGTTAGCTTTCCTTCAAATATGCCTAGGTACTTGTAGCCAACAAGGGGCCAGGTTTGCGGGTTGTTCGAGAATAGCGTGCAGAGTACAAGATCCACTACCCTTAGTTCAATTGCAAACAGATTCATTGTTCTTTACGCATCATGTCATTGTAGCGGACTAGGCGAGTTACGGACAATAGAAGTAAAAAGTGAGTATCTTTGATCTGAGCTTAGGTGTATAAAGCTGCCAGCCACGACCGACACAGGCACGTCTGTCCCCATAGCCTCTTGTAAATACAGCACTGGTGAGCAGTTAGCTAGCAGACTACAGTCGATATGGCCGCGACAGCTCCCAATGCTCAACAGGCGAAGGAGCGTGCGCCGGTACAACAAGACACGGCTCATCAAGGCGATTCTGCCGAGGACACTATGATGAAGGACGCGAGTGAGGATGATCCCGAAGCAAATGACCCCGAGCAACTGTGCTGTCGCAAGTATTGCCGTGGAAAAGTAGAACCCGGCCGCAAACAATGCGCTCGACACCTCGCCATGGGCAAAGCCTATCGCCAAAAGACATATTTACCCCGGCTACGGGAGCACAGAGCAGTTCGAAAACAAGCTGGCCAATGTTTTAAGTGTGGAGAATGGCTCGACAGGAAGGGGTCGACTTGCGAGCGATGCCACATGGCCCGAAGAGCGAGGATTGACAAACTCAGGGCGTGTGGGAAATGCGAGTGTGGGAGGCCTCTTGTAACCTCTCGGGCAAGTTGTGAAAGGTGTCTGGCGAATCAGCGTGAGGCTGCGCGGTACAGACGCACGCGCAAAGCAAAAAAGTGGCAAGATGCGAACAAGTCAGTGCAGTCAGACACAGAGCTGGATACAGAATCACATCCGGATTCGAATCTGGCCCCAAACACAGAGCGGCATCCTGAGTCGGATACAGAGCAGGATGCAGAGTCGGATGAGGATTTCGACAATGCCAAACCCCGTGCTCGACGCGCATCCGCGAGGGCTCAGGATAGAGAAGCAGTAGTCCCTCATATTCAAGGTTTTACTGCCATCAATTGGGAAAACACAGCCTCTGCTCGAGCTGGCGCGCGCTACCCAAAACGAGGAGAAACGTGCCAACGTGAGACACATTTCTCGAGAGGTACCAACAATTCCATCCCACCTTCTAGCAACGCCAGACTCGAGGCCCTTGCTTTCGCTGCCTGCGAGATGTTAGACAGTCTCCCGCGGCAACAATCCCACCTACGCGGAGCCCAAGAAACCGAACCCATTGACGTAGACGAAGGCCCTCATCAAGAGTCTCGACTAGCAGGAATTATGGCTGAGCGCGAATCCAACTCATCGCCTCAACATCAATCATACAGGTTTGTCACATCCGAGGGACCACAGCCTAGAGCACAAGCCAGATCGTTTTGGAATGTGATCTGAGATATCTGGATGATGTGTCTTGCCCATGGACTTCATTAGGTAGGTTGACGTCATTTCTTCCCTTTTCCGCCGCTGTGCTGTCCACTATGGGTCAAGGGAAATAGGTGAGTCGGAGTTTAGACCACCGTCGGACGTAGAAAGGTCTAGGTGCCCATACTTCCTATGGTCACCACTCCCTACTATCACAATGGAGGTAAGTGATGTGATGTTGATTCCCAATAAAAAGTACGACTGTCCAACGTGCTATGATGACCCAGTGAGTCGATTCTGCCCTGGAAGTAGGTAGTCAACAGCGTATCAGTGAGTGTACAGTAGATATCCATGCTCATGCCATGCTCAAATACAGTAGTAGTCATTCCACCACCCCTTCAATACCGCTTCCGTTCCTTTCCGTGCAGGTTCTGCCGCCACATGCAGTTCACACTCTTGCTTTCGCACCACTTCTTCACGTCCGACGCAGACACTTCCCCATCGTGACCCACTCGCGTCAACTCGCCGCCGTTGAGCCACGAGGCAAGATCTTCAAGCACCACAGGGTCGTAGAGAAGCATCTTCTCGTGCCATGACGGATTCTCTGGGTCTGTCGACCGCGGCGCAGATGTCACTGCTCTTGTGATGTGTCTAAACAAGTCGGCCTGTTGATCCGTGGGCGATAAGGCCAGTGACATGTCGGCTTCGTCGTCTGCATCCATGGCCTCCATTGGTAGGGGTGGATTCTCATCACCCGAAATAGACAATTCACTCTCGCCTTCAGAATCAACAATCTCCGCAGAGGCGGTGCTCGTCTTCCTCGGGCGACCAGGCCGTCTCTTTGGACTTGGTGCAGTAGCCGCAATTGCCGGCTGGGCAGAAGCAGGCGCCGTCTGGGTTTTCTTGGGACGGCCGCGCGCACGACTGGGGCTGGGTACCTCTGATGCAACGGATGCCGGAGCAGTATTCACAGCGGTGTCTGTTGCTGTGTCGTCCTTCTTGGCTCGCCCACGAGCACGTGGCTTTGCTGGTTTGGCAGCTGTCTTCGCCGTAGGGGCGCTGGAGGCCTTCTTCCGAGTCGGGCTTGGACTGCGAGACTTTCTTGACAAGGGCTGTGTCTGGGCGGTAGCTGCCTCTGCGTGTTGGCTTACCCAGCATTGATTGAGCAGCGCAATCATTGTGGGCCTCTTCTTTACCGCCTTGAATCCGTATGATGCAATTTGCCTGGCGAGTTGCGCGTCGGTGAAGAGATCAAAGTTGGGACGAGGAGTGGAAGTGGCGGCAGTGGTCGTTGTTGCGGTCGTACTAGTTGATGTCGATGTTTGTGAGTTCGGAGTGGTCGAGCTCGTGGTAGGACTGGGGACAGCCTGGGACTGGAAGAAATGAGACTTGGCTGCCACCGTAGCCCCTTTCGGTGCTGGTCTCGTTGCGACTGGCAAGTCCAAAAGGTCGTTGATGTCAACAAACGTCTGACCCTCTGCCAGTAAGACTGTATCGTTTGACGCCGACTTGGTAGACGATGCATGTCTCAAGTCGACCATTTCGATATCCATCAATTCACCTTCTTCGTCACGCGCCCCGGCATTCCACAAGCGTTGGCGAACGTTGTCCTCAAAGGGGTCAGAGTCGATCGCATTCGATGCGCGAATTGCCGCTTGCAGATCTCTCAACATGGTTGGGGAATCCTCCTGCATGAGCTGACTCGAAGTACCAAAGACAAAGTCCTGGTTCGAGGACTGCTTCAATGCGGAGCTGGGTGACAGGAGAATCGGGTTGGCCACGGTCCCGGTCTTCTTCTTCCGCTTTGTCTTGGGTGGTTCTTTTGGCTCCTTTCCCTTTGGTCTTCTTTGGGACATGACAGCGGTTTGATGTTCGACAAGTGCCGATACAGCGCCGTCAGTGTCAAAGTAGCTCAGCATAGACTCCTTCGTAGATGGGCCAGCAAGTTCTACCTCGGGCTCTGCCGGCATGAAGGGGGCAGTGGCTAGTTCTGTGATGGTCCTCGCTTTCTTCTTCGCTGCGGGTGCCTTGGGTGCCTTGGGTTCGTTCTGTTTCTTCTTCTTGCCTGGCTTTTCCTGTTGTTCCTTGGTTGGTGACTCTGAGCCGGGCTTGCTGGTCGCCCCATCTATCCCGGTGGATATCAACTCGATTTGCTTCCTCTTCCTCAGGACCTCGGGTTGTGGTCGTGCTGGTGGTTGTGCGGCAACATTCTGTCTGCCGTAGTCGTCAAGTAAAGTCTGAAAAACATCTTTCGACACGACGGGCCTGTCAACAGACGAGAAGAGCTCCCTAGCGTCAGGATCCGAGTCGAGAACAATGGTCGCTTGGATTCGTGGAGGTGTCCAGTCGCCGCGCCGGGCCATTGCAGGTTCCAAGGTTGGCGCTTCCATTGGTTCATCTTCGGCATTCGGCGACGCCCCATCGGCCTCTCCCGCGCCCTCCTTCCCTACATCTTCTTTCTTCCCCTTGGCCGTAAAATGCTTGGATACCGACTCGGCCTTCCTCTTGGCTGGCTTTCGTGTCGTGGGCTTCTTGGCCTCCTTGGGTAGGACGGGTTCTTCCGCAGTCTTCTTCCTGACAGGGGACGGGCTCTTGAACTTCTGCCATGGCTTATCCTTGGATGGGGACTCTGGATTGGCGATGGGGCGATTGGGATCTTGATCGTTCAGTAGGTGAGTTGCTGCCGGGGCATTTCGTTTCCGGGGCTTGGTGGCTTTGGGTCGTCGCGGCGGAGAATGGGTAATCTTCTCGGTGTCTATGTCAATCTCGGGAGCATCTCGAAGAATGTCTGCGGCGGTCGTGAAGGTAGCTCGGGCATTGGCGGGTATTGGCACGGCGTTTGAGCCAGGTCGCAGGGCCGGCTTCTTGTTCTTCACGATGATTTCTTCAATAGATGGGAGATAGGGCGAAGAAGAGGATATCTGGCGAGAGTCGTATGTGCTCGGTCTTGGAGGAGACGAAGGAAAGGAGTCGAAGGCGGACATGGCTGGATGTGGTCGACGCTGTGCAATGCATGAAGTGCACAAAGACGACAACGAAGGTACGCGCCGGGCGCAACCGCGAACTCGGGGGATAGACAGGATGAATAGTCAAGGTGGAAAAGACTACGCGAGACACAATTACATTTTATACAGAGACAAGAGGAAAGTCAGGCCATCAAAGCTTGCAGAATGGCACGATCTGTCGTCGGATGAACAATGTCGCCGGTGAACAACGGATAGACGTGAAGTCGCGGGTTGGCGTTGATCAGTCGATTCATCTAATCAAAACAAATGCACAACGCGGGGTTTCATAGTTGTCGTGCCCCGCTGTCTGCAACGAGGACGTGAACGGTGGGCAAGCGCGAAAGCGTCTCGAAGTCAGGTGATTGAGGCGTTGCTTTGTCCACGTGACTGGGAGCAAACAGCCGAAGGGAAGAGTGACATCGGTACCTGATAACAGCCCCACGCACCACCCACCAACTGCACAGAGGGGCCAAAATTGATTGTCCCGAGTCGGACGAATCCACCACATTTTGCGATTTCACGAACTTCGTCCTCCCTGTCCCCAGCGCCAACTTCACCGTACCGTCACCACCACACCCTCATCACCTCTCCAACCTCACAACCTGCCAAAATGGAGAACGACAAGGGAGAGATCGTCGACCTCTACGTCCCGCGCAAGTGCAGTATGTCCCACCCGATCCAGTCTCGATGCTCCCAGCCCAGCCTACCTCGATCTGCGAGTCTACACTACCCCTACCCGCTTGAGCCATCTCGAATACTGCGAATATGCAACGGAGGGGGCCTCGTATGGAGTGAATGCTGACGTCGTCGTGTGTCATCCAGGCGCCACCAACCGCCTGATCAAGGCTACCGACCACCAGAGCGTCCAGATCAGCGTCGCCAAGCTCGACGAGAACGGTCGCCAGATCCCCGGTGAGAACCACGTCTACGCCCTCTGCGGCTTCGTCCGCGCCATGGGCGAGAGCGACGATGCCTTCAACCGCATCACCCAGAAGGATGGTCTCTTGAAGAACGTGTGGAGCGCCAGCCGATAAACATTTTGCACATGGTGCGTCCGCAATTCTACACCTCTACCCAGACTTACCGGATCCACTGACCTTGTGTCGCTCAGGTCTCGGCGTTCTGGGGAAATCATTCGTGGATGGGTCGACAATGGCAGGACAAATCGATTGTTTGCAGCTGGTCCGATAGACACATGGCCGCCGCCGTCATAGCACGACTTCGGGTACGGAAAAGAACAACAATCAAAATATCAACAAGTTAAACTACCCAAGCCTCCCGATTGCCTTGGACCGTCTCTTGTGTATGTCTCGTGGTGGTAGTGGTGGTGATGATGAGCATTCGTGTCCCTTGTCCCGGCTGGCCAAGTCTTCTCGCATCTACCTGTCGGTAATCCCATGGGCGAGGAGTCTGGGGCTACTCCGATAGTCTCCATGCCGGAGAGTAAAGAATGGCCTTTGAAAAAGCTGTGGTGTTCGAGCTGTTCATCATGGCACAGATACGGGTCTGACATCTATACCAAGAGCACTATTCTGCCTCATCCTGCTTGTGTCGAGAGTTCTACGTGATTGTCAGGCTCGATTGTTCAGTGATAGAACTCTATGTGCCGGCGCAACATGGCCGTCTCCTGAGATGTTTTATTAACGCTATCATCTTTCTATAGGTAACCTTCATCACTCTACGGAATAGTCCTCCAGGATCGTGCCCCGCTTAAGAGCCCGAATGACGCCCATCTTTGGATCCAGTATACATGTGTAATGGCTGCATTCGTTGAGCGTCGGATAATGCGACAACCACCTTCGCAGCGTCGCCTCGCTTATGCTCCTTGGCAAGGTTGACGTCGACGAGCTCGCCTGGTTCCGATCCCCCGAGTCGGTTTCAGTCGACCTCGGTCCGTTTCGTCGCTGGGGCTTCCTCCCAACATGGCGATCCCATCTTTTCTGAATGCATTCCAACCTCTCAATGGACTCTCTCACCCAGCCTTCGACTCCAAAAGACGATTGGATGACTGCTTGCCTGTCCGTCGTTGATGGCTCGTCGCTCTCTGCCTCGTCGCCGGGGTCATGGTTGGTCTGTGCGATGAACTCTTTGGATGTCCTCACTGTGCCTGTCATGTAGTCTTTGACGATCACCGCGGCTTCATCGCCGTCGCAGAGGGTAAGATAGCAGGGCGCAGTCGGTATCCGAGTCAGGGCTTTCGCCTGCTTTGTGAGATCCGACGTCTCATCCATCTGGAGCTTGCTCTTTCCCTTGATTGAAAGTTCTTCGTCGGAGTAGAACCGAACAACAGGCTGCAGGATGTATCTGCGCATAATCGACCCAATTGACCTTCGCTTGCCCAACAACACCATCAGCTGATGCCACCGAAGCCGGCGGCCGGAGCAATCGTGGCACGGACGATGGTTGAGCGATATTGACAAATCTTTCCTGTACTGACATCAATCTTGCGATCCGTGCATATTGGAGTGTCCTGTCCCACAACCAATCATCCGGTCGATACACTTACCTCACAGCAGTCAATGAGCCAACAAAACCAGCGTACGTGATAGACCGAGCTATGACCTGGCCCGGATTCGCAGAGGAGGAGTCGACAAACTCCAACACGACCAGTATGTCCCGTAGCTCATCCATGCCCCAGTCCAGTGTCCGAAAGTGCATCAGTCTCGTCAGTTGCGCATCCGACGCAGCACTGTTCCTCCTCGAGCCTTGTGGAGGGGCCACAGGCACAGCGCCAGACGTACAGCCCAACAAACAATCCAACAGATTATTCAGCGCAACCAACAGGTACAGAGGGACACCGGACCCGGCCGATATGCCCTTGATCTCTTCGTTTTCCTCTTCATCGTAGACGCGGCGCAGGATGTGCTTGGATGCAGTTCTAATGAGCGAGCGCAACCACGCTGCACCGATGAAGACTTGTAGCAGATCATCGTACAGTACGGTTAGAGACCGCATACGTGCGCCCATGCTCTGGACGACTTCATTGTATCGCTCTCGCGGGGGCCGTGCGAGGTCGATGGTGAAGCTGGGGATCGGTTCGAGGCAGAGCTGGGGTGTCGACATGTCGATACGGTGTATTGAGAGACTCACGAATTCAAGATGGGCAGCTTTACATGCTAATATTTGGATCTCATGCCTTCGTCAGCCTCGGGGACTCGACATGCTCTATTGAACTGCGACGATTAGGCAGCATTGGGTCACGTGATGCTGATCTTCTGTACCGGAGGCGACTGAGCGAGTGATGTAGCCATCCGGTGGTGTAATGTGTCGCGCTCGGCTCATAAAGACCGGATGAGGGCTATATGAACTGCCTGATGCCAAACACAGTGATACGTTGAGTATTCATGAAGCTCAAAGTGAGACAATGTGTAGCTCGGGATGAAGAAGCATTGCAGAAAAGATGTCGGATGAGGTTATCGCCGAGTATCAAGGGTTAGGCGGAAGGGAGATATGTGGTAGATGAATGGAGACCGCCCCGCTGGCATGCGCCTCTGTCGAAAGAAACCAATACAGCCTCCAAGTGAACTCGACGCCGAACTCGACGCCCGGATGATGTCAAAAGATACCTGCCTCTACGGTCAAGTCATGGTTGAGATGGTGAGATGGTGGTGAGATTACGGAGATAGATGGAGATAAGAGAAATCTGGAGAACCCGCCTCGCCCGCGAATCGACACTAAAGAAGCCACCAATTCAGGGGAACCGCGATCTGCTAGCAGCGCTGGGCGATTTCGAGAATGCGATGACGCACAAGACATCGGGAAAATAGTGCAGGTCTGGCAAGCTGAACGAGCAGCCGTGAAATGGCAGTATATAGGCCAATTTCATCTGATTCATCGGTAAGATGAGGTAGGGTCATTTTCCTAGTCACTGTCACTGTCTTTGTCGCCTGTATTCAATGCGTCTTCTCTCCTTCGCGCGCATCAACGCTCCTCGCATTACACCTTCATCTACACCTTCATTGCGATTTAATAAGTGTATATTGGCTAGCGTCTTGGTCAATTCCACACCCCATTCGCCAACTGGGCATATCTTTCACCGTAGCTCGTTCCACTTCATGCCTCCTAAGAAAGCTGCCAAGCGGAAAGCTGTCGGAGACGATGAGCCCTCCTCAACCAAGAAAACAAAGCTCGACAATGGAGCATACGATCCATTACGTGAACCCCATCCCTTCTCAGCCGAAGCCGAAGAGAACGGCATTGTGCTACGCAAATACTACCCTCACGAGATGAGCAATGCCCGAGCACTCGCCTACAACGACGACAAGCTCCCCCGGCCCATCGAATTGCTCACCACCGCATTAGAAGAGACGCGGGAAGCTCGACAGAAGATAAAAGATGCGGTCGTCCATTGGTTCAAGATGGATCTGAGGACAGCCGACAATCGTGCATTGTGGGAGGCCAGCGAGAAGGCGAAAGAGGCCGGTGTACCGCTCATTTGTGTATACATGGTAAGTCCGGAGGATTTCGAGGCTCATCTGACCGCGCCAATCCGTGTGGACTTCACGATGCGGACGCTGGAGGTTTTGAAACGAGATCTGGCTGCGTTGGATATCCCGTTGTATGTCGAGACGGTGTGGAAGCGGAAGGAGATACCTGATCGCATCATCGACTTCATGGAGGAGTGGGGCGCGAGCCATCTGTTCACCAATATGGAGTACGAGGTTGATGAGCTCCGGAGGGAGGCCAGGATGGTGAGGAAATGCGCTGGGAGAGGCATAGCGATGGAGGTGTTCCACGATACTTGTGTTGTGCCGCCTGGCGCATTGACAACGGGGAGCGGGAGGCAGTATGCTGTTTACACCCCTTGGTTCCGTGCGTGGGTTGCTCATGTCCATGCCAATCCTGACTTACTCGCCATGTTCGATGCGCCGGCAAAGAATTCACCGGCCGCCAGAGACAGGGTGGCGGCCTTGTTCGATTGCGAGATCCCCGAGGTCCCAGACAACAAGAGACTATCTGACGAGGACGCCAAACGATACGGCGCAATCTGGCCAGCCGGGGAGCGCGAGGCAGTGGACCGGCTGGAAAAGTTCTGCGAAGAGAAGATTGGGCAATATTCCAAACGAAGGAACTTTGCCGCTGAAAATGGCACGTCGTCGATCTCGGTGCATCTGGCTGCAGGGACGCTGAGCGCAAGGACGGCGATACGGACAGCGCGAGACAGAAACAAGACGAAGAAACTAGATGCAGGCATCGAGGGCATCCAGACATGGATAAGCGAAGTGGCTTGGAGAGACTTTTACAAGCATGTCCTGGTCCACTGGCCATACATCTGGTAAGCAACGAGAAAGACTGCGGAATGTTACCTGCCTACTCTCACTGACACTGGAGTGACGTCACCAGCATGAACAAGCCCTTCAAACCCGAATACTCAAACATCGAATGGTCCTACAACACTGCACACTTCAAAGCATGGGCTGAAGGACGGACGGGCTTCCCCGTAGTTGACGCCGCCATGCGCCAAGTGCAGGGCATGGGCTGGATGCACAATCGGTGTCGCATGATTGTCGCTTCGTTCCTGGCCAAGGACTTACTCCTCGACTGGCGGATGGGCGAGCGCTTCTTCATGGAGAATCTCGTGGACGGGGACTTCGCCTCCAATAACGGCGGGTGGGGGTTCAGTGCTTCGGTCGGTGTCGACCCGCAGCCGTATTTTCGGATTTTCAACCCGCTGCTCCAGAGCGAAAAGTTTGATCCCGAGGGGGAGTATATCCGGAAGTGGGTTCCTGAGCTGCGCGATGTGAAGGGCAAGGCGATACATGATCCGTACGGACGGGGTGCTGGGCCGCAGGTGAAGAAGAAGGGCTATCCGGAACCCATTGTGGACCACAAGGATAGTCGGAATCGTGCTCTGGGTGCGTACAAGGCCGGGCTTGGGAGGGATAAGCCTTGAGAGGATCACGACTGGCGATTGATATGCGCTAGGTATGTAAGAAATGCACAACAGGACGAGGAGAGCAAGCACACTGAAAGACGGAAGATCGTGGTGACAATACAGAGAGCCCTGGGCGATGCTGCAGGAGATCGATTTGCTAGCCTAGTTCTAGCTTCGTGTCGCTAAAGCCATGCGACTACTCCTATTTACCACGCTATGTAGATGAGTGATGGGATCCTGTCAGCCCGGATACCATCCTCAACACCAGTCGCTGTGTGTCTCGTTACATGCGACACCTGTTTCGTGCTTGGAATCAATGGTCCTCTGTAGTAGCACTGGGCAATCTCCCATTGTCCACTCCGTGATACGTCTCCCTGCCTGACACACTCCAGCCCATGCCTGACTCTACCACCAAGGCTGGGGCAGCGTTCGCGGATGTCTCTTCACCCTCTTGTCCACCTTCTTCTCCACCCTTGATGCATGGTTCTTGATGCGTTGCTGACGTCGGGGACTAGTAGTGTTCAGCCACTCGCGGTACTTCCAGAGATCGTCCCTCTTGCGCTCAACCCTGGACGACATGCGACGTCTCCTACGCACGCCCCAGCATTGGGCGATCAAGCGGAATGCTTCGTACTCGCTGAAGCGCGAGACGCCGAGGATTTGGAGGAAGTCTGATGCCGTCTGGGGTGCGTGGAGGTCCGACTTGTAGCATGCGTCGACCTGGTCGAACACGAGCGACCAGAGGCGGGTTAGGATCTTGCGCGGTGAGATCTTGATGGCCCAGACGTTGTCGGATACTGGGCTTCGGGCGAGAGAGGACATCTTATGCCAATCTCCGAGGGGGGAGAGGAACTGCGATGCGTCGATGGTGATCTGGGGGGGCGACGAAAGAGGGCGAGGGTGGGTTGAGAGCACGAGCGCGGTTGAGTTGTCGTAGGAGACTTCGCTGATCGTGGTCTTGGTAGGGGTGTTGTTGGCGCTGTTCTCATACGCTTCAAGGGCGCGCTCGAGCTTGATGATGATGACAGCCATTGGGTCACCGTCTTCAGTGCTCTGCTTGGTGTGGGCGGTGGTAGCGGTGGGGGGCGAACCCTCGACGACGTCTGAGTCTCGTCGGATCATCATCGTCGTGCCCTGCTCTGTCGTCTCAGCTGCAGGGGAGCTTGCCATCTTGACTGATTGAGGTTCGCAGTGTTGGTGGAAGGGAGTTGAAGGGGGAAATGTGTGATTTTGAGAGGACGCAGACGAAGGCAGCGGGGAAGATGAAAGGGCTAGCGATTGTGAGGTCCAGGGGTGGCACTGAGGGAAGGGGAAGGTGAGGCGCAATGTTTGGCAATGCTGAAAACGCCGTCAGGAGGAAGGTGCAAGCCGGCGGGGTGGTTCAAGTTGAGAAGGGGCGACAGTCGGTACAATGAATGAAGCTGCACCTGGACAGAGGTTAGTCGCCGAATCGTGGGGCGAATTCACAAAAGATGGATAGAGAGAAAGGGAAAGAACGGAATAAACGAGGTCTCATGGATTGGGATAGAGGAGGTGCCGAAAATGTGAAGGACGAAGGAGCTGGAGTCAGGGTAGACGAAGGTGCAACAGCTGGAATACGCACAGGTGCAAAGGCCCAAATGGACGTCGGCAGAGGTCAGGAAGATAAAGAGAGCAGAGGATGAGATAGACAGCAGATCAGAGAGCTCTTGTTTTGTACAAGTTACGACTGGGATATCGCCGAGGAAGGTGCATCTCATAACTAGAACAGCATTGTTGTGTTGGACCGACACTCCTCATGTTCTTGCCTCGTTTTTCTTAAAAGGGCATTGTTTTCAAGACGTCCTGGAAATAGTGGATGTACTCACTTGAGCTTGATAATCAGTAATGGACGATATAACAGAGTCATGTGAGATTGAACAAGACTGGGCAGATAGCGTGCAGCGATGAAGCAGCTCCTGACCTTGTTGTTATGGCAGTTTGATCATAGGATAAAGCGGAACAGGACATGGCGCCAACAACTTAGGAGGTAGTATGATGAAATTCACAGAGGATGGGCGAATTGCTCAATGTATTCACATCTTGCAAGGTCGATCGATACCTTAGAGACGATGTCCGAAATCAGGGCTAGTGTTGCTTGAAAGGCTCATATCCCAACCTTCAAACATCACTATGGCCTAGGTCTATGTATATTGAACAGGCCTCTGTCTGTTACAGACGGGAGGGGCAGAGTAGAGCTCAATCAACTCTAGATGGCATGTTTGGTGTAGACTGGTGTCCATCATGATACAGCTTTGAATTGACCGCAGAGCAAGACCAACAGAGCCAGAACTAAAACTCTAGCATATCCATCTCGTCGTGTCCAACAGGCTAGCACTTCCCAAGTTGCTCCCATCAAGCAATTACCAGTCTCCCTCTGTGTCATAAGGCTTGTTCACTCACTCTGAGGTACATTGTACTCTTTAACCTGTCTCCTTCCCTCGCCATCCTTCTTTGCCCAACCCTTTGAAGCTTCTAGCTTAGTTCCTCTGTGTGATATCCTCCTCTTCCAGGAATTAGGATATTTGAATGACCTTTGTCGACCTCCCCCCAGTGAGTTAGTTAGGTACCTGGCTCAATTGCAAAGTTTGAGCATCATGTCATAACACCGCTTTGTTATTATCAGCATGCGTTATTACGGATCATGTTGAACAATGTTCTTGTTTTGCTACCTGTGTAATTCGAAACAAAGGGAGTTGATTATAGTAGAGGTGAAGCTTACTGACAATAGCGCAGTGCTAATTGGCATGATACAATTGCGCGGTCATGGTTGGACCAACAGATGAGAGAAACCCCCAGACTCAGCCCACAATGACACTCCCAGAACAGCGAAGAGAAGCAGGTAAGAGTAGTCGCAAGGTAGACTGCCCGAATCTTGCACTTGATGGCTCTCGGTCTGTTGACATAAGTGATGGAATTATCGACTTGACCCAATATGACGAAATGACAAGTTATAACGATGAACTGTTTGACCTAGATGACACATCCAATACCGCTGACCACGAGATCATCGACTTGACCAAAAGCGACGACGATGACAACACAGAAGGTGAGCAGGACGGCCGAGTTGAGGACATTCCGATGAGTGACGTCACTGAGCTCACCGAAGACATGGAAGTTGAGGACGCGGTGACAACCCTCAATGACGGCAAAGCGTCCAATGACACCAATCGGAATCAAGCCACTTCGATCTGTTGCAAACCTGGTTGCAGCAATCCACCAGCTCGCGGGCTGAACAACTGTCGGAAATGCCTGAGCCGCGCAGCCCAAGAGTGGAAGGCAAGTGTCCAACAACCACCGAACCATCCCCGTTGTTCTCTCAGTGGCTGCATCGAGAAACCAATGCCCGGACGGACCCTATGCCTAAACCATGAAAAACATTCAAAAAGTGCTACCCTCCAAGAGATAGGACGACAGAAGGGCCGAGGTAGACCAAGGCAAAGACACAGAAGATCAGTACGACAACGAATCAAAGAGAATGCGACCGAGAAGCTATGTGATCGGGCTCGTTGTTTATCTACAGCGATGGCCAGCAATCCCCTATGTGAGCAGCACTGGAGAAAGCACCAAAGACACATCAACAGTGGCTTAATCCAACGCAACAACGATCAGAAGAAGGCTATACGCGACCGTTGGATAGCAAATGGTTCATGCGGTAGATGTGGCCTGCCCAGAGCCGATTCAAAACTTACCTGCGCAAGGTGTAGAGAGCGAAAGATGACCAACAGGAAACGAACCGATGCCAAAGACGTCTGCGCCACGTGTGGGAGGCTTCGTGGTGCTGGCGCAACCAGATGTGGTGGGTGCTCGAGCGAATGCAGCAGAGGAAACTGTAAAGAGCCCCCATGTGCTGGTTATGCAACGTGTGTGTATCATATGGCTCTCAGCCGCTTCAAGTACTTGAGCGAGAAGTGTCGAACGTCGCAGGAAGACTCTACACTTACCGTGACAATGAGTGAGGGCCACGTTTCGCTGGCAATAACTCCGAAGCGTGAGGGAGGCGGCAGCGCAGACCATGCTGCAACGAACGGCGCGGTGGAACTGTGTACCGATCAACACTGCAAAGAAACACCGTCTGTTGGCTTTAGACAATGCACATACCATCGAGCGTGGCTACAATGCAAGCATCTGATCGGCAAAGCCGCCATAGAAAAAGCCTCTCTCGCTGTGACCAGTAGTTCCCACACGAAAATGCTCTACAGTGACATGGTCACCATCGCTATTGTTCCAAAGAGATATGAAGTTAGAGCCAAGGCCGATGGAGATATCGTCATGGACGGCAGCAATAACCAATCGCTCAGCGAAGATGACGAGATGAGCGACCTCGACCTGCTCGGAAACGGTGACAGCTGCGACTCAGTTGATGAGCACACCATAGATGTAGAGGAGAGTCCATCCGCGGTCAAAGACCCCAGTCCGAAACCTGGCGTCTCATTTGAGAGTAATGAAGATAGCGACGAAGAAATGCAAGATTCAGGAGGCTTGCAGATGGAATTAGATTAGGTACATGTAGCCATCCTCCACATATATTTAGATACATGAGCACCATCATCAATGTACACGACGACGAATATGCCTACATGTATGTCTATAGCTTCCCCTTCCCCTCCCTCTCTTCCGAGAGCACCTCCTCCCTTCCCCTAACTTCGACGTTCGTCGGCCCGCCCTTCCCGAAGTTGACCAGCACTACTCTCTCCCAATCGCCACCTCTCCCAGTGCCCTTCAACTCCACTCCCGCTTTGTCCAGCCCCAGGATGATCCTCTTGTCGCTCTGCCTCACACCCAGCGTCACGGGGCTTATTACCTTGTTGGCCCAAGATATCTGCGAGGTGGGGTGCTTCAGAGCCCTGGGATCCGTAGCGGTCGGTATCGTATTCAGGAACGATTGCAACTTCTCGCGCTGCTCTTGATAATAGCTTTGTGTCTCTAGAGGGCTCAGGCTTGTAGATGGTGCGCCCGTCAGAAATGGGGCCACCATCTGAAGCAAGAAGCATTGAGGCGGGAACAAGATGATCTCTCCGCGGCGTTGTTTCTCGAGCCAGGTAGCGACATCGTCAAAACGCGCAGTCGTGATCTCAGCCCCGCCATCTGGTGTGGGAATCAAGGCCGCGTTCTGCGCTGCTGCGAGTACCGGATCCTCGCCTGCCGAGAGGGGAAGCATATGCACGTACATCTGTGTTGTGAAGCGCTTCGGGTTCTGAGCAGGTGTTATCCAGCGTGTGAAGGGCAGTAGGCTTTCTTTCAGATGGTTAGGAGTCGTGTGGTGCGTTGTTGCTTAGGTGTACCTATAGGTATGCCTTGGAGGGTGCTCACCAGTGTCTGCAACTCCACCCAAGCTCTCAAGCCACTCTGGAAAACTGATCTTGTTCTCATAAATCTCTTTGCGTGCCTTTTCGCGATGCGCCGTAGCCAAATTCAATAAACCACCACTACTTCCACCTTTCCGCGCTAGTAGTATCCCACTCTCCTCAAACGTTTCCCGTATCGCCCCTAACCTGTAGGCTCGCGAATCTTCATGTCGTTTGGGATCTCCAGACGCTGGAACAGCCCCGTCGTGAAACTCCGAGAGGTTGCCGCCTGGAAATACATGTGCGGATGCAAATGTGGATGAAGTCTTGACTCTGTGAAGTAAGAGAACCTGGTTTGTCGGTGAGAGAAGGATGATGCTTGAGCTAGGTCGTGGATCTGCTAATGGCCTCTCCGTTTTCACCCCGGACGCTTCGGAGCTCGAGTATCTTATAGTCGTTGACATGATGTATGTCCGTTTTAGCTTTAATCTCGGCGTTGCATGAGTGGTGGCTCTCAGACCTGTCGCGTGGTGTTCGTCTCTCACTCGCGAGGTGGTAGGACAGACAGGGATGTACGGGAACGATACCCGGTGATGGTGTCTCTTCTCAACGCGGCGTATACTCTTCACCAGTCTTATTCTCCCAAGCACGGAGAGCGTTGAGCTAGGTAGATGAATCGTCGGCATGTCGCCCGTGAATTAAAATGAAACGGAGAGGCCGGGGTCGCGAGGTGGACACGCTGACGCCGAATGATGAGGAGACCGAAATGCCGAGGTTCGTCGGCCGCGATGCTAGCGCCGGAGTTTTCAGCGGGGAGAGATGCGCTAAAGGATTCAACCCACAGGGGTTCAGTGAACAAAAACGTCCCCTCTGCGTCCCGTCTCTTCTATTTACTATCTTTACCTTACTTATCTCAGGTAGATTCTTTTCATTTGACAATCGACCCATACTGTTGATGAAGCTCACAGATCTTGAATATGTACTTGCCACCGAGCCAGACATTGTAGTATGCCTCGTATCTGCCCCAAATTAGCTGCTACATCTCACATCGCTCGGTCTCACCTACAGGCTCGTTATTGCCGCCCGTTGTGGCCCGGGGAAGTGAGCTATCGGGTCTTACTTTAGAAACTAATTTATTTTTGATCATCGGTGAGCTATCGGGCTTAGATACCGTCGCCAGATGATCTTATGGGCAATGTAAGCAGCAACGACTGCCAGAATCTTCTCAATGTACCCCATATTGCAGTATATCTCGGCAAGTGATGCAGACAAATCCAACAACAAGCAGTGGGAAGAGTGATATGTTTTGGGGTTCTCCTCGACGCCGCGCATTGTTCTTTAAATAAGGGCCAACAGCAACTCCTATAATGCCATATTGTCGGAGCGAATGTCATGCACTTGTCGACTACGCATCACGTTCCATCATAGAACCAGTATGTGTACGATCGACCTGTGGTCCGAATGAACGCCGGGAATTCAGGAGCCAAGCTTGAAGGTCGATCTGCAACGAAAAGCATTGCATTTCGCCTAGAGGTGATGCGTAATGCTGGTTCGTGAAAGGTATACAATTTCCGACAAACTTACAACTCAATATCACTACCAAATGACAGCGACTGGCGATGCATCCTTCCTCACAAAAACCAAACCCATACTCGCCGACTTCGTAATCACACAATGCAAAGCTATTCCAAATGTCAAGATGTCAGTTCCCTCTGTACCGGATAGCGTCTTCGTCTGCATTGAAATGTTCTTGGTCTATGAATCGGACACTTGGATTTGGGAACTAGGCGATATGGCTCACGACTTTCTGCTGTAGGCATATACAGGTATGCAGCCTTCCGCACCGCGTACGGGCGTAGATTACTAGGCGACCGACTAGCACAGCCATTCGTTCCTGATCACATCTCGAAGCAACGACCTATACCAAATGTATGCGAGTGGGTAGAGACAGTCATTGAGAAAGAGGCTCAACAAGTCTGTGCGTCGCTGTTGTTCACCTCTTTGATCATCAGGGGCCAACTTCGGAGCTGTGATGGCTGGCTCCGCATACAACACGTGGTACGCAGACTCACAGGTGTCACTGGCGGCCGATGCGCACGAAATCGAATCATTGTCTATGCGATCAAGCGTGTGGTCTCGATGCACCGCTAGCCGGCACACAATCCGGTATCTGTAGGCAGGCGGCAGGGACCGTGAGCATTTGAAATGAAATGAAGCGATTGGCGAAGACGAGAGCTTTTCTGCCCATTCAGGACAATACCGGACGGGTAGGGCATTCGTCTCACCGGTTGTTGTGATACGGCGGCAGATTGTTAACCTTCCGCGCTGCATGTAGGCTAACCATCTTTCGGGGATTTGTGTGAGTAGTAGGTATTGTGTGATCTCAAGATATTCCGTGACGCGACGGCGAGGACGATTATCGCTGTGAGACTGGGCGTGACTTTTCTATTTCGCCGAGTATAGACTACCTAGTGTTCTCATGGATTGTAACTCCCGAGCCCATGGAGGAACGTCCAAGTCCGAACCGTACACGACAATGCAAGAAACCCATCTCTCATTTGTTGCTGTGGGTGGACGTCTACCTGAGGTATAGGGGTCTAGCACTACCTGGCAGCGCGCACTAAGGTAGGCAGCGCACACTAGAAGGAGCTCCATGATCTGCCAGACTTGAGCGGGGAACGATGTCTGGCGATGCAGATATCTCAGCAGATGATTACAAGCCAGGTTGAGGCATTTCCGATTGCAATATCGAACTTAGCACGCAGTTGATCCAATACATGGATTAGTAGGTACTGGCATTTGCATTCCAGGTTCGACGACTACAGCGATGTCACGTGATCATACAGTGCTAGTTGCAGGCAGCCACGCTCAGCACACGGTTCCGAACTTCCGCCTTTCGTCACCGACCTTCAATCGTCTCACTTGCTGCCTGTCCTGTGTGCCTAGAGCCGTCACATCTCATCGATCTCTGCACTTTCGTAGTCGCTATTCATCTCGAGTCACTCGCCGATGAGACTGTCGTCGACGTGGCATGAGATTGCATCATAACCATGGCCCAGTCCTCCAAGTGGTACACCCTACCCGCCCTTCCCAATCTCCCGCCTCTGCTGGTCTCATTCGCCTTCACGAAGTCATCCTACGCCCTGCATGTCACAGATCTCGCCAACATATGGGCGGAGAAGCTCGACCGAAGAGGTATTCTGTTACGGAGTCTGCAGGAAAACACAAGTATCGACCTGAGTGACGCTGATCCCGAACAATGGACTGTGTTCCTGTCCAAACTCAATGCCGCCTTCGACCCCACATCGCCGGATCACCATCTCACCAGCCTTACTTTGGCCCCCGACGGCAATGATGCGCTGGCCTTGCGTATCACTTGCAAGCTTCCGAAACCACTGGAGCCGCTCAGATGGCCGGTCCAGCTGACCAAGTGTCCCTCGACCAAGCTAGCTTCAGAACTTGTGCTACCTCTCATACATGCCCATCATCTACGGCATCAGGAAGCCCAGGATCTGATGGCGCAGCTCCGAGAGAAAGATGTGGTCATCAACAAGTTCATAGACAAGCTCGCAGCAACGAGGACAGGACTGGAGCACATCTTCACATCGCTCTCCGCCAAGCAGAAAGTGAGCAGAGAAGCCGCCAACAAGAAGATCAAGGGCCTCGCTCCGTTTGACGAAGCCCAGTGGAGAGAAGAACGCCAACTCAGTCAATCGCAGGACCCCCAAGAGCTACTACAGGATGTTTTCGGTACCTCGGGTGTGGCGTACCAACAGCAAACGGATCTTGACATGTCCGACAGACTGGACGATTGGTGGAAATCATTCAGGAAGGCACTGTCGACGCCAGCTGAATCAAAGCCTGACACTCCTCGCAAAGAATCACAGAGGGCTGCTGAAGACGCCCGGGAACAATCCAAAGATGAAGATGAGGATTTCCAGGTACAAGCGACACCACCTCACCTCCAGGCGAGGCTCGCTAGTCGTGGCACAAGACACAAGGGACCAAAGGGTGACGAGACCGAGAGCGATGATTCGGATGATTCAGATGAGCCAATTCCGGACAGCCACCCGATCCATCCTCAGCCTGAGACTCGGCCAAAGATCGGAGCACTCGGGAAGAAGAAGGCGACCGCGCAGACTCAATCGGCAAGCCAATCATCACACACCATACCTGCCGAAGACGACAATGCGACCGCAACAGAGTCCGAGAATGATGAAGATGATGAGGACTCTTCGCCCCCAAAGGCTGCCGGTCGGACTGGCCGGCGGATGGGCGTGATTGGAAAAACAAGGCGATCCCTAACGCCTAGCACGAAAGCCGCATCACCAGCACGACCGCCAGTGGATGCCGGCAACGACGACTCTGCTCCTGGGCCCAGCTCTGACACCGACAGCGACAGCGCCAGTGCTAGTGACAGTGGATCTAAATCACCTATTGTCAAGTCGAAGCCCACCGCAATGCCAAGAAAAGGGGGCCTGGGACGGATTGGGGGGAAGTCTAGGCCTCCGCCTGATGCTCCTCGAGAAGAGACATCTACGTTTGACAAGAA
The DNA here is from genome assembly GCA_022432385.1 of Xylariaceae sp. FL1272. NCBI lineage: Eukaryota > Fungi > Ascomycota > Sordariomycetes > Xylariales > Xylariaceae > Xylariaceae sp. FL1272. The sequence goes on from JAJJXC010000052.1 coordinate 221,309, forward strand.
AGGCGGCGAAGTCGAAGCTCCCAGGCGACCGGAGACGCGCAAGATTGGTGCAATCGGTACCAAGAGATCGAATGCCGCCAGTTCAAATGAGCCCAAAGAGCCAGAAACGGAGGAGCAGAGGGCGGAACGGAAACGAGCCGAGCTGGCGAATGAACTGGAACAAAAGAGCAAAGCCCCAGCTAAGAAGAAGAGGAAGTTTTGACGTACAGTACATTTACAGTCATGTACGAATGAAAAGAATTATTGATGAGTCGCTTCTTGGTTTCAGCTAGCTCATTTCGTCCACACAGCTACAGACACAAATCCAAACACACCAAGCACCGTGGATAACTCACGGTCTAGATACCCCAAGTGTGAAATACAGCTTGAAAGGTCTTTGGTCCCCAGCAAACTTGATCATTCAGTCGTCTCCGAGCCATCGAAAGGATTTGCTAGAGTGACATGCATGAGTATCATCGGCAGCATTGCGGCCCTATCCCACAACATGTCAGAACAGTCCAAGCCGCAACTACGAGCCTTCAAGCTGTAACATCCCACCAAGCGATACTGTTCAGCCTGTTTACCGCCCTGTAACCCGTGGACGGGGGCCTTTTGGCTGAGCTTGAGCTCCATATCCTCGCGCCGCGCCGTGACTCGTGTTACGTGTTTCAAACCTGTCGTGCGGTCGGATAGGAGCCCTGGAGGTGACATAGCATTCCTGCTACAGCACTATCCGTTATCCGGCCGTCATTATCGGCCAAATTATTCCTTCTGCGCCCACTCAAGGCAGCCTGAATACGACTCGGACGCCTCGAACGCCTAAGTAGGTCGACACCTGCAGCCCGACTTCGTGACGACATCTCCAGTCATCTTCAGGTTGCGCTGAGAGGCCAGAGAAGGCAGATACTGGGGGAGACCTGTGCGTCGTCTCACAGCTCGATCCCTTGCTGGTGTCTCTTCCCAACACTAACGTTGTGCCCAAGTGCCCAAAGTGTGGGGGGACCATTGCTCTCACCTTGGCCCGGTTGGTGTTCCACACGGCAACAGGTCTGTGACGAGCTTGTGTCAGCCTGGGCTCGGTTCATCTTGCGGTCTGACCCTTCTGTCCTTTTCTGTGCACCGACGCTCGTTCTTATGGGTCCCCATCACTCCAATATTGGCCCGTTCGCAGTGACTTACCCAGGCAACAATCCGGTCACAGGCTCTCATAGACGGGCATGTTTCACCAAGCGAGATCGAAGGCCGGCGAACGGGTCAAGGGCCGACAGCGGGCTGTCTCTAAGGCACGGGCTTCTTATTGACATCGTCTCCAAGGTCCCCGCGGGTGGGAGTTGGGAGAGACAGATGTTCTGCTGACGTGACCGCGCCTCCGGTTGGGGAATGCTGTGCTGTCTGTACGCGGCCATCCATTCGCCCGTCGTCTCGGACACTGCCATTCATGTACATGATGAACACGGTCCTGAATCTAGTCTCCTATTCACCGTGTGCACACTTGGGCATGGCCTCATTTGGATTGTGCTACTGGCTCTTGCCTAGAAGGTCACGGTACAAGCGGTGCGTACGGGTGACAGTCATATTTTAGCCTTTCGCATACAATTGTCCCCGTGAAGCGTCGCGCAGCTCCCGAAAGACCCGCCACGTGGACAACTCTACTGTCAATTGCTGTAGTCAACGTTGCCTTGGGCAATGAACGCCCCCGGAGTATGTCTAGTACCGGCACGGTGTCATGAACTCGTCATTCTTGGGACATGGCAGAACTGGAGCAAGGTCGCTGATCGTTGGATAGACAAAGGGAGCACTGACTCGGTCTTGCTTGCTCAATCTTGCAGCAATGATTATTTGCAGCTATTTGACAGCGAGATAGATGATGATGCGTATACTGGAGTCGCTATTGAAGGTTCAAAGGACAGGCTATTCCAGATGCCGAATGAAGCGACGATTCGAATCTCCACAGACGACCACGGAGGCAGAACTGCAACTGCAGCCACAGCCAGAGAGATCACTTCACCACGTCAGATAGATATTGTAGGTCTTCTGATTAAATAAACCGATTGCCCGACTGGGTAATCGTGAGGTACTTTCGGAAAATGTTCAAGGTACAAGACAGCCGACCGCTTACTCACCTCCTATCCCCACGGTGTCACGCCAGAAATGACGCTCTTCATCCTGTCATGTACCCGTCGTCACCACAGAGTCGAGCGTTCGCCGACCAGGGCTGCAGATGTCATGCATCTCTTCCCAACGCGTCCTCACTCGCCGAATCCATGCCACCGCTGTCACTGCGCATGTCGTCAGATGATGTCGTCAACGTCGTACGCTCTGCCTGCGTTGGTGCGCATACAATCAATCAGTGACTGCTTTTCATAAGCTTTGGCAAGTCTAGCCGTTGCAGGTCGGAGTTGGAGACGACACGCACCTGACTGATGCGTAGGTCAATGCAGCAGTGGCCATGCGATGCAACGGGACGCGAGGCCGTCGAGCAGAAAAAAGAAAGCATGCATCTGTCAAAACCACGCAACCCTGCAATTATGGCGCAAGCTAAGAGGCTCTGCGGTTGCTGGGAACAGGGAGGTCAGAGCCACTGGCGCTGCAGCAAGGATACGGAGGCTTCAATAGTCGATTGGACCGCACTGCGATGCGATACTGCACATGTGAGAGATGCTTGCGGGTGGACCAAAGTGGTATTGATGGTCTCAAATGGGTTCCTACATACATACATGCCTCTCGCCTCTTCCTTTCCGTGCGTGGATGGAGGCGTGGAAGACGAGCGTTTGTCGTGGATTCGAAAACGACACCTCATACCAACAGCACTGATTGATACGTAAGGTACTGTACACCTTAGCTTTGATCATGGTCATCCCGTATTCGCCCGTTGAAGAAGTGCCGAAAACACGGCGATCATCAAAGTACCGACCGGCATTAGCTTAACCTGGGTAGGATGCTGTGAATTGATTGACTACCCCATTATATCCGCTATTCCATGTGTCGCTCACTCATCAACGTCGTCTCTCATGGTGAGATCCGGACTGATCCTTTATTATTAGGAGGTACGTCACCGCTGCTGCCTCCCCTGTCCGATACAGCACGGCAATCTGCGTCGTCGGCTACCAGCATAACCCGAGAACCTGGTTAGAGGCCGTCTTCGATCCCTGGCGAGACCAGGTATCGTTATAATCGATCATAGATTCAATCGAGATTCCTCCGAATACTACGTCGCCTGCCTTTCGCGAAGAGGCCGAGTGCAGATGACATGTACCGGAACAGCGCCCCGGGGATGATAATGCATTGAGAAAAAGCATGCAATAGTAGTAGTGCACCGCAATGAAACCTCGCGACGGGTCTGGGTGCTTTGACCGCCAAACCAACGTCCGTCCCTACATGTACATGTAATCTCTTGACAGGATAAGTTGATAAAGTGCCTACCGAGGTACGTGTAGTGGCATGCAGTCGTATTGCGCATGCAACTGCTGGTGCTCCCTCGATGTTTTCATTCTATTTCCATGCACTCCAATTGTGCCAAGACATTGACAAGCTGTCGTCCTTAGGTACCCTTGCCCCCCACCGCCCGCCTGACCGCACCGTAGATTCTGAATGAACGGCTCGCCATGATCCTATCGAGATGGGGGGAGATCTTTGGTACTGTATGGGATAGGACATTCGTCAGCGTCGTGTTGGGGCCCGCACATGGTCGGATGCATATGTTCCAATACGAACAACTTGAAGCGTGCCGTGCTTTTGTTCTGGTCACAATTGGAGCGTTTCCTCCCGGCATCGTCACAGCACAATATTCACTGCCAACTACATGCATCCCTCGTCCAATTCCCCGATCATCCTGCATCCTAAGACAGTCGTCGGACGAGACAATGCAGAGACGTTGCCATCATGGATGTCGCAGGCCCGGGCTTCGTCGAACAGGTCCACTTCGTCGATGTCTAGTTCAACGGCGCCACATCCGGAGTAGGGAGCCGGCGCAGCTGAGATGCCGCGGACTAATAAGACATACCGATGGCCCCCCACTGCCCAGCTTGATGCGTATAGTAGGTATCAACTAGTATCGCCCCCATGCTCTTTCAGTTATTGATGATGATACACCACTCGTACCGAAACGTAAGTGATGTATTGAACTACCTCAGCTCGAGTCAGGGCTGCACGTAGGTACCCAAGCGATGCCATGATGAAATCGGTCCTCGAGCGAGGCGTTACACCGGCATTGGAGGCTGCCACGGGTCTTTGCGTTGTGTACCTGCGTGAGCTCATCCATTGGCCGTCAATCATGCGAGCAGACAAAGAACCCGAATTAAGACATCTTCCTCGAACGAGATCCATACCCAATCCCGACTATCTGCCCTAATACTCCGCTCCACCGTAGCCAGGTTACTCGGACCATCGGCATATGTAGCTAAAATGACCTCCTTTGGTACAGCATTCAGCAGGAACTAGATTGGCTGGGTGCAATGTCCCTTCACACTCGATGAGATTATGGGAATGTGGCGGTTGTGCCCGTTTCAGTCGGCCTTGGCTCCGTTTGAATCTCATCAGGCCATGTGTGTGTGTGTGTGTGCATGCATGTACGTGCCTATTTCGGCAGTCGACAGTGTACCTGAGTGGTGTATCTGAGCACCGAGGGCTGCCACGTTTGGTTCTAGGAGAAGCCGTATCTACGCCGTACCTCTCTTGCGTCGAGCCGCAGCGCCCGAGTGCCACCTTGCGTAGCGAAACAGATATTCGAGAAGCAACACATGTTACCCCTGTGTCGCCTCCCCAATTTCCCTTGCCAGGCCTTTTTGTGCTATTTCATCCGCGCTTAACCCGGAGATGACGAGAATTGGGCTACGACTAGATACCTACATGTAGGTATACAAGCAAAGGTTACGTCGTGTGTTGCCCGAATTCTCCCCGTTTGGCCTTGTCTTGTCGTCGTTGCGGTCTCGGAGGTATCGAGAGCCTCTCGTGCAGTTGGAGCCCCGTCTCACTCACTGTGTCCGGATTAGGACGGATGCTCAACAGCCCAACAACTCCAGTCCGTGAAACCTTGCGGAATAGTCGAGGCGCACCACTCACCGAAAGAAGCCAAGTGGACGTCGAGAGACAACTAATGCCACTCGTTTATCGAATTGGAGACTGTCTCCTCTCGATCGAGACTTGTGGGAAAGATCCTCGAGTCGGACCAGCAAGTTGGAGTAACACTTGGCCTCGTCACAAAAACGTGCTACTTCATCCCACTCGGTGATACAAGCTTGAATCTGGCACGTCTCTTCACAGTCGCACATATCACCTGGATGTGTGAGCTGAGTCGGGATGATGGCTAGTGCGGTCAAGTCCACAACTGGCCATGTCATTTTCAATGCTGCCACATCAGTGACTATGTTCGGCGGATTGATTCAATTCTCCTGGTTACACGGCTCTGCTCCGTCTTGGGTTGATCCCCCTCGTACGCAAGCAGTATCTACAACGCCTAATTTGCCCACTCTTCGCACCGAGACAGGATTCAGCATATCAAAAATAGCACAAAAGGGGGCACGATCTTGAAACAGATGTCCAATCGCAACGTCTTTCATCTCTAAGTAATCTGCCCAATGGCGTCTGGATACACCGTCCCTAGGCTTGTCGTGAGAGTTATGATAGAGTGCCTTGCTTTGAGGCCGTCGCAACGGGGAGCCCACGTGGTAGTCAAAGCGCTGCACCGAGACGGCAGCCATTGGAGGTGTTCCCAGATAACCAGGCCACCACAAGTTACGGTGAGGCCGAAGCGTGGTTCGACGAGGAGACGTGCGTGCAGCTGAGGGTCAATTGATATCCAAGAAAAGAATGCAGTGGCAGTTGTTATATGACCGGTGTTCGTGGCCAATGACAGCATTTGAAGCTATCCAAGTGACTTGGGTAACCAGCCATTGGGGTAACGCACGTAGTTGAGGCAAGGAAAGTCGAGACTGCCGGAAACGGTACTCGAAGAGCCAGGACAGCCATGCGAAGATCATCCACTTTCTTAGTCTGTCGGAAGGGATTGCTACAGTATGATAGACAAAGATTGATCGTAGGATTCAAAGTTTACATGGATTGGCCGGCTCTAGTATACAGCGATCTGTGTCTACCAGTACATCGATCGCCTACTTGACGTCGCAGCCAGCAGGAGATAGCGCCAACAACATTCATGGCAGTCAAGACGTCGGCGCGACATACAGCCAACTGCGGGTGATGTCAGAGATCCAATCCACAACCTTGAACCTATGAGATGGCACATCCGCATCTGCACCGCGCCACACTGTCCGACCCGACACTCTGGCACCCAACCTCAGGCGATTGCAACCTCCAGCCAGCCTCTCACGCCGCCCAGACTGTCGGTCCCCCCAGCAAATCCGTCATAGAGGGATGTCCCTGTCTGTCTCTTATAACAACGCCATACCGGCATGTAAAATCCACCAATTGGGGTGGTATCTGCTCTGGCTCTGTACGGTGTGATTTGATCACGCACGCACGCACACGCACACGCACACGAGAGCGAGATGCGGAGAGACGCAACGAGGCGGGCAGTGTTAGCTGTAGTACGTACGACACCAAATGCCGCATGCTGCTGCATAGAAGCGCGCTAGTTCGACGAGTAAGATAAGGTACCTTGGGCATGAGGAAGTCGAGGCGTCGCCAAGTCCAAGTACACGGCCAAATCAACAGAAAGTGATGGATCAATCAATCCTCTGGAGGCATGTTCATGGGATCGGCTTTGTCGGGCCGCCATCATGTCGCACTATTGGCAGAGCGCAGAGCAACGAGTTTCTGGACTCGTTCTATCCCTTCTCGAAGGTTGATCTGCAGCGGTCGGGTGGTCACGGGCGCGGTGTCTGTTTTTAGAAAACTCGATGATACTACCTACGTGCCTTACTCACCTGCAGCGAGTTGGAGGCGGCTACTGGAGTATCCGACAATCACGATACTAGTGGTGAAACATGCATTGTCGGATTGCATCAACTGCGCATCGACACACCGTCTGTCAATCTAGGACTAGATAATTATGCCAAGTCATGTATTTATTGACTACTAAGGTGTATCAAGATCTGTGAACAGCCGACGCGGGCGCTCTACCACGATACCGAGTCCCTATCCTGACTGGCCGAGCTCGCGCTTCTCCGTGTCTTTGATGGTGTTCCCTTCCCTTTCGTGCCGCAGCCCCTCCATTGATGGCTGACGCCAATACACCAAATGCGCGTGTGCAAGGAGGTCGAGCGACGGGAGGGTGAAGGAAAAACGAAGAGCGGTGACGATGCCGGATCCCGCCATGCTCCGGATGCAAGATTATTACTGATTGACTGGCGAGGGAAAAGCAGAACGACGTGAATAGACGCAGTGAGTTGCAATCCTGGGGACTGCAAGCGCTGTGTGACACGAGAAACGCAGGGCACATCTTGAACGCTAGAGGGTAAGATAAACGGGAGTGGAAAATTAGGAATAGAGAGTTGAATGGAAAGATGAGCGAGGCTGATTGAACGGCATCCCTGGGAAAGCAACGCAACGCAACGCAACGCTGGTGGACTAGGTAGCCCCCGTCTGTCTTGGATTCTCGGCTGCCGGGTCGGATGATGGTGATGGTTATGATGATGATGATGTTTGTCGTAGATGGAAGAGTTGAGGGTGCAGATGGTGTGGGTATCGTAGGGTACTCCCGGCATATCCAACCCTACCTACTTGTCCGCATGCAGCCATTGCGTTCTTCTGCTCGGGAGGAGGTCCGAGCAACACAACCAGGGGTGGAGGGGGGATCAATCGGAAAAGAGGCAAGGCTGTCTGTATGGTGCTGTGGTATGTATGTGTCGCTTGTCGAATCAGAGGAGAGACAAAATCAATCAATCCGTCGGGGCCGTGACCGAAAACCCTCCCAAACGCCGAAAACGCCCATGCTGCCTTTCGCGAGAGAGGTGTGTTGTATCCCGCCGTGTCGGAATAAGTAAGATTCGCTCGTTGATAATTACTGATTGGCATGAAGCATTACCCGTTTCTTCCATCCCGGTCCCTTCTTGTACCAGGTTTTTTTTTTTTTGGTCTTTTTTTCTTCCGGTCGTTCGTTCCTCTAGTGACGATGTGTAAAATCCTTGAAACGCTGTGGCCGCCGCCCTTTCTCTATTATTTGTAATTTCATTTTCTGTGCATTTTCAGCTGCTGCATAGCTGTCTCTGTGTGTGTGTGTCTGTGTGTGTGTCTGTATGTGCCTGGTTGTACCCTGCCTAGTGGTGATAAGGGATCCTGTCCGAGAGCCCACCGTCTGAGATGACGCTGTTCCAGTCGGGCTGGTGCTGCTGAGGCGGGAAGAATGACCGATTTAGAGCTGCCATGTTGTTGACTCGTTGAGACTCTCCTCCTCCTCCCACTCCCATGTGGTCCGATGTCGCGTCTGGGGCTCCCGGGTACACGCCGGCGATCCTGTTCAATCCAATGTCGGAGCTGGTGTACTGGGGCTGGTGGTAGCTGGTCATTCCCTGCACGGGAGCCGTGCCCTGCGCACCGTAGTTGAAGCTGTGGAGAGCATTGTTGCCCCCCAGAGCGCCGCTGCTCGTCAGATTGGTGTTGGTGGTGGTCGGCATGGTCGTCGCGCTCATCGAGCTTGGCATCATCATCTGGCTCTGCGACGATGCACCACTCGTGCCGCCACCGGCGTGGTATGGGCTCAGATGCATGTTCATGTGTCCGGGAGAGTAATAGGGCGTCTGGTGCGTCTGGTGCGTCTGGTGCGTCGGCTGCTGGTGGTAGACGTCAACGGCTAGCTGAGGGGCGCGGTAGGGCTGCTGCTGCCGCTGCGAATAGCCATTGCCTTCTATGCTCCTAGCCGGTACGATCTGGCCCCTCCCAGCCCGCGTCAAAGCGGACTCGGGGGTCCTTGAAGGGGCGGTGCATCTTCGCGGGCCCAAAGCGCCACTCGCCGTCGACGACTTGTTGACTCCTCCATTGACTCCCTTGCGAGTGCGACGGCTGCCAGACCCCTTGCGGTATCGAGTCGTGCTCTGCACACCTTGGTTGATGGCCCATTCCTCCAAAGTCCAGTCGGTCGATTTCTTGGCAGCGTCACCCGATCCGACCTCGCCGCTGCGTTCCCGATTGGTCTTTTTGAAAGCCTAAGAGAGCAATTAGTCTTCTTTTTGTCCCCGTTGTTCGTTTCAGGATGCGCGGCGGAAAGAGAGTGCTGCTGATTGGAGCGCAAGAGGAGAGCCCTTGATTACCTTGTTCATGCTCAGGTTGTGTCGAATACTATTCTGCCAACCTTTGGAACCGTCATGGCCCTTGTCGGTATTCTGCTCGAACCACCGGTAGATGTCCTGCAGGCTCATGGTCTTGTTGCTTGCGGCCATCAGACACTCAAAGATCAGCTTGGCGTAAGGCGTCGTGTCCTTGCCGCCCTTGCCGCCCCCCTGACTCCCATGGCTTCTCATGCTGCCCGTCGGGGATGGCTGATCGTGCACGTCTCCCTCGTCCTCCAGCTGGTACTGTTCCAGCTCCATCAAGTCGTTAGTCATGGCTGGCGAGGCTTCGTGGGACGAGAAGCCGGTGGTGTCTGCCATCTCCGAGAGCATCGCCATCTCGTTGTGGTGATCTGGAGTTTGCGGCTCTAGGTCGTGCTGATTGTATTCCGTGAAGCTGTAGTTTGTTGGCAAATCCAACGGTGATTCCAGCCCCTGGTGTTCCAGAGGAGAGTCAAACTGGGTCGAGCTACCACCCTGGGAAACCTGCGAGACCTGCGGGACCTGCTGGACCTGCGGGACTTGGGAGAAAGCTGGATTCGAGACAGACCAGAAACTGTCGTGAAAGTTGGCAGCCGGTGGATGCGAGGTCGATGCGGACCAGCTCGTGGCGTCTGTGCTGGGCGGCGCACCGACAAGACGGCTGCCGCTAGACTGGATGCTCGAGACTGGGAAGGAAGTGTTTGACGACTGAAGCTGCTGGAGTCGCAGGCGCTCAGTATCTTCGCCGTCGTAGGTTGTAGAGGCGGGAGGACTGGGCAGCATTCCCTGAGATGACGGAGTATGGTGACCCACGGCCCGAATCGGGAGCTCAAAGGTGCGATGATAAGACGGGCCCACGTCTGAAGCTGGAGTCAGGTTCCGGTCCAAGGTGTCAGAAGACCGAGACTCCGGCGAGGAGTAGTATGGCGAAGCTGGACCGGTCAGGTCAATCGAGCCGCTGGCTGATTGTGTAGTGCAATAGTCTCTAGCTCCTGTAGTGGGTTGGGAATAGCCGACGGGCGGCGGTTGGAAGGACTGGAACATCCCGAGAAGCGATTCCTGAGAAACGAGAAACAAGGTGTATTGTTACCCGGCGCTCTCCAGGAGTCAGTGGAACAAGGCGCACACGGCGGAGTATGGGGAGAGGAGGGCGACCCTTGTGTTGGTACCGGTACTGGTACTGCGACTGGTGCTGGTGCTGGTACTGGTCACAGGTTCCTGGCGGGAAGGCGGTGGAGATGGGCGGGTGAGAGAGACTAGATGAAGGGGATTGTGTGCCGGATGTATGGTATTGTATGCTTGATTCCTCTGCCCGTTTCTCTGCCGGGAGGGAAAACAAGGCAAGCCGAGGTGAGAAGAGCAGAGCAGATGTTGATTGCACTCGGGAGTATTCAACAGTGCTAATTCTGTCTGTCTGTACCTCACCCGCTTCGTTTTTGCTTGCGGTGTGTGTGTTAGTGTTGTGGTTGATGAAAACCAATTCCGCCAGGGCGTGCGGGACGTGGTAGACGTGTGTATATAGAAGAAGGAAGAAAGACGGGTGAAGAATGGTGGTCTTGTGTGTATGTAAGTATGTATGTATGTGTGGTAGAGGAAGACCGTGGTAGGTCTAAGTGGGCGTGTGTGTGTGTGTGCTTCCCCCTATGGCGCGTAGAGGGGAAGACAGGGTGTTTTGAAGAGACCTCTTGTTTGTGACGGGGAAACAAGAGTTGAGATTTGGCGGAAAGATGGTGTGTGTGAGTGTTATTAGACAGACTGGAGTAGACCATCTACATCCAGATCGACCAGTCAACGATATAGACGGAATCGAAAGATGAAACTGGAGGGGAAGGAGGGAGGGAGAGAGGCAGAGAAACAGTTAAAAGGCTGCACAGTCTTGTAGAGAATGTGGTAGGTGCTGGCGAAGGAGGTAGGCATGCAGGTAGCTCGATATATGCTGTGCTGCACTGATATCAGCACTCGAATTGGAGGAGCGGCAATAGGAGTCAACGGTCAATGCTTCAACACGTGCTCAAGTCCAAGCTCCTGAGCCAGTTCCAGCAATTACGTGCTCACCTTTGCCGTTTTTGTCTGGCCGGGGTCACGCTCCAGAGCGAGGAGTCATTGCGGGCGAGGGTCGAGGATCAGAGATATTTTGGTTACGTAGGGTTCAATAAAGAATTGTCTGCTCCAAGGCGAGACTGACAGGATGGGCAAGACCAAGACTTTGCCCACATACGCCTACGCCCCTGGCCCCTGGCTCTGATCTTGCCTGTCTCCATCCAATGACCTGGCTTCGAATATCGACCAGGCTGGGTGGGCATAGATCACCTCCATCCGTACCCTGGGGATCGGTAGACAACTGCAGGACCCCGGTCGTTGATCAACAGTACCACGATGACTGGGTACGCAGAAATGTACCGAGAGACTAGGCGAAGAGGGACATGGGCAGACAGGTCACAGGCAGGCTGGGATTGGGTGGTCTGTCACCAGCGACAGCTCCTCTCTAGTCAACACCAGTCCCACGGGTAGTATGCAGCAGTGGGAACTGGGCATAAGAGAAGCCCGAGAGTCTCCCTGATTAGGTAAAGGTCTGGAACACACGACACTGAAGTTTAATAAGTAGCTACTTCCACCAACGAGAGCAGGGCTAGAGGGTATGTATGGATGTATGGATGTGTGTGTGTGGGAGCGAGGGAGGGAGTGACGGTATCAAACCGGCATACGACGAGGGGGAGTAAGGGGAGTAAGGGGACGGAAGTCTGTCTATGTCTTCAACCACCTGATTCAACTACTAGTAAGTACATGTAGTAGTACGGTGAGATTGAAAAGACAGCGACCAAGGTACAATGTTCATCTGCTTTCAGCCTCCACTGCTATGTACAGTAGAGTGTGCAGTCCGACTCTGCAGAAAAAGAACGTGGTTGACCGCATTGGGTCCTTCAAATCGTTGCCCTCTATCTGGGGCCCATGCTCCCCGGGCCATATGTCCGTGTCGTCCAGTATAGGCACGTAGTCAACGGGAGGGAGGCGGAGATGGACCGTGCAGCTATTTTGGAGCGTGTTACTAAATCTGAACACCAGCGTCGGAGGTATGATGTACTTGTCGCTGCAGCCCATGTCCTGTCGAGATGCCAAGAGCCAAGAGCCAAGACCTGGGACTGGAGCCAAACAGGACAGGGAGCCGTGGAGATCTCTGGAGATTGGAGACTGGAGACTGGAGATGTACCTACAGACTAGTATCTCCAGGTGAGCCAGGCTCAAGTTGTACCTAATACCGAATCTGTATTGTACAGACTACAGTAGCTTGGACATATGCACGCCAGACGCCAGACGGGTGTTCGTTGTTTTTTGATGTATTGTGCTCGCACGCACAGGCACTTGTCCTCCTCTCGCCCTGTGAGATACCTAGACACTCCATGTACCTCCTTTCATTTCACTTTCTCTCGTTCTGCTTCCTCGCTGCGTTCCCCCCGGGCGTGTCTTCGGGGGGAGTGTCGTCGGAATCCAACGGACTCAATTGTGCCTATCCAATTCAACTTGGCGACAAAGCGAGTCGGGCTAGTCCGGACTGGGCCGGGTGAGCCCGATCAGGGATAGAGATATGTGCGTTTGCTTTGGCAAGAGTCATGACTATAGGTACATGTAGGTATGTATGGACCTCATGTAGGTACTATGACTAAGTTGCCCCTACTACATGTAATTTCTCGTTTGCACAGGTCTCGTTCCAAGCACGTGTTGTGTCTGCAGGAAGTGACATCAAGGGTTCGAATGGAAGAAAGAGGAGAGGTCTGCGAAGAGAGGCCGGTCCAAGCTTTGTTTCAGGTTCCTGGGCCTTTAGACGCAGGTACCTTGATCAATCTGGCGAGGTAAAAGCACAAGCCGGTCTATGCCTTTCTCAGTATGTGTTTCGACAGGCAATATGATTGGTTGGTTTGTATTCGTCCCTGTACGTCGTTCCATTGGACTCTCTCGATACATGCCAGCAGCTTGTTAGATTGTAGATGCGTTGGATACAAAATTGGCTCTGTGGCTGTCTGAAATGTTGGATATGTGCAGTGATGGGGTTGAATAGCCATCCTCTCTGACGCTGGATCGTCTACTTGCAGTGTACGGAGTAGAGCAAGACCAATGCGTCCAAGTCAAGCATGCCGACTTCTACATGTCTTTCCTAGACGATGTCGCATGCAGATAAAAATGAGTATGCATCAATCCAGGTGGCTGCCAGAAATCAATGCATGGCCGTATCATTGATATTTGGATGCGTGCCTTAGTCACCTGTGTTTGCGTCTATGCGTCGCCTCCAACTACCTCCAATCCAGTGCGCACCGCTACGACTACTGCACTGTCACTGTCCATGGAGCTATGTATAGCATGGCATGCAGAGGGCGCAGAGTACAAACGCCTGCGAGCTTTGTACGGCATGTCACATACATGAGGTAGATACACCGCTAGCTCGGAGATATTCAAGCTTGTGGGAGGTCATCATTGCAGGTCCAACGCGCAACGAGAGGAATGGGGTGGTGCCTTGGGGTGCGTTCGGGCTCTCTCTCGCTGTGTAGCTGTACAAGCTTGTGAGAGCCCGACATAGACGAAAATGGATGACCAGCGACACAAGTGAGCCATGGTAATCACCGTATACACTATCTCGGCCCTCAACGGTTGTGTTGTGGTTGCGTGGGGTGTTGTGTCGGCGTGCTGTGTCTGTGTCCGGCTGGAAGAGGACAAGAGGAGGATACTGCCGTGTCAGACCAACGGCTGGTCTGCCACCACGCACAACCCTCACAATGACGGCGACAACAACGCTATTGTGCAAGTTCAGATGGGAGAGTGCCATTGGTAGTAGTCTTGCTACCAGTATTCGAATGCAGGCGTCCAAAAGGCCCGGCGCACGACATAGGGGGCCGCTCTCAGGGCTTGTCCCTCTGCCACCGGATACCCGCATCCCCCCCAGTGGGCTCCAGTGGGATTGGGTTCTGCCATGGCCATGCTCTACGCTCTCTCTCGGCCTCTACTCGCCAAACCTCTCCTAATTGACTGTTACACGGCCGCGCCCGCCCTGGCCATTCTCTCCCAGCCTTACTACTAATTTAGGCGCAGATCCCGGCCCGGCATGCTGCTTCTGACCGCTCTGCCTGCCATCGTCGGCCGAGCCGTGTCCTGGGATCTTCTAGAAGGTTTGTCGGCGATTGACAAGCAGCAGCAGCAGCGTTCAAAGTTTCATGATCGTCCATTTTGGAAACGACGGGAGAATGATCAAGGATCGCCAAGCTTGGGGTCGCCTGTCCATTGCCGAGAGATGAGGTCGGTCGACAGCCAAGTCAGGCCAGGGTTTGTTTAGGGCGATAGCAGAGATAGGCCCGAGATGAGTGGCAGAAAGAGGCAGAGGGACAGACAGACAGAGACAGGCAGAGAAAGGAGTAATCACAGTCGCGTGCTGTCGTGCTGCTGTGTCTCATGGCTATCATCTCACTCGCGTTGCAAGAGACGTCATTACTAGAGCAACATTTTGATACTGATCGACTTTGCTGTATTCACCGCACCGTCTCCTGTATCTGGGCACAATGTACCAATGTATCTCTCCAACACCTGCAGACTTCCCCCCCCGGCGGCAGATGACCGTCAACAGTACCTTACTCGGGCGAGAGCAAGGCGGTATAGTAGTAAAAGTCATGCGGGCCTGCGGGGCGGTGTGTCACGGAACCCCCCCAGAGGCGACTCAGGACCAGGTGACATAACACCGAGTGACAGGATCAATAAACTAAGACATCTGCACGTTACTGCTGGCCACAGTCCCCTCCCTTCCTCCCCGTACAGTACGATGTAGTCGTTGGTGTGGCCGTAGCCATGTGCAGAGAGAGATGGCCTGGTACTGTACGCAGGCACGTCTCGTTGAGCGGCGTGTTTGTGTCCTCCCAACGCCCGGGCCACTCCAGGTAACGCAGTCGGAGCGAGTGCTCGGTCTACTTTCGGTAATAAATCTATGAATAGGATGTCAGCATCAGCCATCAGCCATCAGACGTCCTACACGGGATCCGTTACCTTCTTGAACTGGAAATGAAGTTGCAGAATGCCCTGCGATTGAACTGTTAGACATGGCTGCTATCGAGACACGACTGTCGTGAACAGGAGGGGGGGCGACAAGAGAGATAGAAGGGCCAGAGCTGCGGTCTGAAACGATGTCGTGTAGCGTCACACAGATGGTGTGGCTGAAGACTTGGATGTTGAATGACAGGGGAGGGGCATCTGGATCAGATGGATCAGATGTTACGGGGAGATACATGACTCTGGCATCCAAGCTTTTGACAGGGATGCTCGTCTCTACTCGGGCAGGGGAAATGACATGCAGCATGACAGGCACTGACAGGCAATGGCAGGCAACGACAGAACATTCAATCTCAGTTGCAGGCCAGTCTATTCGAGGTTTATGGGATGTATGCGCCAGGATGTGACTTGGGCAACAGGGCAGAAAACGAAAACGTGCAGACGACTGCAACGAAAACAGTTTTTAGATACGTACCTTGTCAAAGCTGCTCCTGAACCCACGGTCCTTCTTCGCGCTGTAATCCCATTCGCGGTCGACAATACGGAACGCAATGTCCTCGTAGGGTGGTCCCGCGATGAAGCGAATGAGACAAGTGTCTTCCTCTCCGGCGGGCGCAAGAGACTCACCCTTCCTTCTGCCGTGCTCCCGGATGATCTTGAAGGTCGGGGCCTTGGTCTTGTCGATGAGGTCCGGGTAGAAGATGTTGAACTTGTAGCCCTGGACCACCTTGGGCGGTGGGTTGTCGTGGTCGTAGTGAGTCTGGTTGTACTTGTTCCATTCGTAGCCCATCTGCACGCGATTGAAGTAGCGAGGCTTGCGCGGTCGGTACTTGTCAGCCCACTGTGGCTTCGCCGAGCTGGCAACTGACTCCTCGGCCGTGAAGATCTCCTCGTCCTCATTGACCCCCCGGGCCACTTCACGTTCGTACAGAGCCTTGGTGGCCTGTGAGAAGTCCTCGTTCCCACTGGCCGCGAATCTCGCCGTCCCCGGTGGCGCAGACCCGGTGACAGATGAGGAGGGTGTCATGGACTTCGGACGGGCGGCAGCAGCAGAAGGAGCTGCAGGCTGATCCTTCGGAGCTACGACAGCGGTCTGTGCGATAGTGTCACCCTCGGCGAGAGCGGCGGCCTTTTCCGGGTTGATTTCTTTCAGTCGGTTGATCCTGGTGGCCTTGATTGTGTCGTAGATGGCTTGCAGCTTGGCCTTTGCTTTGTACACCTGCAGAGTCTTGAGGAGCTGCTCCCAGTAGTCGGTGTCGATGACCTCGTCGGAGCCGAGCTTGCTCTGGATCTGGCCCTCGATCTTTTCGAGCTGTTCGAGGTTCTTGGGTCCCAGAATCCTGTCGTGGTCCGAAGCGACGGAGCTCACGGCGCGTGCCTCGGGCCCCATGGGTTCCAGCTTCTGTCTCCGGTCGGCCAGTATCACCTTCAGCGACGTCCAGTACTCTCTATTCCTTGCGTTCAGCTCGAGCGTGTGGTAGGAAGTGATCTCGCCCTCCAACTCGGCAGCCTCTGACGCGCTCAGCCCCTCGATGACGGCGGTGGGGGCGGGCACGGTGATCTCGATGTCGGCATCGCTGTCGTCAAAGACGTCGCGGTCGGTGTCGACGTATCGGAGGTTGAAAGCCAGTAGATCGATTGGCTTGGCTCGTCCCTCCCTCACACGGATGTCGGCCTTCTTCTTGGACTGCTTGAGCACGAACTTGTCCTCGTCGGCGACGAACCGTTGAGACTGCTCATCTTGGCTGAGGTATGCGTGCCTCGCGCTGCTGACCGCGACGGACTGACTGGGTCGCTGGGGCTTTGTGATCCTGGTATTGGCATCGCGTCTCGGAGATGTAATATCGCGATGGGGAGACTTACGGCCAGATATCATTGCGCGTCGGCCTGGATCCATCTTGCGCAGCTCTAGTGTGACGGTGGGTTTGAGGGTGGGTGCTATGAAGCGAGAACTGGTTGAATGGACAGTGGTGCGGTGTGAAATGGGTATTCTTTGCCGATGTGAGGATGGGGAGGGACGTCGTCGCTAGGTAATGGTAGAGGACTGATGTAGTGGGAGTTGGTCCTGTCCGGGAGAGAGGCTGAGACTGTGGCTGATGCAGACGAATCACGCTTGGCGCCGGACAGACTGTACCTGATGAAAGCTTCCCGAACGAAACACTACCGACATTAATTAGAGGAGACGCGAGATTATTTTGACTGTGAGACTTGAGAAATATGAAATAGTATAGTAATATTATGAGTTGTCAGTGGGTTAGAGTGAAGCGTCACAACCTGGAAGTGTGCCTGGATGAGGTCTGTGGCTGAGGCCGAATGCTAGGTAAGATACCAAAACAACACCACCTGGATCCGTAGCATGCACAGCTTCGTCAACAGAAGGAGAAACATGATCAGATGCTTTTCTCGGCTTGTGGACAATACACTCATTCACTATGAATACTGTGGCTCTATTGAACATTCTGTTTGCATTTTTAAATGCGAGTGGGCTGTTCTCGATCAGCTGCTATCCCAACAGCAGTTCAAGATAGTGACAACGACCGTATGAGATATGGAGGTAGACTCGCCAGTTGACGGACGTCTTTCCTGCCCTGACTTCTTTATCGAATCAGCCGCATGAGACTCTACGGATCGGGGGAGGTTGTTCGGGTATCACGTGCTGTGTTGAGCGTTCCTGCCACTCTCAAATAACCCGTAGTTGCCATTTTGATAGGAAGATGCTCAACTCGAGCAAGGAAGGAGCCTCTCCTCGCCTGTATTCAGTTCACTTCCAACCCATCCTCCTCCTCAAGTCCACCGCGCGCCACCCTCACTCTTTTCAGTTTATCTACGGGTGCTACGACCAGCAACCCTATCTCACTCTGACCATCTTCCGAGTGTTGCAGCTGCGTCAACTTCACTGCCACCTTTCGTTTCTGTTCGCAACGACTGCCACTCCTGCCTTCATGCGACCTACGTCGTTTGTTTTGTCACCTTGCACTTCAGTTTGATCCGTCAGGCGGCACACGTTGGCATTTGAGTCTTCCGTTTTCTTTCCTACCTAACCTCAGCCCGGCTACCTGCCAACACCTTTTCCGTGCAGCCTTTGCGCCGGTCCTCCCTCTATCGTGCCTACGACCTCGAGTTCCGCAGATCCCCACTTCGAATCGCCGTCCTGTACGGTAACTTCGACCACATCTTCTGCCCACAAGTTGTCCTGCCTTTCGTCAACCATACACGATGGCGGTAATCAAGGATCTCCCCGGCCTCAAAGTCACGATCAAGGTCGACGGAAAGGACCTTCAGGAGTACGACGACCCATACATTGAGATCCTCGACGATGATGACGAGCTCGAGCTGCTTGTCACTGCCACCAAGGAGACCGATCCAGTCTCTTTGAATGTCCGCCATATCCCGCATGTCGTGAAGTATATCGAAGCAACTCCAGGCAAAGAGTTTGTATTCAGCTTGGTAAAGGAGAAAGACTTCGACAGTGGCTGCAACCACATGGCAGTAGGGTGCGAAGGAGACGGTAAACGGTATTCCCTAATTCACGCGCCTCTCAATCAGCGTCGAGGTGAATGGCACTGTTTACTCGACGGTACGCAATATGGACCCGTTGGCAACAAGCGACGCCGTCCTTTTCTGTTCAGTGATCTGAAGCCGGGTAAGTCATTCTTGATTCTTTCATGTGACTTAGTCTAACCGCTTCCAAAGTGTCATCAGAAGATGGCGACGAGGATACCCTCAACCGAAGCATGGCCCAAAGCAAGGATCTGGGAACACTTCGCGTTTTGTGGTTCAAAATGAAGCACTGCCGGTCGCTGCGCCCATTTGCTTCCCCCCCTATCGCGCCAGACGACTCTGTTCACGAGAAAGCATTGAAAGGTCGAGCACTGTATACTAAAGCCGGGCTCGGACGTGAAACGGCTACCAGGTATGAGGATCCTGACTATGAGGACAATTTTCAAGATCCTCAGAAGCAACCTTGCGCAGTATTCGAGTTTAGATATAGAACAAGAGGTCAGCTTGGACTCCATCGACATATGGAAGAGAGCCACTAACACGTCATACTCAGAGGGTCTCATTGAAGAGCGAATTATCCCCCGCCCTACTCCGATTGATGGCATGACTGATGAACAAGTTCGTGCATATGCTCTGAAACTCCATCGAGAAGTCAGTCTCACAGCTCTTTCCAAGCATGCAGGTTCCCACTGTTCGAAGCTAATTCTATTTGGTACAGCGAGAGGACTCGGTCAAGAAAGAAGAGACACCTGTAAAGGTCAAGATCGAAGGGTCCGGTGGTCCATCGTTGAAGAGAGAAGCACCCGATAACGAACTGCTGCTACTCCCCAAGAGATACAAGGAGACACGACGAGGCGACGGCAAGACTGAGATTGACTTGAGTGACTAAAGGACTACACAGTGTCATGTGCTTGGACCGCCTTCGTATCTGGTATCTTGGAGGCTATGATCAGTGTCTCTGTGGGGAGGAGACGCGTATGAGTGTATGGTCACCGGCGTTTGACACCGATGAAGGACCTGTATGATGCTACTTGCTATCCCACGATATGAGACAGTCTGTCAAGGTGGTGGAATGGTTGCAGTCCAAACAGGTGCGAGACAATAGCAATGGTCAATTCAGAGGAAATAGAGTGAGATTTGACGTCCAACGATGAAATGAGGCTGTACTCGGTGTTACTTTCGCTCAAAGTCAATTGAATGGATCAACGTTTACGCTTATCTCCAGACTTTTGCCGCACTCACAGACCTTAGCCTATCAGTTGGACTTCGCATCAATTAAGCATTCTCATCAACTGATGTGGCATGCTCCCTCTGTGCTCATTCACTTTGAGGACAATGAAATCTAGAGCACGGCGCGAATGAAGACACCCCGCCATTGGTGGTGACGCATCCCATCAACCCCGCCGCCTGAACCCCAGTGTGCATTGGCGGTTGTTATCGATAAGTAAAATATTAGCGAGGGGAGTCATAGGTTGACTGTTTTGCAGCGCATTCAACGAGACCCATCCCGCCCAGACACTGCAAACCGCCAATTCCCACAGCCCACTTCAACCTCCCCCCACGTTTCCCGCCTCATCATCTGCAGCCTCTCTCTCGCCCGACTGTCGACGTCAACACCACACACCCCGCCCTTGTCGCCGCGTCGCACCACGCTCCATCGCCCCGACACCTACCACAGCTACAGAGAAGAACAAGAGCAATCATGGGGGAAGAGAACGACCCGGTCAAGGACACCGAGTCCCACTCCGAGTCTGAGAGCGGCTCCGAGTCCGAGAACGAGCAGCCCATCCCCTCCTCCATCCTCAAGAAGACCTCAGCGCCCGCCCCGGCTCAAGAGGAGAGACCGCCGCTGCCGCCCCAGACCGACCCCAAGGACCTCGACATCGCCGCCCTCACCCCCACCACCCTCGAGATCATCGCCCGCCAGGCCACCATCAACATCGGCACCATCGGCCACGTCGCCCACGGCAAGTCCACCGTCGTCAAGGCCATCTCCGGCGTCCAGACCGTCCGCTTCAAGAACGAGCTGATCCGCAACATCACCATCAAGCTCGGCTATGCCAACGCCAAGATCTACAAGTGCAGCAATCCAGAATGCCCCCGGCCCACGTGCTTCAGATCGTATAGGAGCGATCAGCGAGTCGACCCGCCCTGCGAGCGCGAGGGATGCGGAGGAACATATGAGCTGTTGCGACACGTCTCTTTCGTCGACTGTCCCGGTCACGATATTCTCATGAGCACCATGGTATGCCGTCGACAGGCCCAGTAGCTTTGTTGTAGTGGTTCAGGGACATTACTGACGAGACGGGAATAGTTGTCAGGTGCCGCTGTCATGGACGCAGCCTTGCTTGTGAGTCGTTTGCCGTGCCAGAACACATCTCGACAACTTTAGTCATGGTGCTCACAATTTGTAGTTGGTTGCCGGCAACGAAAGCTGTCCTCAGCCTCAAACGGTGAGCTTTTGCGTCGTCCTCACTCCCGTAGACCTCAAACTCATTCGCTGCAGTCCGAACATCTTGCAGCCGTCGAGATTATGAAGCTAGGTATGTGCTACAAGACCCCAGAGCCAACCTGGAAGAGATGGGAATACTGACAAGTCGGCAGAGAACATCATCATCCTCCAGAACAAGGTCGACCTCATAAAAAATGAAGTCGCCTTGAAACACCACGGTATGTCGCCACACGCCTCTGCTCGCGCGCCATTCGCCATTCCTAACGTCCATCAGAATCAATCCAGCAGTTCATCCGCGGCACCGTCGCCAGCAAGTCTCCCATCATCCCCATCTCCGCCCAGCTCAAGATCAACATCGATGCCATCAACGACGCCATCGTCAACATCCCCGTTCCTCCCCGCGACTTCTCCATGGACCCCTACATGATGGTCATCCGATCCTTCGATGTCAACAAGCCCGGTGCCGACATCGACGAGCTCAAGGGCGGCGTTGCTGGCGGCAGTATCCTGCACGGCATGTTGAAGTTGGGTGACGAAGTTGAGATCCGACCGGGTATGTTGCTGTCCTCCCCATGCGGCTCATGCTATGCTAACGCGACACACAGGCATTGTCACCCGCGACGAGAAGGGCAACCTCAAGTGTACCCCCATCTTCAGCCGCATCGTGTCTCTCAACTCCGAGGCCAACGACCTCAAGTACGCCGTCCCTGGCGGTCTGATCGGTGTCGGTACACGTATCGACCCCACCCTCTGCAGAGCCGATCGTCTGGTCGGTTTCGTCCTCGGCCTGAAGGGAAGATCTCCCGATATCTACAGCCAGATCGAAGTCAACTTCTACCTCCTCCGACGTCTGCTGGGTGTGGCCGACGGCAAGCAGCGCAAGGTCGAGAAACTGGCCAAGAACGAGGTTCTCATGGTCAACATCGGCTCCACATCGACGGGAGCCAAGGTTGCGGCCATCAAGCGCGATGCCGCCAAGCTTCTTCTGACGAGTCCCGCGTGTACAGATGTTGGAGGTAAGCATTTCTCGTCTCCTACCCTCGAACCATCCCCGAGTGACAACGCGCATTCGCTCCCCTCATCCTATCATGTCAAACTGAGCGCCCATATACTAATCATGACAAATAGAGAAAATTGCCCTCAGTCGACGTATCGACAAGCATTGGCGTCTGATTGGATGGGCCACTATTACAGCTGGCGATATCTTGGAGCCTTCAAAATAAGCTGTGGGTGACGGGATATGAAGGAGAATGACAAACAAGAAGCCTTCGTGTAGAATCCAATAGTCGGCTCTTGGTCGGTTCAAAATCTGAATCATATGAGGCAATGCTCTCATGGTGCTTGGATACCTACGATGCTGTGACTTGGTTATCGGCATGGGCTCGTTGATTATCGTCCGAGTCTACTTGCTTGATGTGCACGGGATGACAGAGTCAACGGTCATATGTCACAGGCTTGGTTTCGCTAACCGTGTACAGAAAACAGAAGTCTCTTCACCCACCTCGTCGCGTTCAGAAATGTAGGCGTCGATCCTGCTGTGCCACGATTCAAACGGCAGTCAATGTGCCAATTGATCCCAAAACACATCCACGGTACCATCCTGATTCTGATCTCATTGTGAGCTAGAAACAACGCTTGTACGTAGAGTTAGCACCTTGCCTCCTGACTGTGTCAATCTTCATTCGGAGTGCCGATGCTGATATCAATCTATTGGTTATACGCAACGTTTCAGGTGTTTTTGGTATCCCTCGTGCTCTTCCATGGCCCATACCTTCCGTCTCTAGCCCTATATCCTCAAGTCGTCTCATAGAAGACATGCAACTTCGAGGACATACCTGTTTCCTTCCGTCTTTAGCCATCGACAGCAGCGACGGCATCGCACCACATCACATCCCATGAGACTGCACTCGCATCTCTCCTTCCTGTCATTCACATCCAAGTCTTCCATCTCCTCATCCTTCCACTTGGCGGCCTTGTCCTGCATTCTACTCACCTCGATCATTTCTTACTCACCATCTTTGTGTTCGTCGATCCCTACATGTACACATCGGACATCATTCGCCTGTACATCGACATGGCCATCATCGACAGCGTGCCTGGCGTTGAGGTACTCGTCAAGATCAACGGCAAAGCAGTCAACGAATATGACGTCCCCGACTACGATCGCACCCTCGACAGCGAAGAGATCCCGCGTCTACACCAACGAGTCCCAAGACCGGGACGACTCAAGGGCTACGTAAAGGTAAATCATGGCCACGTCGCCAAGTACATTGCCGTAGAATCCGGCGCGGAGCCGCAGGTAGTGGTGACCAAGGCTCCACATTTCAAGCATCACGGGCATCATATCGCGGCCGCAGTTCATTTCGATCAAGAGCAGCTCTGCCCACAGCACGAGCTTGCCACCGATGTCGACGTGGAATGGACGAGCGTGACAGATAGCGTCCTGATCCGCGGCCCCTACGGAAGGCTGCAGCAGCGCCGATTCCAATTCGGAGATCTGTCCAAGGTGGCTGCGCAAACACGCACTGCCCTCGAATTTGAAGACGACGAGGCAAGAGCAGCAGATCTGGGCCGGATCCGCGTCTTGGTTTACCACATGAGGGAGAGTGAGCCAAGGGACAACAGCTGGTATCAATACGACGTCAAGGAAGCGGCGAACACCATCGCCGAGGAAGCCGTGAAGGCAAAGTCAACCTCGCACTACATCACGTACTTGCCGCCATCCCCCATTCGAAGAACTAGCTAACATGCATGCCGCCAGTGCCACACCGTCTCACGATGTAAGCAGCGAGCTAGAGCCCGACTTCGAAGACCACTTCCTCCACACCCAGGGGCGACCCTTTGCGGTATTCGACTTCTACTACCGCTCCGAAGAAACCCTCGTCAAGCTATGGGTCGTCTCAAAGATGCAATTGGAAGAGGAGAAGCGGAGAGACATGAGCCGTGACCAGCTACTCGAAGAACTCCAGCAGCGAAGTAATGAAGATGATCGACGTCTCGACGATCTCGAGGAGGCGCGTGCCCGCATCGTCAAGTTGGAGAAGGAGCTTGAGCATCGCGTATAGTCACCCTCTCATGTGTCTCCCGATTGTAGGCTAACAGCGTGCAGAAATCAGAGACCCGTATCAAGCGAGAGGCACCTACCAAACAAATCAAACGTGGTGCCCCTCCAAAGATCAAACCCGACGTCGTTGAGCGAGTGAAAATCAAGAGAGAAAGACCCGAGATGATCTTCAAGCGTGAGAGGTCCCCCGACGAGGAGGAAAGGGGCTCAATGAAACGGATGTTCATCAAAAAGGAGAAGGTCGACAATGACGTCATGATCAAAAGGGAGGAGGGCGAGTGGGAGGGCAAGGTGGTTATTGACTTGACCTAGTAGCTCTTGGGCTGTTTTGACGAGGACTACGTGCGCCATGTACGGACGGTATGGGGAGTCGTTGCCATTTGCGATGCATTTCATCCGATGTACTGGTTTACCTACCTAGGGACTTGGTCTTGACATGAAACGACAAGCTTGCAGTGTGTACCTAAGTGACGAATCGAATGGAATGGAATGAGGACGGGATTGTCGGGGATGTCGGGGATGTACTATCCGGGTCTGAATTGATCTATCTATGCATGAGCTCAAGATAACCATTTGACCTCAGGTAGGTCTGTTTCCGGATCGACAAAGACATTCATTAGGTAGCGAGTTGTCGAATGACCGGATCACTAAGCGCATCGTCGTGGCCAGTACGCGCACTCCAAACCCGGATCCATCCATCTACATCCGGTGCAGCAGTAGACGATATCTCGCGCATAGTCACCAAGTCTTTGAGTATTCGACATCACGATGGAATTCCATGCAGCCCTCTCCGCCTTTCTTGGTCAGCTCAGCCTCGCTGCAATGTCGATGCGGGGCTATCTGACCGATACATCGCAAACTCCTGCAACTAATCGGCTGACGAACGACTGGCCGGTGCCGTTTCACTGCTGGCGCTCCTGGGAATCGCAATGTCTGGAGACAGCCGAGCTGAGTAAGATGCTGCAGGTACGACCGTTGCCCGCTGTTTCTGAGAGCAACCGAGACTCGCAGCTGACTTTGCTTTGCTCTGTTCGGGTTGTTATACAAGGTATGGAGCTAGAGCCTAGAGTGTGATGAATCGCTACAGAGCACGCATCTTGAGCCACGCCGTTGCATTTTGCTCGATGGAAGGTCCGCGACGATCAATGCTTGTAATAGAGCATTTGTAGATCATTTCAATCTCGTAAAAGGCTCGGGGGTGAGTACCCAGACCCTTTATTTCCAGGATTACTGATCCGACTCGTCTAGAACGCGTCAAGTTCCTTAGGACCACATGGACTGACGATGTCTGTTTGCTCGATTATGCTATCATGGCTTTCCAGAAACGGACAGAGGCTGCTGACATGTTCACCGAAATGGGGGGGTCACTGGTCATGACTTGCAGATTGGGAAATAAGCCTCATGTCAGCGACACCGATCCTCTGATTGGCCAGAATGAAAGCTGTGCGACTAGTTGGGGGTTCGGGAATGGCAACTTCATGTCAAGAAATGAGAGCGTGAGTGATTTCATCAGCGACGAGGCTACGGTGCGTTGTAGCGGGCGAACTGTTGCGTCGACACCTTCCCAGTTGGTATCTGAGCTAATATGTGTTACGTTTTCGTGATGACTTCAAATCGCTGCCACTGGTGAGAGGTCGTTCGATGCGCGATGGCTTCAAGATTCCAAACAGACCTTCCAATGTAGACAGGACCGACGAGAGGTGGCCGAGATGCTTCGCGTATAAAGAGCCAGCCCATAGCCCGCGGTCCAGAAGAGAGAAACATCACCATCAGCTTCATCAATTCCAGCTTCACCTTATTCAATCAAATCCCTTACCAATTCACTACAACACACACCATGTCTCCCATCACCAACGTCCTCGCGGCCGTGGCCGTCTTTGCTACCTCTGCCGCTGCCACCTCTGGTCAAATGACCTGGTACGAGCCCGTGAGTGCCCTCTTCCACCCCCGAGCCGTGTATCTCCTCCCACTAACACATGCAAAGGGCCTCGGAGCTTGTGGCTTCACTAACAACCGCGACCAAGCCGTCGTTGCGCTCAACACTGCTGATTACGCCAATGGTGCTCACTGCGGCCAGTAAGCGGCACACCCTCTCCTCGCTCTCTCGTGCTGTTGGCTGACGTGAGTGACACAGATGGATCACTATCCAAGGAAACGGCAAGCAGACCGCCGGAATGGTCGTTGACCTCTGCCCCGGCTGTGGTTCTGGCGGTGTGGATGCCTCGCCCGCCATCTTCGACGACATTGCTCCCCTTGACCAGGGTGTCGTTGCGATCAACTGGTTCTTCCAGTAGAGCCGGTCTGAGGAGGATTGGAGACATTGAAATGAGAATAAAGAGGTCAGACGGACACGTGTGCGAAGGAGAATAGTACTGGACACTCGTTTTTGAGAGATAACGATCATGCATGGTCATGGGGTTGGATTATTCTGTTGTTTATTCTTATTCCCGTCTCACAATACGAGCCTACTATACAGACGTCCACTGGAACGATACCGAGACCGATTGTGACGAGGTGTATACGGTTGCCTGCGTCGAGCCAGAGGGCACAGACTCCACATAGAAGGTCGTCGCTCCGTCGTATGCCAGGCTCCCGTCGGAAGCCGTGAACACTGTAGCACTGACGCCGGACCCGCAGGTGAATGTATCGTCCGAGATGCCGCAAGTGCCCTTGGAGCTCTTTAGAGTGAATCCCGAGTCTGGAGAATCATGGATGTCAGCCATTGAATACATTCAGACACGCGATGGTGGGAGCGACAAACAACAGACTTACCGGAAGCTGTCGCCGTGTATGTCGCGCATGTTCCCGAAGTGTACCAGGTCCCCGCACCGATCAAGCAGCCATCTTCCTGCCCATCATAGACCGCCGTCCTGCATATCTGGGTCAGCTCACCATCCTGTCAAAGTCGAACATGGGGTCAATCCGTCTCAAGCTCCTAGGGTAGGTACTCACAGATAACCGGATCCGCTAAAGGCACCAGTGCTGGTAGGGGTACTTGTTGTTCCAGTTGATGTCGCTGTTGACGTCATAGTCGCGGACGTCGAAGTGGGCGACGGCGCACCATCACCGTCCTTCGGCAGGTACTTGATGCCACTGTCGGGACAGCTGGAGTCCGCGCCGATGATGGCGGAACCCTCAAAGTCGCCGTTTTGGAGAGGGCCATTGGCGAAGAAGCCGTACTCGACCTGGTAGATCTCGTCGCTGTCGCATTGCAGGATCGGCTCAAAGCCCGTCAAGGTCTTCAGGGCGGCGACGATCTCAGAGGAGGTGTAGGTCTGCGAGGACGAAGGGGTGATGCCGGCGTCGCTCAGCGCCGTGTAGGTGTCGAGCGTCTTGAACAGGGCCACAGCAGTCTTGAAGAAGTCGACCGCTTCATCGCCCTCGGTGTAGTCAGTGTAGCAGTCAGGCTCGAGGGTGCTGACGCAGGTACCGTGTGTCCCCCACTCGTGCTCCCAGAACTCCTCGGGCGACCCGTTGTTACTCTGCCAGTAGTCCTGCATGAAGCTGACAAGGTCTGACTCGCCGGCATTGCTCAGCAGCGACGTGATGTCGGTGTATTCACGAGACGAGTCGCAATTCTCCTCGTAGGTGCCGTCGCAGTTGTCGGGCCACAACCCGTGGATGGTCCAGGAGTCGGACGGACCAGTGACGGGGTCGGTGTCCCAAAACTGCGTCATCAACAGCTGGCCACCGGGTCTCACAACACAGCAGGTGGCGGTCGAGTTTGCTTCAGACGAACAGCTCTGGACGGCAGTGCTTGGACAACTATCCGCTCGTCTGAACAGCTCCGGCAGAGATGGGAGTCCCGCATTCACGAGAGGAAGCGCCGCCAGGGCTGCTGGGAGGACGACTGAAGCCATGATGACGAGCCGGAGTCTATTCAAGAATGATTGTCTAGGGAGTATCGATCAACGATGTGGAACGAGGGGTTCCCGAAATGAAGGCCTCCGAGGACGGGAGAGCGCAACTAAATACGACACCGTCATTGCGCAACGTGGAACCAATCTGTGCGTCCCGAGGCCCGTCGTGTCTTGGATGGAGTGGTCCGTTGCCGACGACGGTGAGAGTGCGATCGACGAACCAACACATCAAAGCAGCCATTCAAGATACGTCGACCTGCCTCGGCGAGATGCCAAGCGATTATTAGCGGGGAGCAAACACTGAGGTTTCAAACACAGCTCGCCCAGCTGAGTCGAGATGGCGGATTGATTCGTTGGGGGTCGTTTATTCTCCGGAATCTGAAGCATCGGCCGGTAGTCACTAGTGGGGCATCCAACGACCTGCCCAAACGGGAAGCTGGGTGCCTGTTTCAGCTGCTCTGATTGGCTCGTCTCCTGTCGATCAATTTGTAGCAGCGCCATCCACATACCGTTACCCGTTCTCAGGCTGTTCCAGTGTCCCCTGAGCAGTCACAGCAGTACCTACGGTCAATACCTGCTCAGGGGCCCGAATGTTTCTAATTGGAAGTGCACGCTGACCTTCTTCATCCGCCCTTGATAGGCAATTCACTATCCAACATCTCCCTGAGAAATGGCGCAGTGGTCAATTGAGCATCATACTCGGTCGGCAAAGTGTTACCGAGGACGGGGGGCGCGATTGAATCAACCGATGCCGAGTCATGATCACTCGGCTCAACTCACATTGAAAAAGGGCAGGTGTTGCTGGCGACCGAACCCGCTTGAGGATGATGAGAATGATGTCCGAAGCGCACAAGTCGTGACGTGGCTCAAAATAGCAAGACGCGGCGTGATCGACCAGTGATCGGCATCCTCCAAAGCTTATCTGGACTCTCGGCCTGGCATTTGCAGATCTTCGCTTCAGTTTTACTCGGTGGTATTCTCGAAGATCTCACAGATAAGATAAGAGCCGTCGCCGAGGCGTAGACTAGATTAGGGAGGCAGCTTTTTTGATGGGCGTGTTCGTGTTGATAGGTACAGTAGGATTTGAAGCTGGTGAGGCTGGGTCGTTCAATAGTCACTGGAAGGGGGACAGCGACAGTCATTCTGTCGTTTGATGCAATGGCACATTCAGTTTGCTCATTGCTACGATGGATGAAGATCTATCTCATTGTACAGACTGCCGAAATGGGCCACGGAATACACGGCAGATCATGGCTCGAACACCCAACGGTATGCGCATTGACCTGTCTTGATGATCAGATACACATACCATGACGTCAGAACCTACCTACGGCCGCCATGTCACACATCCCAATTGATGCCCATGCGTGGAATCAATCAGCGTCTCCTAATAAGCCATTTCTAAGTCTCCCAGGGCGCCAGCTTCAACGCCGAACGCTACCGACTGTCCACTGGAGGGTTCCAGCGACGCCCACTGTTCGTCACGGACATGCCAAAATAGTATAATGAAAAGGTGCGCCAAGTGGCAGCCAAGCCTTGGCCAGGCGACATCTCTACCTTTCTCGCACATGACTCCCTTGACTATGCGTAGTACCAGTCAGGAATTTCAAATCGATTCCGCATGCACAGCGACGGAAGGCTCGGGACGGTGTGCATATGATCGACATCTAGCATACAATACCACGCCGGTTGCAGCGTGTTGACCGGTGCAGCTGGAGGCACGTGTTCTTCTCAACGTCTTCCGACCGAGTCATGTCGCTGCTCTCACGTTATATATGTGCATGCATCCAGATTCCGACTCTTCAGATCTTCACCATCTTCACCCTCAATCTGAGCAGTCATCCTTGGGTACACAATGCAGCATTCTATGAGCTGTCGACTCGATTCCCGAGCAGAGTTTAATTCACGACAACAACCCGATTGCGCGAGGTCACAACGATGGCTCAGGTCATATGGCAGTTGTTCATCTATTGTGGTTGACAAATGTCTAGATGACAGCTGATTAACAGTCCCAGCTATATACAGACGTATACCCGTCACATCCTCATACCGACACTCCCCACTCAGTCCGCACTTCCCATCACAGCCTACTCGGACCATCCAGGGGTCTTTAAACGTACGCTACCGCCTGGTCTAGGTGTAGGTGCACGTGACCTGGCTGCTGGAAGCGGAACAAGAGGTCAAGACCGAGTTGCTCTGCTCAATGTCGATGATGGTGGCGCCAGAGGGAGTGTAGACGGTGCTGCCCTTCAGCGCCTGGGGCGACGTGAAGGTGACGGTGCCAAAGTCGGCAAATTGGACCTGCGACCCACCAGACTCGAAGTCCTCGACGATCCACTCGGCGTCGTACTCGCATAGCTGGGCACTGGTCTCGCCGGTGAAGGTGTGCGACACGGACTTGCCCGTGGTCAAGTTGTTGATGGTGGCGGTGCCGGAGCTCTTGGAGTTGGCGACCTGGACAGAGGTTAGCAACGGTCATGAGCTAGAAGAGGACAAAGAGCCAGCGATAGAGACGGTATGGCGCTTACAACTGTGAACTTGACAGAGTCGCCCTTGCTGATGGTGATGCCGGTAAAGTCGTAGGCGTAGTCGGGGTACCACTCATACCAAGCATCGTAGCTGACACTACCGCTAGCAGTGATGTACCAGTCGATGCCCGTCTGCAGAATGGCAGTGCCGCAGGTGTCGCCGTCGATGCCGACCCAGGCAGAGCCCGCGCCAGACTTGCCAGTGTTCACAGGGGTGGGGACGGTGATCGTGCCGAGGACAGAGGTCCATCCCGTGCTGGTCAGGACTGCACCAGCCCAGTTGCTCGAGTACTCGACATGTCGGATGCTGCCATCCTTGTTGTACACCTCGATATCGGGATGCTCGGCGGCCTGTCGAAGGTTTCCCTTGCGAGCGTCGGCACGCTTGGCATGGTTAGCCCAGCGAGAAGCAGTGCCTGGGGCCGCTAGAGCACCGGTGGCGAAGAGAGCGCCGGCGACGATGGCAGACTTCATATTGGCTAACTAATGGATACGAGGACAGGATGTCGAGGGAGCGACTGTTGATGGGGTTTGTTCGACAGTGGGAGCGTGGTGAGAGGGCATGATCGAGAGATGGCATCGAAGGGGATGCGGCATCTTTATAGAACAGGTGCCAGACGACAGACTGCACGACAAGGCGATGGACAGGACGACGGACAGGGCGACGGATGAGAGGATGGGCTCGTGAGAGATCCCATGATACGATTCCCAACCTGCAGATGCCAAGAGAGCGAATGTGACGCCGGCCATGATCATCCACGAACCGTCTCCTTGGTTTGCTTCTGACAACAGCCACGACGCATGAACATGTCGACGATAACGGTCTCGATGCAGGCGATGGGCGAGGCGAGAACGAGGCTAGCATCCAAGACGATGATCACCTTCCGAAAACAAAGACTGTCGTGATCCGGTGGACATGCTATCAGACGCGAGGAACAACGGACAAGCAAGGATTCGATGGGGAATTGGCAATCGGCTCATATCTGTGACATCTGCTACACGATTCGCTCTGCTATCAAATGATGGCGAGTACCTGTTTGACCCCGGACGCTCTAATGCCCACGATGTCGACACAACCCCATTCCCTCGCGCCAAAGGCTGTACTGCCGAATAAGACATTGTGAGCAGCAAGATATGGAGGTCGAATCGACCGAGGATCGTCGGTGATGTTAGCAGATGGGGAAGGTTACATGCTCAACCATCGGACGCGGAAAGATATATATTGAAGGCGCCTTATCGGTATGTATCTACTCGCCAGGACTCTGCCAGGGCTCTGCAACAAGGATGTGCGATATGCGCGCAGGGGTGGAATGAATCTTGGCTCCCGATGGGGGGGACGTGGCGCCGTGAGCGCACAAAATACACATGTAGGTAATCAGGCATAATCGGGACAGGCTGTATAAGCAGGATGGCAGGCTCGGCAGGTCATCCGCGGACAGGCCTCGCCGGCAGCTCTACAGGTATCTTTCCGCACCTTGCCAAGGATTGGGGTACAGGGCGATATGGCGAGGAGGCGTCTGGGGAATGTCGCGGCCAAGAACATCCAAGAATACCAAGACAAGACCAAGAGATCTGAACAAGGTGATAGTGTCGGGTTCAACAGGACAATGACGCCAACACCACGGTTTGTGGCTCGACCAAGCTTTTCTCCACACGTGGGTACAGACGTATCTCGACGTAGGTTGTCTTCGTACCTACTGTAGACGCCAAACAGTCAGACTTGAGCCTCTTCTTATCGGCCAATGCCTGTAGGTAGCCAGACGGGAATGCGACAATGAGAGGAGCGGCAGGGACATGATGGCCGTATGTACATACATACATATGCGCGGAAGACGTTGTTAGACAGAATAAGGAAGGATGTACGCGTCAAGTCTGAATATTCCACCACTTATTCGCCAAGTCTCACGACTGCCGGTGACCCGCTCGCCCGCAGGACAGGGGGCCAGGGGGGGAACCATGTCGGCCTTCAGGGGTCATGGGAGCGAGACAGGGGCCAGATATCGGTCGTTGTGAGTACCTAAATCATCCTCTGTATACTCTAGGATATGTACAGTTTACAACTCGGGCCCGATAGCGACAGTATGTAGGTGGGTTGGGGGACGGGTCTTGGGATCAGACGACCGGAGAGGTGCCGTGGAGGACTGGAGGCTTATGATACCTACCAGCGGCCCCTATCGGAGTCCCGGGGCACCGCTGCCGATTGACTGCCTACCTTACGACGGGAAGAACCCGAAACCTCATCGATCCTACATGATATCGACCAAGACAAACAGGCAGACAGACGGACAGAAGATGCTCACTCCCCAGAAAATCTACATCCCGGCCTCATCTAGTTGTATCCGTTATCCCAACGACTACCCCTCATGATAGAAATATCCGGATACTCCCCCTCTTCACTCTCACTCCCATCGTCGATGTCACTCAGATAGTCGCCCAACATGCCCCTTCCCCTGCTGCGGCTCTTCTCGTGTCGCTCCCACCACCGGCGACTCTCTTCGTCCTGGTTGAACTCGTAGACCTTGCCGAGCGAGTCATGGTACAGACGACTGACTGCGGTGGAGATCAATCGGATAGTACCGAATGTTTGACAGCAAGCCGTGAAGGGCAGGACGACGCAGGACTTCATCCATGATCCGACCAGATGGGTAGGCAGGAGATGGCGGACAGCGATGCCAACGCGCAGCACACAATGGCACGGGTAATGACAACCGGCGGCGAAGCACTGAAGCCAGAAGCTCAACCCGGTAGCGATCCGCTGTGGAGACGTGAACAGAAAGCTGCGCATCAGGGCTTGAGGCGTGATGACAAGCATGACGAGCCCGACGACGAATCCCGAAGTATGCAGATCGCTCCAGCGGTAGAAGGCCGAGAGGACCGAGACCACGTGGTTGGCAACGTCCAGAACGAGCCACGCTGGTACATCGGGGTACAGATCGGTCGATAGATAATGCTTGATGTACTGGCAGGCTAGGACCAGCCTCGCGGTGAAGCTTTGCGGGTACGAGCTTGACTGGAAGAAATCGTAGACGACGCCCTCGAAAACGATGGAGCTGGCGACGATGAGAACAGCGTTGAGTGCGTCGTAGCCATGCCGAGCCCAGAGGATGAGCCAGACGAGGAACTTGGACAGAACCAGCACAGCCGACTGGGTCGTTGCTATCGCAGTCTGTGACTTGGGCCTCGGCCGCCAGTTTGTGCGTCGGCGCGACTGTGACTCGGGCTGTAAGTCGGAGCGTGAGTAGTATCGTGGTGTTGATTGCTGTCGGTCTCGTCGTCGGCGTGAGGAGTTCATCGGCAAGGTGCGCTGTCGCGACTTTTTGAAGCTCGCGGCTGCTTCGTAACGTCTGCGATGCGCCGACGGGAGGTGACTAGAGGGACGACGCTTCTGGGGGATGACGGGGTGCGTGACATAGATCGGTTCTCCCCCATCGCTGCGTTGGGCGGCTACCTGCAAGGGCATTGTATCTGTCGATCTGACCCGAGGTGGCATGTTGCGCGCTGAGACTGCCAAGCCACTGCAGAAGATGGCAGTGTGACAGTGTCGAGAGAGGGCAGTGCGCTGCAGTGGACGGAATGGCACGACGGGATTTGAACATGTGCTCGACGGAGCTGTAGCATTGTACGGCGGGGGAGATTGAGTCACAGTCAATGGTGTTTCCGTAGCTTCTCAAGCAACATTGGACCCCGGCTGTCCTATGCGCTCCCTTGTAGCTGCGTCTGTTCCGGTGCCCATGGGAATGAGTACTCTGGAAGCTGATCAAGGAGGCAAGCCATTGCCCTGATGCGGAGATGATTCTACTGTCGCGTTGAGCTGTACATGACGATATGGGCACATGGGCATCTATTCAGACCTATCTGGCATCTACCTGATTCCATGCGCTCGCCATCACATATGCACTCTGTCTTCTAGTGTCTTGCCTCGTGAATTCGCAAGCCCATCGGACTATCGCCTACGTAGCCCCTCGGACCCAAGCTTGCGGCGACGATGCGAGGATAGTATCTGCGTGTCTGCGGCGGAGGGGCGCGTGAGATGGTGAAAAAGGGTGCGACATCTCGACGGCTGTTCTGATAATGTGTGGGATCGGCGAGTTGAAGCCGTTGGCACGATCGATAGCAGCACCAACACATCGAATTGACACCTGAAATATCAAATGTGTGCTTTCCGGGGCTCCGCGACTCTAGTTGTTGCAACCCACCCGCCATCGACTCCAGCCAAGTCAGGTAGTCCATTGTCATCTTGGTGCCATCATCTACCTAAGAGTCCAGACGCCAGCTAGTCTCACGGCCCGCTGATAGATGGCCGTATTGCGGATATCGTCTCGACTGATACAGCTGCAGAAATGCACATGTGCCGCCTTCCCGCAACACAACCGTCAATGTGCATATTGTACCATGTCAAAACCGACACCCGTCACCCCGTAAAAGACCCCCTCGTAGCAAACCTTAGCACATTCTCTAGACTGACACCAGGCACCTCCGTCGTCGTGACAGCCGGAGCAGGCGGAGGCAGCGGCCGATCGATAATCATGAGATCCGCATCCTCCCCCCCCTCCTCACCTTGCCCCTCCTCCTCCTCCTCCTCTTCCTCATCCGAGTCATCATCGTCAAGACTCCTCCTCAGCCCCGTCCTCACATTCTCGATGCCCATCTCCCTCTCCTCGGCCGTATACGGATCCGCCTCGTCCATGAGGTACTCTCCGATGCCCTCTCTGCAGGCGGCGCGTGCCTGGGCCCACAGCTCCTCCATGTCCTCGCGTCTCGCAGGCACATCCAGCTGTAATGCGGCGGCGGTCTTTCGTCCCTCGTCCATGGCAGCCTCGACGTCGGGTTCGGCCTTCTTGCGCAAGAGCTGGAGGAGGATGCCTTCCTGGGTGCGACCGGGGTAGTTTGTGGAAGGGTGGACGGTGACGCGGTGGAAGAGGTCGTCGTTCTGGGCCATGATCTGGACGATGGCGGTGATGTTGCGCTCGAGGATGTCGGTGGAGGACTGGAGAGAGTCCCTGTCGCGGTGGATGTCAGCAGCAGCTACAGAGATGATGTGGGAGAGGAAGAGGAGCGGCGCACAGGGTGGGGAGCGGGTTGCTGATGAAGACGTCGTTCTTCAGGCTGTTGATGGTGTTGGAGAGCTGGGAGAGCTGCTGGCGCGTCTTCTCGACGGCCTTCAGCTCATCTTGGGTGAGGCCGAGGGAGGACATTGCGGGGGATGTGTGCGACAGGCGAATAGGTTCATGCGGTCGTCGATTGTAGCTGTGACGTCGATGCTACAAGTAAGGTGTGCGCCGTGAGTTGGACGGACGACGGGAGGAAGCCGAGGGGTTGGAGGTGGAGGTCAAGGGTTGGAGACGCCTCTGCCCTGCCGAGTAGGGAGATTGAGCCCGCCACGAGTGGTCGAATGAAAAGGAGAGACGGGCAACCTCGGTCGTTTGCTCATTGAACATCAACCCAAGCAACGATGGTCGCATTCAGGCCGTACAGATTCAAGCGCTGAGAGTAAGGTAGCTTCGGGAGGGAGCGGAGACGCAGCTAGGCGAGCTAACCACTCCAAGCCTCCGCTGCCGTCGCGATTTGGGTAGGGTTAGTAACTGACAGGCGGTAGAAATACCTGTCACAGTTTTAGAGCGGTCATCCCACATGGACACAGCATGGATGCAACATGGATACGGCAGGGATGCGTACGGAATAATGAGGGGTCCAAGACTCCAAAATACGCAGTGGCACGCCGCTTTAACATCGTCTTGATTTGCATTTTGGCGTCAATCCATCCGACACGCTTCATATCGACACAATGACGGCGACCCAGCACTTCGGGCGCAAGGGTCCGCTTGTCCGTGCCGCAATGTACCGTCAGTTGTCACATGTGAAGGCGTATAGTCTACCTTAGCTCATCTCGTGATATTTTCATAATTCTTTCGCATCCTCTCCGCGTCGCCTGGCCACAGAACATAGAACAAAGCACACCGCTGGTGCCATGTACTCCAATTTCCTGTCACACTCAAGGAGGATTCAACATTCAAAAGTAGGTATTTTGTATATACAGTCTTGTGACTTTTCACTTTGGTGTCTACCTAAACCAGTCCAAGCCTTATGTACCCAAACCAAAAACGCTGAAGAATCAAGAGGCGGTACTCCTGCAACTGATGCTCAAACCACCATCCTGTAACTTGTGTGTGACCATCGAAATGCTGTAAATGACTTTGACACCAGTAAAACAATTGGACTAGGGCAGTAGGTATCTCTTTGGGGGGGAAAAGGCAGCAGCACATCGTGATCATCAGTCGTAACTCGTCCTGCGGAAAACATTTGTCGTTGTCGTGCCATTCAATCTGTGGCGGGGTTGTCTGCAGCGGACACAATCGCGCGCGGTTGCTCGGAATCAGTAGAAAAATCAATCATGCTCGGATGATAATGTGCATCGCAAAAGACAATATGTCGGGGGTAGTAGGGGTGCATGTCGGCATCTACTCGCCGTGTGCTCCGGCCTGGTCGACAGTGATAGCCCGTGTCTCGCGGCCAAACTCGTCGACAGGAGGGAAGCGAGCACGACGCTCGAGATCGTCGAGAGGCAGGAAAGACCGGATGTACTTGTTGGTTCCGTTGTCGGGAGGGTTGTAGTCCCACGCGTCAAAGGTACCCTTGTTGAGCGCGCCCCATACCAATCTGCGCGTGCGCTGCGACATGAACACGGCCTTGGTGATGGCGTCAAAGTCCCACCTCGACTTGGCCTCGGCCTCGAACTTGGCGAACTTGGCCTTGGCCTCTTCCTCGTCCGCAGTCAAGCCGTGCGTCTTGGTGGCCAGCTCAGCCAGGTTGACCAGCTCCAGAGGGTCGTTCTCGAGGTTGAACAGCTGGGGTGCATCCGTGGGACAGGTGATGTACTTCCACGGGCCGCGTCGGATCATCATGAGGGGAGATATGGTGCCCTCGCCCGTGTACTCGGCAATGACCGTGTCGTGGCCAGGCTTGCCTTGCAGATGGGGCATCATCGAGATACCGTCCATGGGCAGACCGGGGACAAGCTCGGCGCCCACAATGTCACAGAGCGTGGGGAGAATGTCCAGGGTGGAGACGTTCTCCTTGACACGGCGAGGCTGGAATCGCCGAGGGTCGGATATCAACAGGGGGACGCGGACCGAGGACTCGAAGTAGCTCATCTTGTACCACAGACCCCGCTCGCCCAGCATGTCGCCGTGGTCGCCGCTGAAGACGACAATGGTGTTGCGATCCAGCCGGCATTGCTTCAGGGTTCGGAGGATGCGTCCGATGCAGTCATCCACGTAGCTGACAGCGCCGTAGTACGCTCTCCTCGCGCGCTTGATCTGCTCGTCTGTGAAGTCCCTGCCCCAGATGTCTGTCACCTTGAGGAGACGCTTGCTGTGGTTGTCTTGCTGGTCCTGGGGGATCCTGACCTTGGGCAGGGCGATGTCGACCCCCTCGTACAGATCCCAGTACTTCTCCTCAATGGTGTAAGGGTCGTGAGGGTGTGTGAGTGAGAGCTGCCCGTAGCCAAAGCTGTCAGTATTCGTGTCTCGCATTCAATTGGTCATTATTTCGGCAATGAACAGCAGATAACCAACTCCCACACCTCCCACACCTCCCACCTCCCGCATTTACCGTCAGACTTGGCAACCAATGACAGGGGCGCATCGATCCAATCGACAGCGTATCAATTGCCCACCGATGGCGCATTGGAAACCGACGGGGGAGGGAACGAAAACGACACGAAAAGAGACGTGACAAACATACCGTCAAACAAAAAGGACGCTTCTCTGGCCCCTCGCGAACCTGGTCGTAGAGGAACTGGGTCGACTTGTACATGACCTCCTCGTCGTAGTCCAATTGGTTGCTGCGCACACAGGTGCCGGCCTGCAGGATGGAGCTGGCATTGTGGTACCACTCCAGGCGCCTATCGGGTTCGTCCCAGTTGACAGCCCACCCGAAATCGCCGGGGTAGATGTCACTGGTCAGGCGAGTCTCGTACCCATGCAGCTGATCGCCCACGAAATGCATCTTGCCCGCCAATGCGGTGTGGTAGCCCTTAAGCCGCAAGTAGTGGGCATAGGTGGGCACGTCGCTGGGGATCTGGGACGCATTGTCGTACGCCCCGATCTTCATGGGCAGCTGGCCCGAGATCAGACTCATCCGCGACGGCGCGCAGAGGGGCGAGGGGCAGTAGGCCGAGTCGAACTGGACCGACTGGGCAGCCAGGGCATCCAGGTTGGGGGTGAGGATCTGGGATTCAGGGTTGTAGATCTTGAGCTGAGGGGCAGCCAGCTGGTCCGCCATGATGAAGAGTATGTTGGGGAGCTCATCTGTGCCCGGGGTGGGAGGACAGGCATTGAGTCCCGGGGGTGGCGGCGCCGTTGGAGCATGGCCGTTGGTCTTTGGGGGGAAAGAATCAATGTCGGGTGCCATGACGATGCAATGGTGGGTGGTGGTGGGAAATAAAATAGAGTTGGCAGGGTAGTATGGTGTATATGTTTATTGGTGGTGGTGTTAGTGTTGGTAGTCAGCGATGGCGGACAGCAGCAGTGAGGTAGGCTATAAGGGGAGATGAGGCTGTGCCTAGTAGAGGGAGGATGGGAATGAGACGAGAACGAGAACGAGGACGACGAAAAAGAGGAAACGAGGCGGTTATTTGAGCACGTCTCGGTCGTGGTGTTTTAGTAACTAGGCCTATCTCCACATGGATTCGGGTGCATATCAATAATCGCAGGGGAAGACGAAAGAAAGAGGAATAGTCGTGATCCACGTCTATCTCTCGGGTCGTGAAGTGACAGCCGACAGCTTCGACAGCGACGGGAGAAGGAGAGGGAGGCGACAAGTCGGCGAGAAGCAGAACGACGGGAGAGGAACGACAAGAGGCTTTTCTCGGCTTGTGGTTTTTTTTTTATCGTCTGCCTTCACAGGTTCGCAACTGGCATCACACGTATTTGTACTACTACTATTGCAAGTCTGTCGGGGAGATGGGGAGCTGGGAGATGACGATCAATGATGCTAAAAATGGAGTATGGATGATGACAGAAGAGTTTCTCCAGGACACTTGTCAGCATACCCATAGCAGCAGCACTCAGAACGCTCCCAGAAAGGGGAGAGCGAGCTGGTCTGGTCGCGAGGAGGAGGAGGAGGATTGTAGGAGAGGCGGTGGAGTGTAGAGACGGGAGTCGGGCTGTCGTGCGATGGCGACATTAGCCTCGTCTGTCTCTGGATTGTAAGTGGATTACATATGTCAATTCGCGACAGTAATAATAACAGGCTCTAGGTATTTTCCCTCCCATCACCGCCTTCGAGTTTCGGGCGAGGGACAGCCTGGACCCCGTCTCTCTCGAATTGTGACCCCTACTGTCCTGCCCGCAAAGTGGGAACCAAAACCACAGTCTGGACTCTGAACAGTATAGACGGATTTCGAGAAAAGAAAGCAAACAGCAGGAAAAGAAGGGTTCGAATCTCATTAACCTAGAAGTCACGTATGCACCCCGCACTAGCTCATTTCAGTAGCCCGGCGAGCTGGAGCAGCAGTCATCCATGCCGCTTTTGCATCCGTTTCGATGAAGCCCGCCTCAGCTTTTGCCCGTATCGGGGAGAGTCCACACTTCGATTGTCTGTCTCGTCTGCCTGTCCTCCGTCTTGTCGTTTCGTTGATGGATCTGCTATCTCGGCTGCTCAATCTGTAACGACAGGCCAACGTGATACATGAGATATTCAGTGCACACGACACGACGTAGGAAGATAAGGGATAGTATCTGGGGAGACTGGAGACCCAAAGTTGTCACCGTCACCGTCCATCGCATCAGGGAAAGCAGTGGTCAGTCATGTAGGGGTCGATAGAGATTGGATACATTCATTCATTCATTCATTCATTCATTCATACCTAAATTCGACAGACTTTTGCTCCCAGAGTTCAGGGCCGTCGACAGCTCGCTACTTAGCTTGGTCAGAAGCTTGGAGGCAGGTCGTTCAAGTCACGCGATCCTTTTTTTCTGCCCATTTTTCTGCAGCTCGGCAGTGTCCAACTTTCGCTTGGTGCTTCCTGCAGGACTGACCGGGATCATTAGATCATTCTGATAGAAATGGTGTTTATCATGCAAGGGGTCGTCGATCTGCTAGCGCATCCAGCGGTGCACACACGCCTTGGCTGCCCGCTACTCGCTGCTCTTATTCGTGTCGTCTCGTCTGGTGAGTCGGGGCGATGGGGGCTCGTCAGGGTCCTGCAGTGGGTGGGTTACCATTGTGGTTTGCCCCTCTCTCCTGTCATTAACATCCGCTAGAGCACCGTCCAGTAGCAACGAAGAGTCTACCGTCGGAATCTCGATTCTGCTGTACCAACGGAAACTCGTCGTCCAGACGGCAGTAAACTGATACCTTGGTATACACAGTAGAGAAAGGGCATATACATGTAGGTAGCAACATGAGCTACAGTAGACAAACGTCACATCCTCAATGGATTTCATAAACAACATGGAAATCTGTCCTCGTATAACGTCCCGGGATCGGAACACCGCAGTGCCGAGCAGTGCTTATAGACAGTCGGAACCTGAGTCCTATGTCTTGTCTTACTCAACACATAAGACAGGAAATCCTACATGGAATGCCTTCCTAGTTCCAATGTCGTCAAATAACACCGTAGTCAGGCTGCGCTGCTGTTGTGGCTTGGCTTCACCCGCCCTGCTGCAATCTAAAGAGTCGGTCTGCGTATGTCTTGTCTCAGAGTGGAACTGCCTGCCTCGTCTGTTCGCCTCTTCGCTGCCTCGACTCTACAGTGCATACCTACCTACGTCTCCTATCTCCTATCTCGATGCTCAACGCGGTTCAACCACTTCCAATCATCAATTGCAATACCATCCGTAGCATCTGCAGACCACATCCATGCATCCATAATCCACTGAAACACGTATGCATCTCCCAAGACCCAGCAAATGGGTAATTCTGACAAGGACAAGTGCCGTACGAAGGTTATCGCCGCCTTCACAGTATGTAGA
This sequence comes from Xylariaceae sp. FL1272, assembly GCA_022432385.1. Classification (NCBI taxonomy): domain Eukaryota; kingdom Fungi; phylum Ascomycota; class Sordariomycetes; order Xylariales; family Xylariaceae; species Xylariaceae sp. FL1272. The sequence continues at coordinate 262,896 of JAJJXC010000052.1, forward strand.
TTCATTGGTGCCATCCCCTCCCCCATGGCCACCATCCCGACTACGATCTTCGATGCAAAAACTTAAAGGTTTCAATAGAGTGACGGGTGTTTGCTGAACGTGGGGAAGTCAATACCACAACATGATTGGCCACTCCCAACTCGTCTTACTGGACTGTCTTCGTCACCTTCGATCACGCCATAGACCGGGGGAGTAGTGCAATGCCTCAGTACACAACAAACTAAGGTTTCGAGTATAACAACGTCCGGGCTTTCCGTCTATTCTGAGCGTAGATGATCTGTAGACTGTCGGTGTGATGAATCTGGGCTCTCATTGCCCTTCCAGACTTCAGTGTGCAGCTCCCCGAACTGCCACGTACGGCCTTGATAATCAGGATAATCAGGAGGTATGTGGATCTACATTACGAGTCGCTCTTCTTCGCCGTTTGACTAAACCCGGCTTAGTAAAGGGCCAAGCAACAGGAGTCCGGGTCACCCTGCCGTGGCCCAAAGCTTGCCCGCAACCCTCCATCAACCTTGTCTGGCCTGCCTCGTCCGCCTCGCCCTGCATCTGTCAGTTGCCATTCGTCTGGGATGTGGGTTGTGGTTGGTACAGTCGACCAGTCTCCCATTATCAGCTGGCCGGAAGGTCGATGGTTGGGCGGCTGATCAACCTGGAAAACCTTAAAGCTCCGAACTACATACAGAGGCAACCATCACTGTTGTGGTCCATGTCCTTGTAGGCGGCGATGGGGGTCAGTGGGACTCAAGTCAAGTCCATATCGTCCAATTGGATGAGCCGCCGCTGATTACAACACAACTTGGCAAGATTGCAACACCAGTCCTTCACAGGCACGGTAGCGCAACTCTTATTCAATGACCGGGCGACATCGGAAACCAAACTGCAGTGCTTCTTGCAAGTGGGATCCATGGATGTGGGATGAGCTATCGCATCAAAGAAGTCCAACCAGCAAACTGCATACGTCGTCGTCCCGCAGCCAGTCATGAGTGCCCAATCTCACATTCCTTGCGCTTGTTGGCAAGGTTCGGGTTCATCTCGATGTGTGATACGAGGGCATGAATGCAGAATGCTGCCTTGCGAGACAAACGACGCTGTTTTAACAAAGTCCCTCCAGCCAACAGGAAGTAGTTGCGTGTGTTATCATTGGAAGCGCTAGGACTTCCCAGTTTCGGAAGGACTACTTAGTCATTGCCAGAAGAGATAAGGCGGGTTGTGTATCCCACGGTGCCACGGCCGTAACGCCCTACCTAAACCGTTGGGATAAGATACACCCGACATACATGCTTCATATCATACGCTACCATACGCCATCACACCCCTCGGTCGTCGGGCAGTCAATTGGGAAGCAAACACCGACGAAAACTAGGAAATGGATCAACTGGATCAGGGAAACCTCGCCGACTTGGCAACTCGAGAATCATCCCCCGCCCTGCCTTCCTGTCAGACCAGTCGGAAGAACCGAGTTGCCGCCATTGAAACTTGAAGACAGGATGCAAGAGGGGAAAGTGACGAGTTCGCCTGCGTCTGTGCATCTGCGACTGATTGAAGAGGCCTTTTCCTTTCGCTGTCGCCACAACTTGGGTGACCAGAACGTTTTGGGGAGAGTTGGAAACGAGAGACGGATGCTTAGCGATATCGCAGGTTTACAGCCAGCCAGCCATTCCCCCGTCAACACCGAGAGCCGTCCCGGAAGGAAAATGCAAAAAGCTGCCAACCTACCGACAGTCAACGAAATACATTGCCAGCACAGCAAAAACAGCATCAGCCATCGCAGGCAGGCAGAGGAATACATTCCGGATCAGTATCCCGTGCTACTGAATTAATGACATGGTGTCTCGGAACACAAAGTACGACCACAAAAAGGCATACGACGGGAGGCGGGCTTCCAAGCGACGGGTACCGTGACCGACGGCCAAGGGAACTAATCTCACCGTCCCGCGCACCACATTGACCAGGGGGTTTTCTGCAGCATAGCCCGGATGCACCGTCTGGGCCGCGGGCGACGAAGCTGAGCAGATAGCGGCAACACAGGTATGTGATCCTATAGCGTCTATGACTTTCGTACGTTTCAACAAGGCCAGGCCATAGTTCGAAACAGAGGATGTAGGCTCTCGTAGGCGATGCAACCCACAACGCAACATCTAACAAAGCACAAATGTCTCATCCGCTGGAGAAGGATAAGATAATCAACAACCCACCTAAACCCAAGGAAAGCCCACGGACGCTCACAGGCTCATGATGCACGCACCTGTCTATCTCCAGCAGCGACATCGCAAGGCACCCGTGACACGAATCATCACGAGACCTTCCACAACAGGTTCGAAGCACAGGAGATGATTCGGCATCTAGGTAGCTAAGAAAAAGGACAGCAATGCAGTGATGATCCATCGCCACGCCACGCCACGACAGGTGGTCACGAGACGCCGTGCAGTTGAGTGCCTGGCCTAGCCTAGCCTCCCAACTCTCGAATAGACGAGGAACCTGAAAATATTAGGTAATGGCCACGATCTGCAGCCAAGGTAAGAAGCAAAGCCGCCACCACACATCATCCGAGTGCGAGCCACTGCTACGAGAGAAAGGCAAAATGGTTGGCAGAATCTGTAATGTATTAAGCGTAATAAAAAGTCTAAGACAAATTGGCTACTACGTGAGCGGACTCCGGACTCTGCTCCATCAACGCAGCACAGATAACCCATGCTCATGCTTTCCCTCGCAAAGTCCTGTCCCGACCTAGAGACACATTCATCCACGTCGGCGCGTCGTGGGGCCCTTCTTAGCAGGCGTTGCCGTGGCGGTGCTGGAACCCGAAGTCGAGGAAGCCAGAGGAACCTCCCTCCTTTTGCCCTTGGCCTTGGCAGAGGGTGCATTCCAGTAGTACAGCATCTGGGCGGCGAGGACGAGGTTGAGGGTGAACCCGGCGATGAAACCGTAGAGGATGAGCTTGTCGTCGACTTCTTGGAGGGTGGTGAAGATGCGGGAGAGGGAGCCGGCGAGGTAGTTGAAGACCTGTGCATCCCCAAGCGTGGGTCAGCAGCATCCACGGAGACGACAGACGACACAGGGAGAAGATGTCGGGCAGAGTTGGGGAGGATGTAAAACATACCGTGAAAGCACTCAACTGGCCAGTGCCGCCCTCGGAGAAGATGGCAGCGATCTGAGGGACTTTGCTGGCGACGCCCAACACACCGGCGCCGGCCTGTAGGTATCCCAGGCTCTTCATGTCCAGCACGCCCCGCTGGAACAGCACACCGAAGGCCGCGGCGAGGACGGCGACGAACAGCGCAGCGGCCGGCGCACGTCCGGCGTATCTCAACACGAGGATGCAGATGACCACGTTCTGGCCCAGGATGAGCGCCGTCTCGCCAAACGTGGAGAAGGGAAACCCGTTGCGCCAGTTGTAGGCGAGGGTGATGAGGTAGGACGTAGTCTCGAGCAGATAGCTCAGGAAGGAAATGCCATCGCTGCTCTGGGAGTTGACCAGCTTCAGGATCTGGGGGACCTTGACGATGGAGGAGGCGGCGATGATGCCGATGCCCAGGCCCTTGGAGACTGCGAGCTTGAGGCACTCGGTGTCGGTGGGGTCGAGATTGAGGACCAGCGAGTTGTAGCAGACGTCGCCGATGATGGAGCTGCCGAGGTTGTGGATGGGAGAGGGCAGGGCGGCGGTGATGGGGCGGAGGGGTCGCAGCGCGGATTTGAGGGTGTCCATTGTGTCGTCGTTGCTGTAAGTCGTCGTCGTGATTGTGGTCGCCGGTGAGGATGTAGCGGACTTGTGCGGAGACTATGAGCCAAGCTGGGGTTATGGGTTTACGCGACGGTGCCGATGCTGCATCTGGATGAACACGTTGCGTCACACTGATTGTTGGGATGGACAATGGGGATAGGTAGATGAGCTGTGTTTGGTGCAGTGCGAGGCTGATGTGAGGCGATGGCTCTGGCGAAATGAAATTCCCATTTTAATCCCTACCTCATACCCTAGGTACCTTTGTTGCCTCGTCCGTCCGAGGCTCTGCCCCAGGCTGCCTGTCTGCCCCCAGAGGGACCCTTGTTTCGTCATAACGGTGCCTCAGTGATGCCACCCAGGCAGAGAGGGGGCAACGGTGATGGATGAAATAAGTGGCACAGTTCTCAATGCGACGAAAGTACCATCATCTATCGCCATGAATCGCCATTAGATGCACTACTGTTTGTCTGGAAGATGGTCAAATCGCAATCTGCAGATCTAATCGGCGCATGGTCCTAGAATCCATTCAGTACAATATTCGCAATTCAATCCATATGATCATTTGTTTGCTTATCAAGAACCAGTGCCAACAATCACCTGGCTCGCCTGACGCCGCACTACCTACATGTAGCTACCTATGCCACTTGATACCGAGAACCCGTCATCAGGCAGCCTACCATAGCGGCCTCGGTGGGTTCAGCTTTGTTTTCATATCATCAAGTGGCCTTTCAGTGAAGATCTGATGCGATCCCTTCTGTAACTACCTAGACTACCTAATCCAGAGCTAGTTGGGCTCTCTCGTCGCGAACCGCCTGAGGCATTAGGTTCTTTTTGCAATTCATCTGCATCATCCAGGTGCCTGAGACTCATATCAAGTCCAAAGTCCTACGCCGAACGTCACATATCACCCGTCCATCGTAGCCAAGTCGGCAATCTGACCCCCACAGTCCAAGCCATTCGTCTCCATATGTCGTAGAGATCTCGTCCTCACTTGGCGAACGAGGCCTGATACTTCTTGAGAAGCTGGGGGCAGTTGGTGAGGTTCTCAACCGGCTCCCAGGTGTTGTCCTTGGCCCCGTAGCCCTTCCAATTGACCAGGTACTCCATAGCCTTGGTCTTCTTGTTCTTGCGTGAGTCGAGGATGACGTTGACTTCATACTCCGTCTTCTTTGCGACACCCGTGCCCGCGCCCTTGCCCTTGCGATTAGAGACGGGAGTGGTAGTCTTGGCCCTGCCTCTGCCGCGACGAGAAGGGGTCGAGGGGACCGTCGTGACTGTCTTGGCACGCTTGGGCTGCTGTGGACTTGTTAGTAATAGCGGTAGAGGTGTCCAAGGGAAGGCAAACTCACGCTCTGCTCCGTGATATGCTGTGAGGCCATATCAGCTGCGGCTCGGGATGATCGACGGACTCCGCCGCGTTCCTCGTTCTCTCGTTCGCGCTTGACTGAAATACGAGCAGACGCAGACTTGGAGCCCGAAGCTGTAGCGTCGTCGCCGGACGTGGAGGGACGACCGCGCTTGCGTTTGTCTGAGGATCCGTCGAGGCCGAAACCAAGACCGTTCTCCTTCTTAGCGACGCCCGTCTTTCCCTTACTATGTTTCAGCGACTTGGCTCGGGTAGGGTCGATCTCGTCGTCCTCGTCGTCCTCGTCGTCCTCGTCGTCCTCGTCGTCCTCGTCGTCCTCGTCGTCCTCAGTCTTCCCGATGCGAACGATGGTGGCCTTGGCCTTGGCCTTGCCTTTGCCCTTGGCGCGTCCTGCTTGCTTGCGGGTCTTGGCGTCACCCTCGCCATCGGTATCGCCAGTGTCGGAAACGGCGGCGTAGTCGTCCGGATTACCACGGACCGTGCCCACCTTGCCCTTACCCTTCTTGACTGTAACTCCAGAGTCAGCGCCCCCGAAGAAATTGTCGATGAGTTGGTTGCCCTCACTGGGACCGATGCTATGAATACCCGTCAGCGAGAGACCGATGTCGAAGCATATGTCCAAACAATCGTAGGTGGATCGGCATAGGTGAGTCGCCATAGGCAGTAAGTGGTAGAATGCGAACAGAGAGGGCCCAAACTTACTCGCTCAGGACGGGGTCAATCGCTTCGGCGGCATTAGCGGCATCGTGGGACATGTCGGCCTGCTCGGCGCCTTTTCCGAGGAAGCCGTCGAAGTCGTCGAAGTTGTTGCCCGACATGATGACTAACAGAGTAGCATTGCAGTGAGTATCAGGGTCTCTGTAAGAAGGATGGGCGTTGGAAAAGTACAACGAAGTGGAAGATGGGGACGTGGAAGATGGAAGGAAAAGCCGCAAGACCTACAAGGCTGCGGTAACGCGTCAGAGTCTTCACGTGTCGTAAGTATTGTAATCGTCAGAGCCTCCGATGCGATCTTGGCGAGCCCTTCGGGTGTAAACTTGTGCTGGCTATCGCGATTGGCTACGGATGTTAGATGTAAACAGGAGAGTGAAGAACCGAGTGCCATGAATGCGGTACATGCTGCCAATATAAACTTACGATAGGCCGAGGCAAGAGATGCGGTGACGGAAAGGTTGTTGATCCAGTGGATGAGGTGAGAGGACCGGGATCAAAATTGGAAGTCTGGGAAGAACGATAAACAAGAGAGAGGGAGGTGCGAGTCGAAATGGATGGGGCTGCATCTATTCAAGTAGGAGCGGTTTAGGGGCAGTCACACAACCCTATTGTAGTCCTTCGCTCTCTTGGTAGCCGTTGGGTTAATTTCTGTCGTCCTTTCGCTTTGGATATCGAATTGGGTGAACAGGGTTCTTCACTTTTGTTTGAGGACTAGGTGCAGCCTGTGGTGGTTCTTAGCCATGCACACACGAACCTGTGGCAACGGTAGGTGGTCGGGTGGGTTGAAAGGGGGCGGAAGGACGAGCATGTGAATTGTCGTCTCTCAGCACAATCGGCACTTTGTTATTATCTCAATTTATCAGGGCCTGCCCCGAGAAATACAAAGCGAGAGACGCGTTGAACCCTGTAGGATGATAGCCGAGGGCGGTCTGTGAACGATTATTGGGTTGTGAGATTAGCCCAGCTGTAGCTACAATCAGAAGCTGTAACTATCTATAATCAGAAAGCGAGGCAAAGTTACTCTCCAGGTCGCCGTTGCCTTCCAAGTCTACGGCTTGTTGTAATGATTGAGGGGGTATGAGAAGCACAAGGCACATCGATCACCTCAAACCAAGTGTACTACTGCAAGCTTCTGGTTCCAAGTTGGATAAACATATTACGAGAGTTACTTCTTGACAGTCCACCGTAGACTCAGACTCATGCATTTCCCGTATAGTTGGATCCTAATCAGCCATTGCACATAGGTAGTGTACCGCCCACAGTTCCATAGCCCCGGTAGCACGGTAAGAGACAAGTTGCCCTCCGTTTTGACATTGATCACGCCTCTCCTTCCTTTATCGCGGTTCTTCCTCGTAGTCATCTGGGAGCTCCTCGAACCGACCCTCTTCCACAGCTGTCCGTACAGGGTTCTCCGCCGATATGACGCCATTCGCCCGCAATCTATGTAGGTAGAGGTCAGTTTGGTCTTGATAGGCTCCCTCAATCAATCAATCGACTCACCTCTCGAACAGAACGAACAATCTCTCTGCCTCTCGCTCTTGCTCCTCTTCTGTCATCTCGGGCATGTCGGGGTGTCTCTCGGCATCCAGGAACTGCCCAGTGACCGGGTTGACTGGCCGAGATGAATCCCCCGGCCCATTGCTGAAAGCCTCGGATGCATTCTGGGGTATGGACATGTTGTTGTTGTAGAGGAACCCCGAGGCGAACCCGTATCCGACATTCTCGACGAATTTACCTGCGTCTTTGTCGGAGAGGTCAAAAAGCAGATGTGATATTATGTCCCGTAGTTTGGGTGTCAGACCATTGACCGAAGTCTTCAGCATCCACGACGGGAGCGAGTCAGTCCGACCTAGCACCTCATTGCGGTCGTCTTCCGTCGGCAGCAGCTTGTCGCGAATGGAGGCCTGGACATCTTCCGGAGCATGCTCGTACAGCACCCGAATGACTGAGAGGAGAGGAGGTGCATGGGTCTCTAATGCGTCATCGTCGTACTTAGTCCTACAGCGCGAGAGAATGTCGATGAGGCGGTTAGTGAGAAGGTCGGGGTCGGACTTGGGGAAGAGTGACGGGTGTGTCTCTTTTGCACTCAGTTCAAGATTCGAGAGGGCGTTGACCAGGGCGCCTGTGGGGGCGTCAAGGGGCTTGTCTGATGTGAAGGGTGGTGTTTTGCATAGGAGAGAGACAATATGCGGGATGGCGGGGGTGAATGAAGACACCTTATCACCGCAGTAGTGGGTGATGTTGTATAGCAGCCGCAATGTCTCCGCGAGCGCCATATCCTGCATTGGGTCAGCTGTAGGCAACCCATCGCCGTGATGTCGTGCGTGGCGTTCCAGGTTCTTGGAAATGGTGTCAGCCAGCTGATACTTGTCGATCAGGTCTGCAAGCTTCGCATCGGTGTCGTAGGTGGTGAGAAAGATGACCCTCGAGATCAGGAACTCATCATCCCGATTGTCGTTCTTGAGCTTGCTGCAGGCCTTAGCTTCGTAACCCAGATCGACAAACATCTGCCGGCATTTCTTCTCCAGCAGCAGAGCATTACATAAACAACGGAGAGCATTTCTCGAAGTTGTACTGGATGGGCTGTTGAAAGCGTGTCTTGCAAGCATCTCTATCCCCTGCATATCGTGTCAGTTGCGAATCGAAACCGGCAGACTGCAGAGGGCTCACGGCTTGGGTGAAGATGGGATCGGCATTGCGTGGATCGCGGCCGTATATCTTTAGCTCTTCCAAGGCAGCGTCTCTCTCTAAGATGCAACAGTCAGAACAGACAGAGTTCAATAATCGGGCATGACATACGATGCGGGAGTAGGTTGACTGTCTCAAGGTCGTTTGTGAGTCTGTCGACGAGGCTTGTGACGGCAGCTAGTTTTGCTATCCAGTTGTCAGTGGCGAATAGTCCTAGACACCCTGACGAGCAACGCAGGCACTCACCCGGCCCAGCCAACGTCGCGGCTTGTAGTAAACGAGGATCGGCCGCCATGGGGAGAGATGGAACTGGTCCCGTGGGGTTGCAGGCTCTATGGCTCGTTGATAAGATGAGAAATAGGCCGCCGGTACGTGGTTGAGTTGACTGCTGGGTCACAGTAAGTAAGGCATGTAACACCAAGGAAGACAGGACATGATATGTGGGTAATCAGATGAAAACAGGTTGCGCCGAGTTGACAGCTTTGATAGATCAGCTCTCTCAGTGAGGCCTGACGCTGGGTGACAATGACATGAGGTGAATCTTGTATAAGTCAGAGTTCGGGTGGGGTTACGCTCTGTAGTACACGAACAACACAAAGACATTGGGGGATCTCATCAAGATGACGAGCATACAAGGAGACATGAAGAAGCGCAACGACCTAAATCAAGGGCGATGGATAGGCAAACATACTGAATAGCCCAGGTGTATCGTAGGGTTTTCACCGGGACTCAACCAGTTGATACTACTATGGAAAGATAGCCGGGTGCTTGGCTTACTGGCTGAGGTGATGGATCAAATAGGATTGTCTATGGAAGGTGAAGGATTGAGGCAGCCGAATTCAGAGTTTGGAGTTGAGGGGGTTATGTTGCATTACGCCGCATGTCAGATTGAGTGAGCAGAAGGTCTCAAATAGGGCCGAGACTTTTGTTTCGTTGTACCTAGGTAGGCCAAAGAGGCTATCAATGTAGGACATGGAGTCAATTGTACATCTGTAGGTAAGGTAGGGGCACAGAAGGACAGGGGAGGGATATCCGGTAGATTTGACGACAAGGTTGAAGAGTGGATGAGACGAGGGAAATGGCCGAATACACAACGGGGTGAGATGAGGGGCCACAAACTCCGGTGACTACTGCTACTTCGTACGGAAAGCGGGTGGGTGCAGATGAAGCGACGACGAGAACGGCGATGTCTCTTGCTGTCTCCAGTATCCGTCTCGCTTGTAATCCGTAGGTGACGTGTGAGGGGCTAGCTAGCTAGTGGGCGCAGTAGATACCTACAGTGGAGTTTACTGAAGCGCAGTGCAGTGCCTGTCGAGGGGCGAGCCTGTCAGGTGGTGAGCACGGGCCAATACAACCATGGATGTCCCAAAGCAGCAATCACTTTAAGGCAGCTAGCTCGTGTGGAGCACTGGCTTGGGCGCCGGGCGCGTCGCGGGCGCGTCGACTCTGGGACCCTTTTTTCCCGCGTTTGGGGGTGGCAGGCCAGAGACAGGCCGCAGCGGACAGGCAGGGATTTCGCGATTGCTGGAATTAGGTAAAGTCCCGACTCTCGACAGCATTGCATGGAAATGTAATGACTGCGGTCAATCGATTTGCACTTTGACTCCATCTCATCGTCTATTCCGACGCCGTCTGTCCACCTGCTCTGCCGATTACCACGTCTTTTTTTTGGTACGGACTGCACGGGAGAGCGAAGTATCACTCCTCATACCTGCCCTGCAATCCATTGGCAATTCTGCGCATACTTCTCAATCTTATTCCTTCCTGCATAGCCGAGTCGTTGATGCGAGCGATAGCCTAGCTTACTATCGGGTCGTTCGTTCTTCATGGAGTCTGCCTCTTGATACCTCTTCTCTGCCTTTGTCCTTTCGCCGCACTACACCCCTCGAGCTACAGCTCCCTCCTTTTCTCTTCGAACTCCGACCCGTTCGTCACATCACACCAACGACCCTTGGCGCGTCGCCACGACTACCTGTATGGTCAGAGCGACACATGAGACCTGATCTGCTCGTTCGTCGTTGCCGTCTGTGTGGTGGACTGGCAGGTCCTGGAGGAGGTGTCGACTTGCAGTCATGACAACAGACACAGACGTGACAACCGGAGGTCTGGAAGCGTTGCCCACGAGACCACCGACGCCCCCGCGAGAGAGACAGGCCCCGGCAGACCAAGATCCCAACAAGCTGACCTTGTCGAGGAACCCCCTAACCACCCGCCTCACCCTCCAGACGCCTCCCAACTACTCTCCCGACTCTGCCCTCTCCACAAACCAGAGCTCGAGACGGACGAGGAAGAAGGTCGAGTTCACAGTCCAGGCCGAGTATCGCGAGCCACCGTCGTACGCGACGACCACCTCTGCGTCCTTCGCGGGCAAGGAAAATGCACACAGGCAGTCGACACCCATCTCTGCCCCCTCGTCCGTCGGCCTCGAGCGACCCCTCAAGTCTATACTGAAGCCCACATCGTCTCCCAACCCGCCTAATCCCCTCGATCCCTCCTCCGGCCAGGACGAAGCGGGACGCACCGCCAGCCTAGCCGTCATGCTCGAGTCCGCCATCAAGCAGCTGGCCGGCAACGACCGCGACAACAAGATCGACGCCTACGACCTGCTGGTCCGTGCCTTGAAGACGTCCAACAACCTGCCCGACCGCATCGCGCTCCAGGACAAGATGACCCTGTTCACCCAGTTCATCCAGCGCGACATCACCACCAAGGCAGCCAACGGCACGACCGACTGGTCCGTCGTCAACCACGCCATCATCCTACTCAGCACATTCCTCCACTTTCAGGCCATTGCCTCCTCCATCTCCCCGGACTTTGGCGTCTTCATCATCGACCACTGCATCCGATCCTTCGAGGACCCAGCGACCCCCAAGGAACACGCCAGGTACCTGATGCAGATCGTGGCCGCTCAGAACTTCCCCGCCAAGGTCATGTCTGCCGATCGCGTGGGACGGCTGGTCGCCGCACTGCACAACATCGAGAACCACCTCAAGGGGAAGAGCATCGTCGTGGGCCGCATTCTGGTGTACCGGAGGCTGCTCAGGCAGTGCAGAGCCCACATGGTTACCCATTCCGACTGGCTGTTGGATCTGTTCACGGACATGCTGAGCAGCATGAAGGAGACCCGGGCCAATGCCATCTCGCTTGGCCTCGAGGCTAGCTTCAGCGTGGCCAAGGAGAAGCAACTGACCAAGAAGGTCACGGACATTCTCCAGATGACCGTCGACGAGACCCGATACGTCGAGTACTACGCCAAGCAGCTCACGGCGATGACCAAGGACAGGGAAGTGATATCGGCAGTCCCTCAGGTCTGGAGTGTCGTCGTCCTCCTCCTGAGATGTCCGATTGACAAGTGGGAGTTTTTCGACCAGTGGCTCGAGATCATCCAGAAGTGCTTCAACAGCGCGGACAGGGACACCAAGGTAGAGGCCAACCTGGCGTGGAACCGCCTAGTCTACGCCCTACATCTGCACGAGTCGTCATTCAACAAGACCGTGGGCATGCTCTGCCAGCCCTTCACGAGCCAGCTCAAGCGGAGCAGGAAGGTGTTCCCTCCAGAGCTCCGCAAGATTGCCATCGGCAGTCTCTGCAATCTATACTACTACGCCTTTGCACCCACGGCGAACCCGAACTTCGTCGAGCTGTACTGGGACACGTGTGTCAAGTCGCTCATCAAGACATTGGTGTTTCCCGAGAACGACGGCAAGGCAGGGGAAAGGCAAAAGACCCCGTCCGCCGACCTCGTCGCTCATGCCACCAACATCCTGAGTGCATTGTTCAACCAGACATCGATGCAGCGGCTATGGAAAGAAGACCGCATCTCGGAGAATGCCCTGGCCAAGCCTGAAGACCTGCCTGCGTTGGATCCCAAGTGGATTCGACGCAACGGCCACCGAGTCTTCTCGGTCGTTGAGCCCATCCTTGGCAGGACGTTCCTCGACCTGGCCGACTCGACCTCGGATGCCTCCAGGCTCTGGAGATCTCTTGTCGGTTCTGTTGCTGCAGCCGCGTCCAAAGAGGTCAAGGTTTCGGTAGACACCGCCGCCTTCCTCGGGCATGGCCTCGGTCTGTTCATGAAGATATGGTCGGGTGGTTGCTTGGGTGAAGCAGCAGCGGCGTCGGTCGAACAGCAACAGACATTCTTGGCGGCAGTTCAGAGCTATCTGACGACTGTCATCTCGTCTCTTGGGCATCTCCCATTTACGGAGAAGCTTCTCACGATGGACAAGCAGCAGAACACCTTGATACCGTTGGCGACACCCTCACATCGATCGAGCAAGTCCCACACCAGTCTCACGCGGTCGCCCCTTCATCACCTCTTTGCCATCTTGACGGTATTGCCTCCCGGACTTGCCGACAGCGAAGGGCTGTTGAATCTCATCAGGACCGTCTTCGAACCCTTTGTGCCCACCCGGTCGCCTCGCGCCAGAAGGGAATTCGCCCTGGAACTGATGCAAATCTCTTCGGCCCAAGGACCCGCCCCTTATGGTGTCTGGGCCTTCGTCGCCGACACCCTATCTACATCAATGGACCACAGCCAATCCAGCACCTCGTCGACAGACTCCACATACCACCCCCAGATCGGCCATGAGCTCCGGGACATGGTCAAACATCTCGAGAAGGGTATCAGCAACACCCCGGAGCTACCATGGGACCTCTGGTTGTCGTTTTATGAATTCGTTGTTGGACAGGCCATCGAATTATCGGGAGAAGCAGGTTGTTCGCTCGGAGTTGTGGAGGCATTGTCCAAGGCTCTCGTCGACAACTTCCCTGCCGACCAAGCTGCCGATACAGTCCCCGTGAGCCCGCCACTGCTCCGATGCTGTGCTTGTCTGATGTCGACAGCTAAACACCCGCGCGATCGTGCTGCCCTCGACGCGGCTAGGAGACGTCTCTGGGGTACTTCGATGGCAGGTGCCAAGTCTGCGTCGTTTGATCCGTTCGACAAGTTTTACGAGCTCATGGGCCGTTCTCTCAAGATGGCCTATTTGAACGTCCAGGCTCTCGACGACACAGTCACCTCGTCTCTCTTGGAGCAGACGACTCAGTTCCTGTCCCGATGCAACCCCCTGCTTGTGTTCAAATCACTTGTGCAGCTGCAGCACGGTTTGGGTCCATGGATACAGGACGCCGACGGGCAATACGGCAACAAGCAGCATCCGTCGGTAGCCGAAGCTGTAAGTTGTTGTTCTCACCCATGTCGCAGAGCGATGCTGTCGCTGCTAGGATCATTGCTAACTACTATGTCGGGGTATAGGTCATGGCATTATGGGACCGCATCTGTACGCTGTTTGCCGATGCCGCCATCCAAGACTTCCAGCTCGATGTCATCGAGCAACTTCTCTGCTGCGCCTTCAAGTCCAAACACAGACATACCGTCAATAGTGCTGTCACGCTATGGAACCGTGGATTTGAACACGCCGAGGAGATTGAGTATCCGGAAACGCTGAGAGAAGTGTTGCTTTCTGTCCGCGCCTATGCCGATATCGTCCTCCCTGGTCTGGATGTGTCCAGCTTCGACTCCCACAGCGCAGCACAGCCCATGTTCATCGACTCGCAGGACGATATCGACATCCCTACGAACCTGTCAAGCTATCGCCTGACTCCTCGTTTCACCCGCCCCCCCTCGTCTAGAGCCTCGGCCTCGGGAACACCTGCATCAGACAGGTCGTTGTCGTCGTCGAGTCGTCAAAAGTCGGAGAGTGCACGTCTTCGTTCGCAGACCAAGTCGTCCAGGCGCAACAAGACAGCCAAGCTACGTCATGACGACTCGCAGATCCAATTCGCTCCGATCGAGCAGCCATCTCCATCGGAGAATCTGGTAGATGAGTCCCAAGTCCTGACGGACCGACAGAAGGAGGTCCGTGACCGCCAGCAAGAGAATGCGGCTTTGTTCCCGGCTATGCGGTCGAGCCCCGAGAAGGCAACAACACGATCCAGTCACGGTTCTCGCCAACCGTCACCACTACAACCGAGAGCTGCTGAGCCGATAGTAGACGAGGAGGCCACCACACCCAGGGTGAACCGCAGCTACGAGTATGTATCGTCGACTCCAACACCTCGGCGTGGCCAAGCTGCGATCGTCGACGAGGATCACGAAATGACGGACGACATCCCGTCGTCGCCACCTGAACCCCGACGGAACCTGCTACCCGAGATGAAATCGCATTCTAGAAGCAATAGCGTGCTGGCAGAAATGCCCGTCTCATCCTCGCCCATCTCCGGATCCCCCGTCACGAGATCCTCGCAACGCCTACGTGAACTGAAAGCCTCATCGCAGGGTGGCAGCGCCGATCCAGTGTCACCGTCCAAATTGAGGCAACAACTTGCTGAACAAGCCGGGTCTGTACCTGACGCAGTTCCCGATTCATCTCAACTGCCAATGATCACTCTCACCCACGAACCAAGTCAAGAACAGTCACTGGAGCTCCCAGCTATCGACCCGACCACACCACCCAAGCTGAACCCTCCTACGAAGAACCAGGAAACACCCAGATCGGACAACGATGTGTTTGTGGACGCACTGGCGAGCCCCGCACGACGCCAGACTCGCTCCAGTGTGTCTGTACCTTCCAGTTATACTAAGGGACGGGAAGAAGACATGCCACATCACGGAGATCGTTCATTTGAGATGAGCGATGGCGAAGAGCGCAGCATGGCTCGTCTGGTGATCGAGCTCGATTCTAGGAAGTGCGACCCTACTCCAAACTACGACAGCTCGCCAGAGAAGCAGCGACAGAAGGCCGAAGCTGCGTTGGACTCGATCACGGTGCATATTGACGACGGAGATGGTGAACTGCCTCTGCCTCCAGCAAAGGAACCCTCCCCGCCGGTGATTCCATCTACCCAAGCAGAGCCAAGTGATTCGCAGTCTCCCGGGGTCAACAAGTCGAAGAGAAAACGTAAGCGAGGCTCCGAAAAGAGACAGAGCAGTGGAAAGAAGCGGAGACAGCAGCAGCAGCAGCAGCAGCAGAGCATTGCCGAGGTTGAGGAGGTCAGTAGTAGTGCAGTTGAAGATAGCCAGGTCGCAGCAGCTGCAGCCGAAGTCGTATCGTCCCAGCCCCAGGAACCTGTCGCTGCAAACCATTCCTTCCCCTCACCCGACCTTGCGCACCAAGCAGACGACTCCTTTGAGCCCTTGAGCATGGCTTCCCCTTCAGACCAGAGCATCGACGGCGACAACGCAGCCGTCTACCGCCAGCTCATCACGGAGGCCTCGCAGCAGTCGGAACACAACCTCACCGAGGCGATCCCCGAGTCTTTCATCATGGACGAAGAGGAGCCGACGGAGGACGACCAAGAAATGGCCGGTGCTGACGACGCTGTCCCTTCGAGCGTCCCGGCGCCACCCACAGCCGAGCCATCGGCGCTGGAGAAGATCATGGCATCTCTCCGAGACGGCCTTTCGGGGCTTCGAACAGCTACCCTGTCACGAGACGAGGTGTATAAAATCGAGGATATGTTTATGGACATCAAGAGAGAGTTGTATGAGGCGGAGAGCCGTAGTCGGCGGTTGAGCTAGGACAGCATGCACATACCTAGGTACCTTTCTGCCTATTGTGGACTTTTACTATTATTGTATGACATGGAGAGACCGAGGAGGAATAAGGTCCATATGCCATATGTGGTATGCACGAGAATGGCCGGTAGCATTGGGCATGGCGTTAGATGGGCAGGGGGGCATGATAGGGTACTAAGGTAGTCAATATCATGTGTGCGTATTTGGATCATCCCTGTGCTTACTCTCTGGACTACCTAGGATACGGAAGCCGTGCAATCGTGTGACCGCGGTCTGCATAATCAGCTGTATCAACTTCGAATTGACTCTTGATGAGATGTATGTATGGTTTTGTCCTGCATTGATTGTCGTCTCATCGGGACATGGGGCTGGGAATAGCGGGCGCATACCTAAGGTCCCTATTTATTGGAAGCCATGTGTACTACCTCCAAGTATTCGCATAGCTCTCGATCTATTTCACCATCTACATTCATTTTTCCACACAATACCTATTTCAATACCTCAACAAGACCACCCATTCCCACTCCTGGGCTTGACAGCCACACGTTGAAAGCCGTCACACGTGTCCCCCGAGATAAGAGATATTAGCCCGCACGGCAGGAGAACAGTCCTCGGACCCACCCTTGCCCTGGGAAACATGACGTATCGTGGCGGCGAAGGCGTCGGCGCTTGGGACAGCAAGGTATATCACGTCGCCGGCGTGGATGTGGCCGGACGACAGAAGAGCGGCGAGCGCGGGGAGGGTGGATAGTGCGGCGAGGTCTGTAATCAAGGTACGTTACTCGTCGGTGTTCGGGGGGAGTGGGTGCGTGCTGGTGTAAGGCAACGGGGGGGAATGCTCATGAACAGCAGAATTGGGGGCAGTGGTTAGGATTGGGGCTAGGACTGGGGATAGCTAGTGGACTTACGGACGGGCACGGCTTTTGCATCTCGAACTAGATTGTGGTATTGCTTATCTGCAAGCCCCGAAATAGGAGTCGCTGGCACAGGTCTCGGGGTGCGGCCTGCCTTTGCCGTTCCTCGCTTCGGCAGCACAGGCAGAGGCCGGCGTCTTGTTGGAGATGAGGGCGATGTGACGATTTGGCGACTTGTAGACTTGAGGGAGTCTAGGTCGAGGGTGCGCTGGACGAGGAATACCGGCTTTGAGGGGTCTCTGGGACGGATTACGGCGCGGAGGGTGATCCGCATTGGGCTGGGCGAGACTGGGGATGCATCTGGCGAGGTGCTTGGACGACGAAGGGAACGGGCTATGATGTAGGCGTCTGGGCTTGGTTGGGAGGTGCCGTATTGGATCTGAGTGAGATTGGGTAGAGTGGGAGCTGGACGACCTAGAGTTGAGGACTTGGTAGTGGTGTGCTCTCTGTTATCAGCATGGTAGTGAGGATTGTCTGCATCTGATACTTCCGAGCCTGAAGTCGAACTTCCAGGAGACGACAGCTCGGGCAGCTCGGGCAGTTCGGGGGATGGAGGGTCGTCTGCCTGAGCGGTGCTCGTAGGGTGCAGAATGCTAAACTGCTCAAACTTGGGTACCAGCGAGGTAGGACTTGCGAGACTCGAAGGGGGAGGATGGCAGAGAGGACGAACCGACGAGTGGTCCCTCTCTTTCACCTCCATGCCATCTTTGAATTGGGGATATAGGGGGCTTGGCAGACAGCCTGGAGAGACGGGCGAGGCGGACAGATGAGCCGATGGGGAGTATCTGGGATGGGCTGCTCTGGTTGGGCGACCACGAGTCCATAGTGGCTCGAGACTCGGTCGTTTTGGATTATTCAGATCAGGTAGCATTGAATTGGAATAGTACGATGCGTTGGCTGTAGGAACCTACTGAGAAAAAGATCTCTGACGGCATGAGACGACACGAGCAGAGGTGGATGTACGGCGTGCCTCGGAGAGGTTGATATGAGAACCCCTTTCCAGAAGAGAGCAAACGACGCATCCCTTTTGTACCGGCGCTTGATTTCATGACGATGAAAGAACGAGGAACATGGTCTGAGTCAAAGGGGGTCGACTCTCGACACCACACAACAAGATACAGGCGCAAAGCAAACGATAGATCACGACGAAAAAAAGACCCGGGCTCAAGGAATCGATTCGAAGCAGTCGACCACACGCTTCTGACGACTCGTGTTACAATCATGGACCGAACAAAGCAGAGATGTTGTCAAAGCAGAGATGTTGTGATAGATGGAGTGAAAGATGATAGAGTTCAGCTAGGTATGTCGGGACAATTACAGATTTTTGCCTCCTTGGGATGGCTAGGTAGATGGCAGACAAAGGAGAGGGGAATTGCCACGCGGTGGATTGTAGGGAATGGTTGGACGAGAGGCGTTTGTGCCTGCGGCGTCGGTCGTCTTTGTCAGATTTGATATGTCGGGAGGGTTGGATGAGAAATGACGAAAGATGGGTGATAGCTCTGAGCTTGTAGAGATCTGAGGACAGCAGCAAGGATTTGCAGATAGGTACCTAGGTATGCATGAAACTCTCTACGATGGTCTTGTCGTCGGCTTGATACAGGTAATTGGGTTACCCCTATCTCAGCTTGGTATTGAAGGCCACCTCATAAGTGATGGAGAACCTATTCAACTCCTCATGCTGATATACCTAACACTATGTCCACACGTGAGCATGCAGAGATTCCACGACTTCCTCCTGCGATGAAGGCTCTTTTCACGGTGAAATTGCCTTGAAATAGCCATCAAAGTATTACCGTATCAGGGCATCTTTTTCAAGTGAAGAGTGATGAAATCTGGGCCAGTTATCCAATCTGATCACCTTGGAGGTATCACTTTTCATTATCCAGGACATCTAGGCCTACCCTGCAACCAGAATCGGTGCTGCTGCCTGCAATACTTGAAAAGTCCACTGGAGGGGCTGCGATTGGCTGCTATATCCAGGGTCCAGGGCGCCCAACTCTCATTGAAGTTTCAGGGGTTCCAACCCCCGAGGCACCGGGCGAACGGGGCGAGACGGGCGAGACGGGCGAGACAGGGAAGGCTAATCAGCGGAAGGGTGGCCGAGGGGTGGATCCGCCCCAACGTCGCTGCTCGCATGGTCCCCTGCATGATCTGCATCCCATCGCCCATCGCCCATCTCCCATCGCCCACCACCATCGCCAATCCTGCAACCGTTGCCTTTTTCCACAATTGGAACGTGACACACCACACGGACAACGACGACATGAGTTGATATACCTCCATCCCTCTTATCTCCATCTCGACATACCACGTATCACTTATCGTCTCTTGACTCCGTTGCGTCGTCGTTCCCACCCTCTCTGCAGTCCCTTCTGCCATGCTTCGTCCCCTCTAGGCCCCATCTCTCTGTTCCTCAGCACCTCTCACCCGTCTCGCCGCCTCGCGCCTCGCTCCTGTCGCGACTCGCAATGGCGGCCTCTTCGAACTCGACGAGCTACAAGCAATTAAAGGAGAGCTTCGTGTCCAACCACTCAGGTGGTTCTGTACTGGAGATCAACTATGTGACCGCCGTTGCGCCTGTAAGCCTTCTGTCGCACCCCTCTGCAGCCCCCCAATCGATCCCGTCATCTCTCGCTGCTCTGCATCTTTCGCACGACTTGACGCCTGCCGTGCTTAATGACTTGGGTACTGGATGCTAGATACTGACATACATCCGCCATTGCTTCTAGATCGCCTTCGTCCTGTGGTCCATCCTCCAATCCCGCCAGTCCTTCTTCAAGCCATACAAGCCCCTCAGTCTGTTCGCCGACTTCCTTCTCAACGTCCTCGCCCCCCTCTTGGCCATCACGCTTTATTCCAACACGCCACTCCTCCTCTGCGGCTTCATACTCGTCCCCGCCATCTTCGTCTATGCCCTCCCTCCCGTCCCGCCCGGGTCCAAGAAGAGACAAAAGCTGCCCCCCAATGTCCAGGCCCAGAGGAGATCGTCAATCGCCTTGAGCCCTCTCTCCACAAAGCCGTTCTTGACCACCTATCGATCCATGTTGATGATCTCGACGTGCCTCGCCATCCTCGCCGTCGACTTCCGAATCTTCCCCCGTCGGTTCGCCAAGGTCGAGACGTGGGGGACCTCTCTGATGGATCTGGGTGTAGGGTCCTTTGTCTACTCGGCTGGCGTCGTGGCGGCGAGACCATGGCTGAGAGAGAGGGCTGAGGGCCAGACCACTCCCCTCCTGCAACGGCTTGTCTATTCCATGCGCCACTCGTTCCCGCTCTTGGTCCTGGGCGTCATCCGGCTCATCAGCGTCAAGGGGCTCGACTATGCTGAGCACGTCACGGAGTATGGCGTGCATTGGAACTTCTTCTTCACCTTGGCATTCCTGCCTCCCTTCATCGCCCTCTTCCAGTCTCTCCTGGCCCTCAGGTTCGTGCCCTCCGTCGCTGCTCTGGCCATCGTGCTGGGTGTCTTGTACCAGGTTGCCTTGGAGAGTACATCCCTCAAGGCCTTCATCCTCACCGCCCCCCGTACAGATCTGGTATCGATGAACAGAGAGGGAATCTGCAGCTTCGTGGGATACCTAGCCATCTTTCTGACTGGTCAGCATATGGGCATGATAGTCCTGCCCAGAAGCACCCTCGACTCCAAAAACAACAACAACCCTTCGCAAAGCAGCCAGCGCGTCGCCCTGTTGAAGAAGATGGGCGTGTGGTCTATCGTCTGGACTGCTCTCTACCTCTCTGTGACCAACTTCTCTTACGGCGCAGGCTTGGACGTGTCGCGTCGTCTGGCCAACCTTCCCTACATCCTCTGGGTTGCTGCCTTCAACTCCGCACAGCTCCTAGCATGTTGTCTCGCCGAAACCTTTTTCTTTCCGTCGTTCCACACCGCCCCCGACGCCAAGACGGAGCAGGAGGCGTACGGAACGGCCACGAGTCGCATTCTCCGTGCCTACAATAGAAACGGGCTGGCCGTCTTCCTTGTCGCCAACCTGGTGACTGGTCTGGTCAACATGACGGTCCCCACGCTCGACGTCAGCCCCACAGTCAGCATGGCCATCCTGGTCGTGTATTCTGCCGTTGTTACAGGTGTCGCACTTGCGCTGGATGCCTGCAATCTGTCCATCAAGTTGTAAATCTGTGTGGCATCGCATTTACTCGAGTGGGAGGAATCACTTGAAATCTGCCTACCAAAGTTGTACATAAGGTTGGCAAAACTGAGCACTGGCTTTTTCTGACCGAGTAGCTAGGGCTAGAAGAGATGACGAGAAGAGACGACGAGTAATGAAAGCGAGCAATTATCACATACTCTCCACCTCACTGCTTCCGGCCATCACGGTTTCAGAAGAAGATAACCATTCTCAATCAATATCCAGCTCAAGTCCCATTGTCCCTGTCGTCTCTCCTTCCCTCTATTCTCCCCATTCTCCCCATTCTCCCCATTCTCGCCCCTTTCTTTCTCCCTAGCCTTCGCTGGCGTCCCACCACATCCACTCTCCTGCGCACCTATCGAAAGACGGTGCACCGCGCAATAATGACCACATCTCGCACACCGCCCGGTTCGTCTGCCCTTATCCAGATCAGGGCAGATGCAGCCCTGTGCCGCACAAGCCTTGATGTCCCTGTGTTTGCTCTTGGCTGCCCCGTCGGTACCTCGGTGCGAGAGGGCGCGGTAGGTGGCCTGGTCCCAGTTTGTGTAGCGAGTCAGGAGACGGGGTATTCCTGGTGTAGCAAGTAGTGTTGTTGAGATTGGGGAGAGGGAGGAGTGTGAGGATCGGTTGTGGCTGCAGAGGCAGAGTGGCTGTGGAGGGTGGGAGATGGGAGGGGGTGGAGTGCCGGCGAGGACGGTGGAAGCGTCGTAGTCCATGCACAAGCATCCTGACACGCCGCATGCTGCGATCTGGCAGACGTGGGTTTTTAGAGCTGGGTCGACGTTGTTGGCATTGCAGCTTTGGACGTCAATATCCCCCTTTTCGGAACCAGGCCTAGGCCCAGGCCCAGGACCGTCGCCGTTCCCCTTTGATGCCACGAGGGACGGATCCCGGTGTCTGAGTCCGGCGTAGTACTTCTCCAGCACCCTGGCGCAGAGTATGAGAGCCACACTCTCCCGCGGGACGTCGAGCGAGTCGATGAGTGCTGTCTGCTGCAGCTGCAGGGGTGTTGCGACGTTGACTGATGTCTGCCCTCCGTCCCGGCTCCTCTCCGTCCGAGCGTCGGGCTGGCTCTTTGGGCTCGTAGCCCTGAGGCCTTCGCTTTCGGTGTAGGGATTGAAGTAGAAGTCGGAAAACTCCCGTACGCGGTCTAGGAACGGCCTGTCGCCACATGGTGTCGTCGCTAGTTGCTCAAGGACCTGCGCCATTGCTTCCTCGGGGTTTTGACGGCCCTGCTCTCCTATGTCACGGAGTCTGGCGTGAAGCAGCGAGGAGGTGGTAGGCGCTGCAGGAGCCGTTGGGGCGTACGTCGCAGATAACGCCGATGGCCATAGTTGAGGTGCTATCTGCGTTGCGCCGTTGATGACCTCGCGCAGGGAAACATGCTGACTTTCTTCGTACGACGGAGGGGCCGTCATCGTCGTGTTGCTGCTGGACGTCGCCCCTCTGGCCGGCGAGCGCATTGAATCCATCGCCGTAGGTGTGCAGGAAGCCGTGAGACGCGATGAATGGAGATCGGAATCAGGGAGATGCCGCAGTCGTGAGGTTGCGCACCTGTTGGCCTCATTCTCCATTCGCCATCCAGCATGCAGCCCGTGATCCGTGAACCGATCAGAATTCGACGCAACCCTCTTATCGCATCATTCATCCCGTCGCAAGTGCAGCGGATGACCAGGTTAGAGGTACGAATAGCGATAACTCGGCCATTCAAAGATGTTAGAGCTGGTCTCGCCCCAACGGGCTCTGCGATGGGAGCTTGGAGTGTAGGTGGCTCATGTCGGGCGGGCATTTAGCTGGGCTAGGTACCCGTACGTAACTGCAGCGACTTGGCACCGTGATGCATCCAACCAGCCAACCAACCACATCGACTCATTCAGACAATTCCGAATGACACAAGTCCCACTGCCAATCTAGACTCCCAACCTCTTACCCTCATCACGCAAGGTGCACCACAGTAAACGAAACACGCTGCTGCATTTAGGCATCAGGGACAGAGAATAAATGCATTGACTCCTAAACTACCCCGGGTACCGATGTACGAATGCACATGGTTGCTTATGTGACTTTTCGCCTACGAGCAACTCCTCTCATCTCCCGGCCAGCGTAGACGGCAGCCGACGACACGCCTGCCGCGGTTCACATGATGCCAGTCACAATCAAATGCCTTTTCGTATCTGCAGCAGCAGCTCTAGAAAGCAATACGCCATGAAAGGCCGCATCGCTCATCATACAGTCTTCCCGTCCGTCATCATCATCATCATCATCATCATATCACACTCCACAGACGACGCAAGGGGCCGTCTAGCTAATACGAGATGGTCTGGGCTCCATCCAAGACATCGCCGGGCTCGAGGGTGACCCACTCGCGGACCGAGCCGGCCTCGACGCAGATCATCTTCTTGAATCCGTCCTTGGGCTCGAAGTCGCCCATCCCCGCAGCCTTGTCGGCCCACGGGTTCCACACCACAACGTCCTTAAGGTTGTCGCGCACGATGCTGAAGACGGCGGAACCACCCTCGCGGACGACGACGGGGTGGGTCGGGCCCTTGGCGGGGGTGTAGACCCTGTCGGTCTCGCCGGCGATGGTGAGGGGTCCCGACTGGCTCTTGACCTTGGCGCCGTCTACCTTGTCGACGAACTGCGAGTCCTCGAGACCGGTGATGTCGATCTTGGTGATGTCCTAGCAGCGACACAAACGTCAGCTTCCATCCAATCGTCGCTCCTCGTCGCCGAACAGCGCGACACGACAAGACAAGACACGGCAAGAGACACGACTCACGTTGATGCGCAAGTAGGTGTGCATCAGGGCCTGGCAGTCAAAGGACTGGTTTCCATCGTTAGTAATGACGATACCGGTGCCCAAGCCCTCCGGCGAGAGAGTGACGCTGTAGATGGCGGAGAAGGTGTGGGGCCACAGCTGCTTGGATGCGTCGTCGAGAGTCGCGGACGAGAGGCCGAAGTCGAGCTTGACGGAGGCGTCGCTAGCACCGGCGAAAGGCGCCGACTCGGAGCTGGACTTGCCGAGGAACTCCCACTTGGAGCTGCGAGCGAAACCGTGCTGGGGGAGCTTGGAGGTGGCGGCGTGGTCGGGAGCGGTGCCGAAGACCTAATCGACGGGACGAACGCAGCACTGTGTCAGCCGACAGACCGAGACTCGGTGGTGAAGCACGCATTTGCTCTCGTGACAGAGACGGGGGAACCATGGCTTACAGGGAAGACGAGAGGGATGCCGCCTCGGACAGCCTTGGAACCGTCGAGCTTGGCGGCGTCGGACAGCCAGAGCTTCTCGTTGCCGGCGTGGTCCTTCCAGCTGATGACAGTGGCACCGAAGAGAAGAATCTCGACGCTCTCGCCGGTGGGGAGAACGGCAGTGACGCGCGAGTTGTCGTCCGAGGTGCTGACGGTGGGCTGGGGGGGGAGGCCGGGAGTGGTGGCAAGCTTGCCGGGTTTGTTGGGACGGTCCATGATGGCGAGGCGATGGCGGCGTGGGAGGGACGGGAGATGGGTGTAGGTAGAGAGAGGTAGATAGATGTATCTGTGAGGTTGACGGAGGAATGGATGCCGCAGCGGTATACTACAGAGGGACCCGGGCTTGGTGGCGGGGTTGTTGGTTGTTGCGACGAGAGGGTTGTAGATCTCAGCAGCCACGACTCAGACGAGTGAATCGTGTAATACAATACCCCGTGTAGAGTGCGTGCGTGGATGCGTACTCGCCCGGTGTCAGACAAGAAAGACTAAGGTAGAGAGAAGGGCATCGACTGTGATGCGGGTGATGTCGAGGGGGGATGATGGATGGATGATGGGTGATGGAAGCTGGAGCTGGGAGCTACACCTATTGTTGGTGACAGCAATGGCGGGGTAACTCCTGATTTAGCACAACGACTAGAGGGCCGCTAACATCTAAAACTCCCGCTGTGGAGGGGAGGGGGTTGGGGGGCCGATAGTGGGCTGCTGTAGTGGGGGCCCCTACTACGATGAAACATCCCGAACCTGAAACGCGCTGTGCCCAGTCCTCGGCCTAGTTGGATGGCGGATGGTTGGCGTCGTGCATCTGGACTGTCGAATAAGAACGAGGGCGGATTGAATCCCCCGCATAGACTGTGCCCGAATCGGTGACTTGGCTGCGGGGCTAGACTGTCCAGAGACGACGAGCCTCTAAGGAAGCGCATCTCGAATACAGTCGTATATCAAGCCTCAGACAGATACAGAAGTTGACGACGGAAAAATGACGTCATTCTTTACAAACATCTGGTTGCAAATGGATGGATGTCTACCAGTACAATGAAGGTGTACTATAGGGACACCTATACACGACGATGTACATAGATCTAGTCCCTAAGAGCCTGCCATTCTGATCACCAGCATCGCCAGCCTTCCACCAGCGGCAATCAAGGGACTACGAAAAGGCACAATTATTATTCTCCGCGGAACAAAACAAAAATAACCCGTCAAGGTGTGTTGCCGCCTTTTGTCAGCCCGATCCTGCGCCGAAAGTCCCGGAAAGGGGGTATCGCACTCCCACAACGCCGTCCCTATTTTATTCCACACCGCGAAGAGCCTGCTACCTCCCATTACTGAACCTTTGGGACCATTACACGCCCGGGTCAAATACCGGCATACGTCACACCAATATACTCAGCACCACACAATGCAGCACGCTCAGCCTCGCTCAGACTCCTCCCCCAAGCCCGCCAGTCCTCGGCCGTGAGATTGGACCTCTCCTCGAGCGACGGTAGCAACGCAGCCCCATTGTTCCCCTTGCCCTTCTCTTTGGACAGGATCCCGAAGCGCAGACCGACCTCGGTGACGGTCACGAGGATACTGATGATGATGAGGACGATGATGATCCAGGTTATGTAGCTCATCTTGGAGTCGGCAACAGAGTCCGACAGGATCTCGGCGAGGTCGAGAAACACGCGACACCGCTCGTTCAGGACCTTGGTCCGCGGGTCGATCTCGAGGTAGTCGCGGATGGCCACGTAGAGCGGATGCAGTGTAGGTTCAGAATCCCAGAAGAAGTTGGGGACGTCGAGGATGTTGGATGCTGTCAAACGTAGGTAAGGGGGGTGCTAAGTAAAAAGCCACAGAAAAAAGGGGAGGAGACGACGGGAGAGATAAGAGAGACTAGGAGAGAGAGATAAGAGAGACAGACGAAGAGAGCGACGTACACAAATTGATCTCAACCCGACTCTTGAACAGACGCCCCAGAATCTTGACAATCTCGGTCCTCGTCATATTCAGCTGCCCAGTCAGAGCCAGCCGCTTGGGCACATGCTGGGCATCCGTCAAGGTCTCCGACATGCGCTCCTCGAAGAAGCAAAGCTTGGTACTCTGCGCAATCGCGTGGCTGATGGTCAGTCGCACCATGTGGTCGGACCGCGGCAACAAGGTGATCATGTCGTTGAAGATGCGCGGCCGCTTGACGTCCGTGTTGTATTCGAAGTGAAACTCCTCGGTCTCGTAGTCGCTCTGCTCGAGGGGCCTCGTGACGAGCGACGTCCCGATCTCGCTCTCGGCAAAGGTGATGTCGGCCAGGATGGCCTTCTCCTGCTGCTCGGTGAAGTTCCAGAACACGACCACGCCGTACGAGAAGATGAAGATCTCGGCAAACTGCTTGGCGTCGGGCACGAACCGATTGACGGGGCTGCTGTGCCCGTCGCGATGGTGCTGATCGTCGCCCTCGTCCGGCCTCTCGTCCGAGCCCCTCCTGTCGTTGCCGTCGGGACTCGTTCCATACTCGTCGTAGTACCCCATGTGTTCGTCCCGCAGCTCGCTGCGCTCTATCTCCAGGTCCAGCACCGTCTTGCCCGTGCCGGGGGACTTGAGGATGGGCCGACTCCGCACTCGATAGCCGTCGACGCCGGAGAGGAGGGGGGTGTGGTAGACGGTGTAGAGGCAGTCGTCGTAGAGCTTGGTCTTGGCGTCGTGTTTCTTGCGGAGGAACTCGGACATGGACTTCATCTTGTACGACTGGGCGGTCGAGTAGGCGGTCAGGCGTGATAGCTTCTCGGTTCGCTCGAACTTGGGCAGACGCTCGGCATAGCTCTTCCCCCTGAGGCCGCCTCGTTTGCGCAGCACGTCGCGCTCCTCGTCCTTCAACGGCCTGCCCTCCTCGTCGGCCGAGGGCACAAGCTCTGCGTCGTTGTCGTCCTCGGGCTCGTCGGCGGTCTCGGGGAGCAGGACCAGCTTCTCGCTGATGCGCGTGGTCCTGGAGGGCATGTTATGCTGTCCCGTGCGCGAGGCGAGGTTGGGCAGGCCACCGCCACTGACTCGACGGACGCCGGTGATGCTGCGGGGGCCGCGGGGAGGAGGGACGCGAGGCTGGCCCGATGGGATCTCGGAGGCGTACTGGAGGACGTTGTCGACCGAGATGAATCGCATGGGGTTTCTGGCGGGTGGTCGGCCGGCGGGCTCACCGCGAGATGCCATGTTGGGCGGCATGACTCAGGGAGGCCCGGGATCTCCCCGTCGTGGTCTGGCCTGTTGTTATTGATGTATGATGGCAGGAATGATGGAATGTGGTCAATTCTGCTGGAGCTGGAGGTGATGTTGGTCTCTTGCACAATCAAAACTAGAGCGTTTGGGTCTGCGGGGACGGAGGGAAAAGAGCCACGATGTCGTCAGTTGATGAATGGAAGATGGTCCGACTTGGAATACCGGCGTTCACGACTGCTGTCTATCTCTGCTGAGAGGCTGAAAAGGCTATAGACCCAACGACAGCAAGCCATCCACTCATCTCATCACTGCAATGGAGGTGAACGACTCAAAAGTGTTATCCACTAGAGTGCCGAGGTCCATCCCTGCTAGTGCCTTATCGCATTACGTCGAAGGCCGCGGATCCTCGCTGAAGCTGCCGAGCTGCAGTGGTCTCGGCGTGCTGTACACCAGCCCGCTAGGCACCTAAAAAAGTATAAGCCGTCCAGCATCGTGGGGTACCTACCTCTAGAGGTAAGGTAAGCTATGGATTACCTTTTGAAGCTTCTCACACTCCATCTCATCCCGTCTCACTCCATCTCGTCTCGTCTCATCTCATCTCTCACACTTCACTTCACTTCATTTCGCCGCGCCACCCTCGACTCAACCACGCATACCATCTAGAGCCCACTGTCATGCGTACGTCGCTAAGACGAGACCATGGAAGCAGAAACGATATGATCATCAAGCAGACAGTCCACGAGCGGAGTCACGGAGGTGCATCATCCTACTCGGAGCCTGGCAGAGCACCACCACGTAGAGCATCAGTTTCAACTCAAGCATCCACATCTCATTTTGTTTCTTCCCGTCGTATTGTACACTTTACTCGAGGCAACATGCCTCCATCGTCCTATTCTCATTCTCATTCTCATTCTCATTCACCACCGCTGACCAGTCAGTCGGCTCCAGACCTCGTAGCTCTAGCCAATCCCCGTATCATCATTCCCTCGTCTTCCACGTCCTCGTCATCACCTCTCAAATGCCATACGCAATACTAAAACGCAACAACCAATGCAGTACTTTTGGGTTCTTTTCTACCCCCCCGACTGTCTCCCAAACTCCTTGTGTGCCATGTGCGAAATCAAATGCAGTCAACTGAATACCAACGCGACATGAATCATAACACAGCTCAGATGTGACCCGTCTCGTAACGTACCGAACAAAGGAAAGGGCAATAGAGAGCGTCGGAAAGAAATCGGCGACTGGAGGGTGGATGTACAGGCAGCGAACCTCCGAACATCTCCACACTCGTGTTGAGAGTCGTCTCCCCTACTTCCCGTGCAGCTTCTCCTTCAGATACACCACAGCCGCATATCCAGAACAGCACTGCGTCGTCATCCCGTGCGCACACCAGGGGCACCTCACCGTCGTCTTGATGGCCGCCGACACTCCCAACGCCCTGTCCTCCACCACCGAGTCCGGCTTGGCCATGCACTCGTACACGCGAGACGGCATATCGTGGAAGAAGTGGCAGTTGCAGCACTCCACCAGCATCTTGGCCAGAGGGTCCGTCCGTCCGCTCGACGACACGCTGCTCTTGGTGCTTGTCGACGAGTTCTTCTGCGGGAAATGAGGACGAAGCGCCCGCGCCGACGACGACGACGTTGGGGGCATCGGCACTGCTTTGCGGGCTTCCTGCAGGTACGCTGCACCCGACGAGGCCGTGCTTGATAGTTCCAGGGCGTTTGTACTGTGGTTCCTGCTCATTTTCAACGCCGACTTGCGTGGGAATACCTCGTCGGTTGCATCGGGCGGTGGTGAGTTCGGGAGACTGACTGAAGACGGCGCCTCCTTCATGTTGTGGTTCAGGCGGTGGGACTTTAGGGGGTGGGGTAGCGTCTTGGCCGTCGACCGCAGATCAAGAGCCGAATGAGCTCTGTTAGCTGCTGCTGGTACTGGCGCTGTTGCTGGCGGTGTTGACTGTCCATCCCCGTTTCTCCATCCGTCGTATTCTTTGACTCCACCCGCAAACTGTGACGATGTTGGAGTGGCAACGAGGAGTGGACTGGACGCCAAACCCTCAGACTTGATGTAGGTGGGCGTCGGAGGGGCTGCCAGGTCAACCGAGACGGCGGCGACACCGTTCCAGTCTCGGTTTTGTGCGTCTTCCTTGTACTGGCCAAGCCTGGGAGTCGTCTCGATAAAGGCCCCCTTGAATCGTCTACGACCAGAAGGCTTGTCGTGTCTGTCGTCTCTGCCCATTGCGGATGCCACCAGCGTAGTCTGCGATGGATCGGGCCCAGAGTCTGCCGGTCCTCTCCGTGACTGTGGGCGAGAGCTATTGGGCGTCGAGGCCGGAGAGATGGACGGCGGTGCATCGTCGCACATGGGCGAAGAAGACCTCTCCGAAGTCGCGTGGCTCGGATCTGTCGCTTGGGACGGTGCTGTCGACGTGCTGCTGTCTGTCTCACCCCCTGCCAGGATCCTGGCCGCCTTGGTAGACAGCCCGAGCCTTTCCAATGCGGGCACGTCGCTGTCGGAGTGCTGGGCTGACATACCGGGAGAGCCCTTTGGCTTGTGCTCGCCAGAAATCCTGGTCGCAGCCTTGAGTTGTGGTTCTGGCGGGTTCGCTGCGGAAGGCCTGTGTCGCGCCGAGTCGTGGGCTTCTTCTTGGCCTCTGGCATCAACGCCGTCAGACGTACTGTGCGACAACTCCGTCTCCTCCTCGTCTTCGACATCTTCCGCGATGGGAGGCGAATGGAGCCTAAAGGTGGACTCGGTCGGCGACGACAGTTCGAGCGGAGGAGGATTGTACGATTCACTGAAGAAGGCAAAGTAGTCCACGTTCCCTTCCGATGCCAACTGGGCTGGGTGGTAGATTGCAGCTGGTCTCTCGCGCTCAAACGTGATGAGGTCTTCCGTGGGGTCCTCTACATGGGCTGGCAGTGGCGAAATATCGACTGGTTGCTGTGGACTGAGGCCGGCGTCGTCATCTTCCATCTCCGACGAGTACCACCGAGTATGTTTTGCGTCGTTATACGGGGAGATCTGCTGTCCCTTGTTCTGTGTTCGCGATGCAGGTCGGATCGTCGACGTATGAGTGTTGACGGAAGCCTGGTCGTCGTCCTGCATGTCGCGCTCACCACCTTCAAGCCTCTCACCCCGGCCAGCAGCTCGAGATGCAAGCTCCCTTGGATCTGGATGATGCAGTCCCGAATAGTCTCGCAATTCCTCGCCTTGTGCACTGCGGGGGAAGCGGACGTCGCTCCGGATACTCTGGGTGTAGGGCCGCTTGCTCTCGGGTCCCGTGTCTCGGCTGCCACCGTGACGCACTCCCTCCACATTGCACGAGATGGGCTGTGCCACCCGAGAATTCTGCGACTGCCTCTCTTGTGCCATGACCTTGGCCATGACAGCATCTCTAGGCGCAACAGCAGGAGGAGCCTCTATCTGGACCCGTCGATCGCCCAAGGGTCTCAGAGTAGGTTCCCCGCCCTCCTGGCTCTGGTTTGGATCTCGAATGTCCAACTTGCGAGTCCTGGGTGGCCGTGCTCGAGGCGCAATATCGGGCCCCGGCTCCGTATTCGCTCGTCGTGGCTTCCGGGGGAATGAAAACTCGTGGGGCTGTTGTGCATGCTCAATAGCTGCCGTGTTCTTTTGTTTTGGGGTATTCTCTGCCTTTGCACGCGACACCTGGACCGGCTGGCTCGGCGCAGGCTCGACAGCGTGCGCATCGCTGAGTGTGCCATCTTCTGAAGGCCGCCGATAGTAGAGATATGAAGGTCCCTTGAGCTTGTTCAATGTCGACGACAGGAGAGACTGGGAGCGGTTGTGGCCAGACCCTATCGAGTTCCGAATCCCCGAGTTCCTCTTTTCTGTCGATGACACGGATTGACTAGATGTGGTCATGACAGATCTGATGGACGGCGGCCTCTTTGATCTCGACGCCGTCGTCGCTGGCGTGTCCATCCCCGGCCGTATCAACGAGGGCTGCTGTGACGGCACTGTATTTTCGTATTGTATGGCTCGCAGGGTCCCATCGTCCTGTCCGGCGTTGCGCATCTCCACGATCTTTTGTGCCGCTGCTACATTCGCGTGCTGGAACTTGAGCCCCGAAAGAAACCCTCTGCTCTTTGGTTTGCCGTTGACCCCGGCCGATGCCGATGCGGGGGGCTGTGGTCTCGCCATGGCACTTTGCGACCGGATCATCGACGGGGGTACGTTTTCCTGATTGGAGCTCGACATATGATCCAGCTCGACAGCCGAAAGTGAGCGATCTGATGCCGTCAGAGGCTTGGCCACCAGAGAGACAATTGGCGTGGTCTTGGTCAGTCGATTTCCCCTCTTCTTGAGTACCGAGTCGTCCAACTTCTTCGGCTTGTTCTTCTTCTTCTTCTTCTTCTGCCCGTACTGCGCCCAACTGGGTGATTGGCAGATGGACGAAGTGTCCGAGAGATGGGCCCCTTCGCCTTCGCTGTCCTCTTGCGGCTCTGAAAAGGTCACCGACTTGGTAATGCGGTCTTCTCTGCTCGAAGAATCTGCACCACCATTCGACCTCATGGTCTGCCGATCGGTCGTCGGTGGCGCAAGGGGAATGGATAGAGAAAGCGACGGCAGAGCGGCACTCCGACGCACGGCTTTCATTATCTGGGTCTGGTGAGAGAGCGGAGGATGGGCGCTCATACGCCGAGACCTCTGGGGGGGAGGGGGAGACGGATGAGGAGGGAGATGATGAGGAGAGGGAGTGGTATCGGCGGGGAAGGATGTCCTTGGCGAACCGGCTATGCTGGGAGCGTTGGTCGACGGAGCATGATTTTGCTGGATCCGCTGCATCTATAAGAAAGGAACGACAAGAAGCAAGTTGTCAGTAAAACGGCAGATCGGCAACGAATCGAAACGGCATAACAGTAGGTGGGTAGGCAGGATTCGGAAGCGAGACGACAACGAGCTGCGATGCCGGGACAATTACGACACACACTACAGCAGATACCTGACATACCTTGAACAGCTTTTCCAGCTCCAACATGCGAACGAAGCTATCCGATCGCGAACGCCCCGGTACATCAGAAGCAGAACTCGGTCTGTTGGTGGCCGCCCGTGTCATATTTGCCGATGACGCGTCAAGCCAGTAGGGAGGAATATTAAATTTGAGTCGTTGTTGCGTGTCTGGCCCATTACTGAGGACTGCCGTTGCCGATGCGTGACTGTTGCAACGAGTTGGGGAGTGGGACGCAGGGCCGGGTGGCCGTTAGCCAGAGCTGGTGGGATCTGGCCCTGACACTACCTCAGGTACTCAATCGGTGGCTGTATTATTGCGGCAGTCCAATACAGGTCATGTATACATGCAAGTACCGTCTGCTGCGCTGTACCGTCGCCTGTCCTGTCCTGTCTTGTCCTGTCCTGTCCGAGTGTCGGGTGTCGGTCTGTCGGTCTGTATAGTGCTGCTGTGTTGAGAAGCGCGGGTGTATATGGCTGGAACAAAGAAACAGGCGAATAGAATACGCAGCTGTCTGGAAGCCCACTCCAGGTTGGGACGTCCGTACGGCCGGGATGAGTATGTATAGAGTTTCTCCAGGGATACAGCTGGGATTGTCAATTAAGGCGGTGGCCAGCCCTTCAGCGCGGTACTTGTTTCGGGCAGTGATCTCCAATGCAACACGGTGGTGCGCTCGGTATATTATAGACGAGTCGGGGTAGGACGGCCAGAAGATAGGCGGAGGGGCGGAATGCGCAATGTGCAGGATGCTGGCGCGAGTATATCGACACGACGCAACGACAAGAGGGTGAATGAAGGTGTGATGTATGGAAGGCGTCACGTATTGAAGAAATGAGTCAATGGTGAATGCAGTCGAGGTACATTGGCGACTGTAGTGCTGAGACGACAGGCACAGGCCGACTGCTGTTTATAGATCGGGACCCTGAGATGTGTGATTCAATCAACCGACGGGGACCAGTGAACGACTCCAGAATACGATGCTACGGCCTCGTAGTCAATGGGCATTAAGCGAGTGTGGGGTTGTGTTCAATGTTGTGCCGTTTGCTGTGTGAAAATGGAATCGGACGAGGTCGGGCGGACTTGAATGAAGGTCGGTCCCCAAAACGGTCCATCTCTCTACCTTGGATGAGGTAAGGACAATTGGAAAAGACGGGCGGTATTAACAGGCAACTAACGACATTCATTCAGACATTCAGACGACTGCCTAAGCACCTCCGTCAGGAACAACGCGATTGGGGATGGGGGATATAGTAGGTGAGGACCGTAGAGGCGAGAGAGCGTGCAGCGTGGAGGAAGCAATTGGAAGTGCCTGGTGATTAATCTTGTCGTGGCGTGCTGCAACAGCAACACTTGAATCCAATTCGCAACGCACGAGAATCGACGAATTCATGAGCTGAGGTCCGCATCCATTGTACGAGCTGGGCTCCTCATTGCCTGCCTGACCTCTGGTAATCGGATGCTACAGGTGGTAGGCTACCCAAGGTCATGGATGTAGGTAGAGGTACCTTACGGCGGTGGCCACGAGTGACGGTAGGGGCTGAGTTACGGCGCGCACTTGGCTCGACCCAATGTACAACGCAAGCAGCCTCTAGTAGCATCGCCAGGCTCCCCATTGCCAGGACCGCCATCGCCACAACGGCAACATCTACACTCGCTACGTGAACCAATCCAGGTCGTCTCGACTCCGAATGCGCCACTGAGTGCATCACCACTCATTCCTATTCGGTGGGACATGTTGAATAGTGGACGAAAAGGCGTCACTCGCATTGGAAATCACAAATGCCATCCAAGTCACTCTATCGCATCACCAATGAGGCGAACGACACACGTCGCGCCGTCGAGAGAAAAAGATCCAATACGAGGAACAGGATGGGGACGGGTCACGGAGGACATGGATGTGTTGGGGTCGCAGATGCAAGGGCACATTCTCGCTGTCCTTTATTCTCCGAGGCCCAATAAACCCCAATAAACCAACGGGGAAAAAGAGACCACAAGAAGGCTGCTTGTCTGTCTGTTCAACACGTACTTACTTACGTGTAGGTAGCGAGCGACATGCAGAATGCGCAACAGAGTACCTAGGTATGGTATATTTGGCATCTCGAAAACATGCCGGTGGCCACCCATGTGACAGGACAGGTACGACACAGATCGAGCGAGGACTGAGGCGATCCGTGGCAACCGATTGAATGAGAAGGAGGACTGGAATCAATACTTTGCTGCATGACGAGGTCCGGGTTCGGAAACCTGCAGCTTCGTATAACTTTTGTGGTTTGTGATGAGTGTAGTGCCTTTTCCAATGGCTGTCTTGTCGGCGTCGGCGTCGGCATCGGCATCGTCATTCATGTAACACACAGTTGCTGTCCCGGCGTTGAGATTCCATCGTGTTCATTTCATGTACGATCAGGTCGAGGTGTCTAATGTGACGGCACAAGGCCGGGTCGTCTCTCAGCTCAATCAGACACATACCTGCCGACTCCAACTCTGCATAGAAAGACGGGGAGACGTGCGTACGTCCACAGGTACTCAACTGACGGGGGCGTAGATTTACAGAGCATTGAAGGGCTGGTGGTCCACTGCAGCCCATCTGCTGCCTCTCGAGTCGACTGCATCGCCACTACATCACCGCAGAGACCGCCAAGGTCGCTGCTTCATCGCGGCACCAACACCGTGCATGACATTGAAGAGACGCAAGTATAGCCCCATCAACACACCGTCAACACGCCGTCAACATGCCCGTCAATCACCTCGACGCCAATCCGGACATTGGATAGCCCGTTTAATGTTCTCGCTCCCTACCCAATCTCCGCTTCAACCAATTTCTCTGCCCCTCGGTCCTTTCTCATCCAAGCCGATTAATCCAGGCATCACGGTCAAATCATCGCCTCGGGACTACCACACGATGCATGTCAAAGGCACATTACCCATATTAGCCGCGCTGCAGCGTCAAGCTCGGCTTATTTCGCCACCGCAGCGCTGGGGAAACAATACCGACATGTCCCCAACCCTCCCAACCCTTTCAAGACCTCCGGAGCCGCCTGCCTGCTGCCTTGCCGAGCCCACGTTTTGCTGCCCCTCGATCTCGTTCGTCTCCGCTGCAGCTCGACGCGATGTCACCCCAACGACAAGTCGTCTGGCCTGGTCTGACCATGCACGAGCGACATCAGATCGGGGATAACGACTCTACCAGAGTATCATCTCGAATGGGTTTGCCCCGTGGAGACCGGGGATCTTTTCTCTCTACCCTCTCTGCCTCCAGCATCATCCGGGTTATTAGAGGACGCGCAAGCCGATGTGGTTGCCAGATCTGGATCACGATGCAAGATGAAATGAGATGTCGTCGTAAGCATGAACATTGTAATCTGCGTCCCTAGAATGCATCCTCACTATACCCGACTCTTCACACTGGAAACCTATTTCTGGCCATTTCAACCCGATCCAGATGTGCCTTACATACCTTTTACTTTGCCGACACCCGTATTCCATCAAACAAACCGCGGCAACAGCTGGAGAACCATATCCCAGCGTGTGTTCGGCACAAGATCAAGCCACGATGGATTTCCGGCCAATCCCGGGGGAACGGGGGCACCGACAGACTCACACACTCACTCGCTCAGCTGCCGGGCTGTGTTAATGTCGCTTCTACTTTCTATTGATGTCGTCCACCTCGAGCTACTATCCTCGGTACCTTGGCGGTAGCACGGCACGCCTTGTCGCTCAAGCGAGTCGAGAAGATGCTCAACAACCGGAAATTCGTGACTAATGTGTACCACGTGGAGAATTGGCAAAACTCGACTGCAGGACCATTCTTCACCAATCTGGATCGACCTCCATCTTGCACCGAATTACATCGTCATTGCGCCATCGATCTCTCTCCCTGTGGTGGTCGAGCTGTCCCATGACTCAGGCAGGTCATTCGGCTCCTTGTTCACAGTCTATTCGGGTCATTGTTCAGAGCTTCATTCGGTTTCATGCTCAAGCCATGGAGAGAACAATGTCTAGAAATCAAATGGTATTCCCCTCGACCCCTAAACTCCTCGCCGCAAACAAGGAGGGAGAGGGAATGCATAGTAGCGGAGTCGCACGCAGTCATACATGAAGCCATGGGCACTTGAAACGTCAAAGACAATCCCCTACCCTCAGCCCATCGTCGTCGACTGCACCATCTCGGATCGGTCGAGATCTTCCTGGTGGTCCGGACTGCAATGCATCCAAACCTCTTCCCCACGCGCAAAGTCTACAACCCCTCTCAGCGGCTTCCCTTCCACATCTGTCGGCGCGCTGGTGCTTGGCCTACGAAAGAACCGCATCACCCGAAGACGGAACTCGTGAGGTATCCTGAGACGAGCACCGATCCACTTCTCCGATGGCTTGTATCCAGCCGGCACCTCCTTTGCGATGAGAGTCTTGGTCTGCAGTATGTCCTCGTCCGGCCAGCTGCTGGCCCCGTGTGTCTGCTCAGACGGTAGGATCTTCTTGAGAAACTCCAGAGACGAGTTCACAGTCAGCTGCACGGCTCGTCTCGGGTCGACCAGCGTCTTGCAAAGGAAGGACATCCAGCGCGGGTACAGGATGGCGAAGTCTGTCTGGGACAAGTGCGTGGCCCCCTTGATCGTCATCATCCAGCAAGGGGCGTCGTTACTCCTCGCTTCTGTGCAGATGGCCGTCATGCGCTTGAAGTTGTCGGGCCAGTGCATGAAGGCCTCTGAATTGATGGCCAGGATCGGTCTGCGAAGCGCCTCCTCTGTCGCTTCTCCGAGCACGGGCGTCGCCGGCCCCCATGCATCGAGCAGAATGCCCTGGCCGACCCAGGGGAACCGGCGTGTCTCGCGCGAGAGCTGAACGGTTGTCGCGGCACCGAAAGAATGACCCATGGCGGTGACCTGCGACAGAAATAACCTGCCTCTCCAGTCTGACCAGTCGATATCCTCCAGGCCCCTCGAGCTCGACCCGACGCCGCCTCTCTTCCTCAGGTTCGCGTCGTAGACCAGCTGTGCACGGCCGTCGTTGACGAGGCCGAGGACGTGATACGCCTCTTCGATCTCGGCCAGTCGCATCTCGATCTGGGCATTTCTGAGCTCGGTGTCAACGCCCTGGGCATTGTTTGGCGAAGTGTCTTGAGCATTGTCTTCTGGGAAGATGTAGTCGACCGTGTAGGACCGACTCTCATCAATGACAGCTGTGTCGTGTGCTTCGGGGGTATCACCGCGAGGGGGGAGGTTGACGAACGACCGCGCACCACTGCCGTCACGGTGTTCCACGGCGACTACGACGAACCCATTGCTGGCCATCTCCCCGCAGACTCCCGAACAGTAGGTGCGAGACCCTCCGAGCCCGTGACTGAAGATGACAACGGGGAATGGCGTGCTGGCCGTCTGGTCCGGTGTCAGAGTCTCCTGGCTCCCCGCGGCACTCCCCGTCGCTGTAATGGGCGCCCCCTCAGCCGCCTGCATGGATTGATCGAGATGAGACCGGGCAAGCTTGGCATTGCGAAAAGCCGGTAACTTGGTGAACATGGAAGTCACCGCCAGATAGCTAGTCACCGGGAGATGCGGGAGGTTTAAGAACTTGGCGAATCCGTGGCATGTGGCTACACGGGGTCTGGGCAGCCAGGTGGGACGGGAAGGCTTCTTCTTCGACCCGGACAGGAAGGAGTATGATGAGAGGTCGCAGGGATAGTAGATCTGGAGGAGGACAGTGTCCATCCGCAAGATATGCTCATGATTCCTCTTGATGTGAGAGAACGTCCGGGGCTCTCGAGCTGGGATCTCCATCTCCATTGTCCCGACGCTGTAGGGACCTGAGTATTCGGGCAGAGAGTGGAAGAAGTGCTCTCGGAACGTTCGTGGAGGTGCCTGGCCTCGTCTGCGCCTCTGAGACGCGGGCTTTTCTCGTTTCTCGTCCATGTTTTCCATAGTTGGCGATGTCGAGTGTCGTGTCGATTGGGGACGACAGTTAGCTGTCAAGCTGTTCCCTTGGCACAGGTGTTGAGACCTGGAAACAGACACACACACATACACGATTCAGGCTGGGTCTCAGTCACTAGGATACGCCATCATGTCTACTAACAATAGGAATAATGCAAAATGGGGGACTTGTAGGTCTAGTCGTTCTGGTGTTGAACTGACTGCATTGACGTATTCTCGTCGTGGCAGGTCGCGTGCTCGGAATTAGCAACGAGCACTCCGGCGATGACGTCAGTGCGAACTTCGAAATCCAACCTCAAGAAACGATGTGTTATTCCATGATGTAGCGGTTTCTATTCGACATACTAACGCGGTGCTATTGATGAGATATGTAGATCTGAAGCGATGCTAGTCGATGGATGACTGTTCATCTGCGCCCGAACAACCCAGTAGAGTACAGTATTGCCTTGGTCATTGCCAGTATGAGACTCCCGTCCCTCGACTCCGTATCATGAGCCCCCATGCGCCCTGACAAGTCCACAACTTCGGAAAGCCGGATAAGGAGTACAATACACGTCGCCCTTTTGCAGTCCAAACTCGATAAGCAAGAGGCTTTCGCGATTCCTGCTGCATTATCGATGTCGCTGGATACATTGCCTTCCTTTAGACACGGCCACCGTTTCATTCCTCTCGTCTTCTTCACATGATGGTGTATCTAAGCGTGAAGTGAGCCCTGTCGATCACCCCACTGAATCTGAATCTGGGCCATGTGCTAAACTCTGACCAACGCCCTCGGATACATCATCCTTCAGGCAGGACACCAGCCGAAGGGAGAAAGGGGTGTGCATTTGTCAGAGCCCGCGCTAGTGAGACTGGGCCATTTCTAAATTCAACCACCCTCGCCACCATCACACAGAGACATGAGGCCAATAAGTCGATGATCCAATGGGGGAAACATCTCAAGAATCGTGGCACAAGCAATCTTCGGGTGCAGAAGTCCTGAATGGAACAAGCTGAGCCGGGTGGCCTTCTGGAAGCGATCGAGTTGACTCCCACCTCCAAAGGAGACTCTGCAGTGCGTTGTCGTGACGTCGTCGCCAAATAAGCCGAGCTGCAACTGTAGCCTCTAGTACCACTTAACCGGTCTCCGACATTGTGCACTCAACGCTCTAGAGTCTGGTGTAAGGTTGGAAACGAAACGTAATGGAAACGCCATCGTCTATATCCTCGTCCCCGTCCTCTAGCATCTCGGAGGCACTCGGATACCCAGGTAGGTGCCTATCTAGTTTTTTTTGCATATTGACGAGGCGCTGAACCGCCGAGATGGAATGCCAACACGCACGCGCCCGCCAACCGGGGATGCATGAGAACTTTAGGCGATGACGGTCGAATTGCGGTAGACTTTGAATAGCAGAGCGGCACGACGCGGGAATTGATTTGGTTCTCGCACACAGGAATGGTCACGGATTGGTGTGCCGGTTAAAAGCATCCACCGCCAGTCTTGCTTGTTCGGGCGGCACTGCCTCGGTGTTCCACGATTGGCATCGACGTACATCCTAGCAGATCGGGTAACCGGTTGGACATTCATGCAGGTTCAAAATTCCGATGGAAAGAGAAACAACGCGATCAAAGAGTTAGGGATCTTAGTCAATCAGTGAGTCTCAAATCATGCCCAGAAAGCTCGAGTCTATGTGCCGCCGCCTTCTATCGCATCTAGGTACGCACGCATCTAGGTAGGTATCTGCTAATCATACATGGAACGTGTACACAACCCGATCAGAACTTGTAGACCTGATCCTTGGAGTAGCCGAGCTCCTTGAGGATCCCCGTCAACTCGCCCTGGTCCTTGGGGCTGACCTTGGGGCCGGAGATGGCCTTGTAGAGACCGGGGGGACCGCAGACGAAGACCTTGATGTTGCCCTCCTTGGGCTCGGGGAGGACCGTCTTCAACAGGTCCTTGGTGATGTAGCCCGTGTTGCCAACCCACTCCTTGGGGGGGTTGTCGAGGACGTAGAAGGCCCGGAATCGCTGGGGGTACGTGTTCTCGAGCTCGGCCAGCTCCTTCTTGAGGAGGATGTCCTGCTCGCTCACGTTGCCAAAGACGAGGGTGACCTTGGTCTTGTCTTCGGGGTTGTTGAAGATGGCTCGGATCAACTGGTACATGGGGGTGATACCGGTGCCGCCGGCCAATAGGGCGATGTGGTCGTGCTTGTTGGCCTCCCAGGGGTATTTGGGGAGAGGGCCCTTGAAGTCGAGTCGCTGACCGGGGACCATGTCGTGGAGATGGGTGGACATGGGGCCGTCGGGGTATTTCTTGACGACGAGCTCGATATAGCCTCGGGCGTCTGTGACGACGAGCGATGGTTAGCCCTCATCCAGTAGCTTCGGACATAGCTTGCGCTTCATAGCTTGCGCTTCATAGCTTGCGCTTCATAGCTTGCAATGACTCGTCTGCTACAGGGGACGTTGAAACTAGCTAGAGGAGCCGGGGATGGAGGACCACAACGTACCTTCGTCGCTAGTTGGAGTGTAAGGGCGCAGGACGGCCTTCTGGCCTTCCGGGACGAACTTGGTAAGGAGAGCACTGGCGACGTGCAGACCGGAGACCATGTCGTCCTCGGGCAGATGGAAGATGAACCTCTTGGTGTTGCTGTTGACGATCTGGACGTCCTTCAAGAGCAGGGAGACGAAGCCCTGGTCGCCACCGGTGAAGGCCTCCTTGGGAGGAGAGGCCTTGTTGAGGGCGTCCTTGGCCTTGTCGACGATCTTGGCTTCGGACTGGGAGCTGAAGTAGTAGCCGACACCGCCGACGCCGAGGGCACCGGCAGCGGCGTATGCGACCGAGTTGGAGCCGCTCTTTGCGGGTTCGGTGGCATAGTGACGGGTCGGGATGAGGGTCTACAAGATGCAATTGGCCCATGTTAGCGACTGCATCCAAATCACGTCGTTGTCGTCGTTGCTGTGGTCGTTGTCGTCGTCAAAGTCAATCGTAGGCGCAGACCCAGTGCGCCGCGAGGAAGCCGAGGAGGAGGTAGCCGAGGAGCCCGGAGAGATTGGCTTTGTACTCTGTAGGGCTGACAACAACAAAACCTCGACGCGGCTGCTGCGGGGAGAAGTCGGATGAAGACACAGGGTTGAGTGACTTACGCGCTTCAAGGGCTGAGCAGCCCGGATTGCTGATCTAGCCCACATGGTGATTCGATGGTGATTCGGAGTGAGGATGAGGCCGGGACGAGGAGGAAAAGGGGGGTGGGAGTCCGAGGAAGATGGGGATGCGTCGAATGAAGAATCAACGAGTGTTTCGGAGAATGAAAATCGAACACAAGATGCGGGTTACGTCGGGAACGAGTGTGCTGGCGTGGATCTGCAACAGTCGGGAGGATGGAAGATGGAATTTCGCTGGGGGCGCGACCACAGGGCAGAGAACCGGGGGGCAGCTCCACTGAAAAACGTCATCACGGCCGATGAGATCATCTCACCACCTCATCACACTGCCAGTGTACAGTTTATGTCTGTCTGTCTGTCTGTCTTGTCATTTGCCTACCTAATGCCGAGTTGCCAGACTCGCCGGTGCCGACTTGCTCGAGTCTCACTTCTTTGTCTTTTGGCAAACGGCGAGTTAGCTGCTGGGCCTTATGAGTTGGCAGTACATGTGTATGTGTGGATGGTAAAACCTAATTGACTCGATTCAT
Source organism: Xylariaceae sp. FL1272 (assembly GCA_022432385.1). Classification (NCBI taxonomy): domain Eukaryota; kingdom Fungi; phylum Ascomycota; class Sordariomycetes; order Xylariales; family Xylariaceae; species Xylariaceae sp. FL1272. The sequence goes on from JAJJXC010000052.1 coordinate 304,974, forward strand.
GGATTGCTCGGTTCGCCTCTCACGGCACCTTCAAGATGTCATCTACGTTCACAACCTGCCCCGTCGCCATCGACTCGTTGGCCGCGATGCCAGTCAGCACCGACAACGCCCCGTCGACATGACTAGCCGCCCGCACGTACTCGTCCGACACGGGCTCGCCGAAGAGATCATCCAGCAACACCCCGTCGCCTCCTCCGTGCGCTCCGACCCCCGCACGAATCTCAACCTCTTCGGGCTTCTCGAACAGTCGTCGCAGGAATATCGTTCTCTTCTCTAGCGATCCTTCGGCTGCCTGGTCCCCTCCCGAATTCACGTAGCTCTTCTCCACCACCTCCATCTCCAGACGACCGCCCGTCCCGTTGAAGCTGACACGGAACCCCTCCCACGGCGCGTACGCAGTCAACGAGTACGTCAAGACGGCGCCGTTCTTGTAGCGCATAAGCAGGCTCATCGTGTCTTGGATGCTGATGCCGTCTCCAAACACGCTCTGGTCGCGATGGTACCCGTCCTCGTGTTCCGCATCGAGATACATGGCCTTGAGCTGTGGGTGTTCCTCCATCCGTAGAGCAAACGGGTCCGTCTTGGCCACGTCGCTGCCCTGCGCCCGAGCGTAGAACTTGGTCTCCCCGCGCCGCTCTGCATTCTCTCGCCCGTAGAACTTGAGATCGCCCTGCGCGTAGACCGTCGCCGGTCTCGTCTGCAGCCAAAAATGCACCAGGTCGAAATGGTGCGTGCTCTTGTGCACCAGCAACCCCCCGCTGTTGCGCTTGTCCCGATGCCAGCGCCGGAAGTAGTCGGCGCCGTGCGATGTGTCGAGCATCCACTCGAAGTGCACGCTGGTCACCTTGCCGATCGCCCCCGACCGGAGTATCTCAAACACCTTCGTGTTGTGGGGTGCGTACCGGTAATTGAACGTGACGCGGACGCTCTTGCCTGTCCTCTGGACGGCGTCGAAGATCTCGCCACAGCGCGGTGCGTCGATGGTCATGGGCTTCTCGGTGATGACGTCGCAGCCCGACTCCAGCGCCTTGACGATGTAGATGTTGTGCGTCCGGTCGATGGAGGTCACGATGACGTGGTCTGGCCTTGTCTCGGCTATCATCTTTTCAAAGTCCGAGGCCAAGAATGTCGGCACCGCCCCGTGGCCCAGGGCTCCGAGTCTGGAGTTGGCATATCTCATCCGGGTCTCGTTCGTGTCGCAGAGGCCGACGATGCGACATGTGCTGGCATACTGACCCGCGATGGCCGTGTAGAAGAACATGGCACGACCACCGGTCCCCACGATAGCATATCGCTTTATAGTAGGGGAGAGCAGATCCGACATTGTCACCGCCGAGGTTGAGGTGACTTGACTGACTGCAATTCAGGTGTTGTCATCAATCGACGAGACTAATATTGAGCAATTGTATAGCGTAATGGGATGTAAGGCATTGGAACCCCCTCATGAAAGCACGGGTCTCTCAAGTTACTACCGATCAGCGTACCGATCAGCAGTCTGTTGGAGAAGTTGGAGACAGATTGGGTCAGCTGCAGCGTTCGCTTTCCAAGGCGTATCGGCGGCATCTGAGACTTTGACAACCCCATCCCAGTTCATCCTGTACCTACGACAGCTTGGCGGCTCGTCTCCATGCATCATCTGCATTGTGTATCACATTCCCACATCTCTACATTGGTGGGAAAACCTCGTCGTCTACTGTTCGTCCCATCAAGCTGGCCGTCGCTCCCTCACGCCCTCACGCCCTCGATCCCAGGTTTGCGGGGTAGCATGGAATCGGGATCATACCATTCGACAGCCAGACCACCGGGCACACGTTCGGTCTACGTTCCCATTCTACGGACATGCTGATGATCATCGGTGATTGGCGAGGAGGCCATAGCCCGCATTACTTCCCCACGATGTCACCTACCTTGCTTCGGTTAATGTCGAGCACTTCAGCCGTGATTCGTCAGGCCGTGAGGAGTTGCCCAGTTGGCGAGGGATGTTCTTGTAAGTTGTCAGAGCGGCCGTATATTGCGAGTTGCCGGAACACAAGTTGGTGATGGTAGGCTGTGATGTGCGCGCCACCAACCAGAGGGCTCCGTGGTGATGATGTGATGACGGGAGTGTACCGGTATTGCTCTCGTCTCGGACCAAGGAGTACACCCTACCTCTTCGACTGAGAGCTACCCTCGGGCGTATACTGTCGCCCCATATCTGATTGATCTCGCTGTAGGTCCACGTTGAATGACCACCGTCGTTTGTTCGCATCCCCAGCCCGTCAGTGATCGATTCGAGCTACGATGACAGACACATGTTCCAAACCAGACCCAGACGTAGTCTCGCCCGCGCCAGAGACGACGGGTGTAGCTGGCCCAGCCAATCCACTCGCAGATAAAGCAGCCGAGTTCATCGCGGAACACGGCGATGTCGCTTTCCACTACGAAGAAGAGCGACGAGTCCTAAAACAAGTCGACCGACGCATCCTGCCGTTGCTGCTTGGTGCCTACTTCTTCCAACAGCTCGACAAGTCGTCTCTATCCTACGTTTCCATCTTTGGGATACTGCAAGATGCGAATCTCCAATCTCGTGCGTGACGTACCCAGCAGCTCTTGGCAGTAGTGCTCGGCTCACTCTTGACGTGCACAGGACAGTATTCCTGGCTCGGATCCATCTTGTACTTTGGTATACTCGCATTCCAACCGCTCGTTGCCTTTCTCCTCGTGAGACTGCCGACCGGAAAAGTGCTGGGGTCGGCCATCATCCTATGGGTACGGCCCTGAACACCACCCGAACATCGCCTGGCAGGCGAAGGGCCGACGGGATGATGCTAACTTGCGCCAGGGATCCATCGAAGCCGTCCTCGCGGCATGCACCGACTTCCCCTCCCTCGCCGCCCTGCGCTTCCTCCTGGGGGCTCTCGAGGCCTTCATAGCCCCGTCGTGCATAGCAATAACCCAGATGTGGTGGAGACGGTCCGAACAGACACTCCGCAACTCATACTGGAACGCCATGAACGGCGTGACCCAGATCGTAGGCAGTCTGCTGACATACGGGCTGGGCCACATCATCAGCGACCACATCTATCGGTACCAGGTCATCTTCATCTTCTGCGGCGTCGCCACCGTCCTGTTCGGGGTGTTGTTCCTGGCGCTGATGCCCGACTCTCCGATGGAGGCCGAGTTTTTGGGCGAACGGGAGCAGATCATCGCCGTCGAGCGACTACGTGCCAATCAGATGGGCGTGGCCAGTCGGAAGTGGAAGTGGGAGCACGTGAGCGAGGCCGTGACGGATCTCAAGACCTGGGTGTGGTTTGTCAGCATGTTATCTGTATCGTATGTCCCATCTCCGTCCATCTAGGTCGTTCGGTCGATTGCGACATGGCTCTGTGACCTGGCCTTGCGACCTGGCTGACTGGGACCCAACAGGATCGCCAGCGGCGGGATCTCTTCGTTTGGCAATCTCATCGTGAAGAGCTTCGGGTTTTCAGAGTTCAACACGATCCTGTTTAACATCCCATTTGGCGTGATTCAGTTTGGGAGCATTGTCGGGTCTGCGGCTCTGGCCACCAGATACCGTCGAAAGGGCCTTGTCCTGGCTGGCGTCAGCGTGCTTCCGACCGTCGGCACCGTCCTCATGCTGGCCATACGCAGAAACGACAAGAACAAAGGCGTCCTGCTGTTTGGATACTACCTCGTGTCGTGCCTCGGGGCCATCACACCTCTGATCTACACCTGGTCGGCCCAGAACACCGGCGGAGACACCAAGAAAAAGACCACGACGGCCATCATGATCGTGGCCATGTGTACGGGCAACATCATCGGGCCCCAGCTGTTCAACACCAAGGACGCGCCGTTGTATCGCTCTGGTCTCGTCGCCTGTCTTGTGCAGTTTGTGTTTGTTGGGGCACTGGGGCTGTAAGTCTCGTCGTCCTCGCCGCAGTTCAGAGTCCCTAACAATCTCAGACTGGTCCCTGTGTACCTCGTTCACCTGAACCGACGACATGCAAAGCAACGGGGAGAGGCGGGGAAACAAGTCGATGTGATGGACGCCTCGATGAGACGAAAGAAGGATGTCCAAGCGGAGATTGGCCACAAGGAAGAAGTGAAGAAGGTTGAGGATGATCTGGGTCTTCAAGACTTGTCAGATCTGAAGAATGAGGACTTTATCTACGTGTACTGATGGTATGATGGCGTGATGGCGAGGGCCTTGGATAGGGGCCTGGTGAGTGTCGGAGCAAGGTGCGTGGTGTAGCCCGACGCCGATGCCGATGTCGATACTGACTTCGATACTGGAGGCAATGCAGCGCCTGCTGTAGATGCCGTATGTATGTCGGTGCATTCAGGTAAGCATTCGGTGGGTGATTTATCTCTTGATCCAGTTTCAATTGCCAATACGACTTGCATGAAATGGACTGCGAGGACGGAGGCTCTAGCATCTCACATGCATCTTGAATTGCACACCCCGAGTGATACATCATTTCATCTTCTAACTTCGAACCTCTCGACTGTCCTGGTAAACAGGTCGATCCCTTTCGCTCTGACGCGAAACGCACATGCACCACAATACAACAATAGATACAATGCATCACTATGTCTGACCCTCATCGCCACCCCAAACTTACCTGTTCATCTCACGATTCCATGTCCGTCTGCACAGTGCTCCAGCGATACACACTACAGCCTGAGGCTCCTAAGGCTTTTCATCCACAACCCCGACCGCATTCCCCTCCTTTCCGTCCTCATCCTCCGACTCCTCGGCAATCTCCACTGGACTCTCCTGAGGCTCGCTCGGGTCGAACGCCTTGACATTCTGACGATTCGGCATCATGGTATCGGTGTCAAACACCTCAAACCCATATGGCTGTTCCGATTTATATCTCGCAGTCTTCCTCCTCTTCGCCTTGGACGACGACGACGACGACGACTCCAGTATGTCGCCACGTCTGAAACTCATGACGCCCTCCTTGATCGGCTCGATCGATATCCGCGTCTGGCTCTCCATCGCCCGGTTCACCATCGTCGCCGCCATGCCAATCATGTTGGACCGGACGGCGTCGGGATTGAACCAGCCGGGATGTGGACGCCAGAAGTCGTCGTCGTCGTGGACCCTGGGATCCCAACAGTAGCCTTCCGTGATCCGGTCGAGCCAGACACGTATCATCTCGAATGCACGCAGCCCCGTGCTCCAGTTCTCTCTCACCTGCTGATGCGGGGGGTTCATGGGTGGAATCCACGGACGCCTGCGTATGCCGTCGTGATGAACATCGATGTCCATTTCTGCAAGGATACTGAATAGCTTTGTCTCGATTGACGTTTCTAGATCGCGGGCAGAGGTGCCGTGGTCGGGATAGACGACGGCGCAGGATTGCAAGTAGTCAAAAGCCGCATCGGGAGGTATGATTGTTTTGTTCTCGCGCTCGCCCTCGTCATCACGGTCCTTGAGATAAGGGCTGTGATCGTCGTGATACCGATTCTCCTTGACAATAGGCCGATGAGCCATGTGCATGACAATGAGGCCCCAACGAGGAGGTTCGCTCTCGTCCCGTTCGACATCAAAGGGCCAGAAATGATACGGCTTTTGTCTCATCTCCGGACCATACTGCTCAATCAACTTGTCGGGTCTCTCGAGCGCCAGCCAGTCGAATGTGCCCTCTCGGTCGACATCGTCGGTGTATTTTACCGGGCAGAAGATGTTGACGTCGTCCTGGACCATAACCGGGAGGGAGTCGAACATGAAGCTGAGAGGCTCTTTCAGTGCCCCTGCGAGGACGGGCTGGTCGCGCCTGGACTGCAACACCTGAAGTGCGTTGAAGCGTCGAAGAACCGACTTGGATTCCCTCCATCTCTCCGGTAGGTTGGCGTTGGTGATTTTGTTGTGCCAACGCTTGTCGATCTTGACGTTGCCGGAGCCGGTCGAGAAGACGTTGGTCCGCACGAGATCCATCCTCGGTGTATTGATGACTCCTACCACACGGATACCACACAGAAATGATTCTTGACCGAGGCCAAAGATTCGAAATAGCCAAGTGTGGTTGGAGCCGTGTCAATGGTTGAGCATATTTAGGTCGGGCTGCTTTGTTCAGGGGCGACACTATGGCCGGATGCGGAACACACACCAGCGGCCAGCCTGCGGGGTGCAAGCGTTGACAGAGGATGAAATCAATAGTGCAGGATGAGCGACAAGGTGGTTCTAGACTAGAATCATTCCCGATATGCCTCTGCCTGTCTTTGCATCAGGGACTTGTGCATTGTTCGCTGTGGGATGACCGTCGACTCACTGCAGGTTACGAATGAGAGAACGATTGCTACCTGTCTTGCCCTCGAGATGCCCGCCACAGTAAATGCCCGTTGCAGATGTCCGACCTCCCAGCTCACGAATCAAGATGGATCAGATTGTTGGCATTTGAATTGGTTGTAGATACTCTGTTGAGAATGACCTATGCGACCAGCGACCAGCGACCAGCGACCAGTGACACCTAGCTGCGTGGCCTTGACGCCATGAGCCCAACCACATGCCCATTTGCGCTGCACCCTCAGCCGATGGTCGGTTGTCAAATTCTTCCCACTTCTTGAAAGTCTCGAATCCCAACTTCTCGAGAACTCGAAGGCTTGCCGGGTTCAGGGCACCAACCAGAGCAGTGACCTGTTCGGGAACCTTGCCGTCCTCTGCCTCACCCACCGTCGCAGGATGAACCTCCATCTCGGCAGCCTCACGCGGCAACGCCCAGAAAGCCTGCAGATACGCCACCAGCACTTCTGTCGCCAATCCCTTGTTCCAGTATTCCTTGCGCAGTGAATACCCGATCTCAGGCCATCCAAACCAGAATCCAGATTGGTCCAAGCCGTGAACGCCACAAGCCCCGATGACAGGCGCTTCGGATTCGGGGATCTCGCCATCCTCTCCAAGATAGAGGACGGTAAAGTAGTACGTGTGCGCATCGTTGGGGGCCAAGTATTTGTCGAGGAAGACCTGAGAGTCCGCGATGCACGTATCTGGGAACCCACGGGCCGTGTACAGCATGACCTCGGGCTGTCTGCGCATCTCGTAGATGGCATCAATGTCGGATGCCAAGGGGGCACGGATCAGTACACGGCGAGTCCGGATGGGTGGACGGTCCTTGTTGGGGATGACGGGCCATCGAGGCCGTGTTGTGTTGACCTTGACCCGTGGGGTTTTGAAGATGTTTAAATGAGGCATTGTCGAGTCTGCCACTGTCGTGTCTCCTACGGTCGAGTCTGCCATTGTCGAGTCTCCTACTGTCGTGTTTTCTACTGTCGCGTCTGCCACTATCGAGTCTGCCTGTCGAGAGGGGGTTAATGTCGTCAGACGAGAGGCAATGCAATTCGGAGATGAGAGCAGTGAGTTCGGATTGATTTAAACCCCATTGTCGCCTCCAGAACCACTCACGGCATTTTATGTCCCGGCGGTCATGTCAAGATGTCATTTGTTGGCGCCTTGTTCGGTGCGGAAGGGCGCAGATCATTTCAGCTCGTGCAGATGTACCGGAAGGACTAATTACCGAGATACCCGACCCACCATCGGCGCCGAACACGACACTCCCGACCGACGACACCGACGACACCGACGACACCGACAACATGCCATACGATGCATCCACCTTAACCTGCCAAGGCTGCTAGGCTCATTTGCAGCGTTAATGGTCCACCACAGCCAATTCAAGCAACTGAATCATCGAAATGAAGAAACTACGTACACTGCTCACTGATCTGCCTCGACTTGACCTCGGACAGTTGGCGTCTCCTGCATTTCACTCCCACGGGCCACAATGACTATCTGAACGATGCGACAATGCCCATATCGCTCTGTGAATCGACAATGGGTGCCAAACCTTGATTTCAGTGTAATCCAGCCGAGATAACAGCCGATGTAACGGGCTGCTGCTGCTCTTTCGCTTCCAAGCCATTGAATACCGCCATCAGCTTCACCGGCCGGTTGCGGGATAGCGGGTAACGTCAGGGTTAGCGGTTAGGATCAGGGTGGAAATGGGCAATGTATCTTTCGGTGTGTGTCAAACAAGGTAGCCTCTCTGTTGTGCTATATAGTCGAAGCCGTTGCCGCCGTCTCGACCTGGATCGGCGGACTGCGGGATAGCGGGTAGGATTGGGGTTAGCGGTTAGGATAAGGGGGAATGGGAATTGAATTTCTCGGTGTGTGGTTAGGGGTAATGTGTGACAGGATAGCCGCTGGTTCTGGTGCTGTGTGGCAACTAGCCTCTCGTATAGTCCATCCATTGCCATCTCGGCCTGATAGACACCGTTCGAGAACTCGCGGTCAACGGTTAGGATCAGTGGAAATGGGAATTGTCCCTGCCGATGCGTGATGGGTCAGGGTGCGTAGAGACTGTCAGTCTAGCGACGGAGAATCATGCGCCAATGAATTACAGCCGAGCCAGAGATGTCGCCGACGTCCATGAGGTGGATGAGGTCACCAACGGGCTGTATTGACTCCTTCATGGAAGGACGAGATCTGTACGCTGAATGTGAATGCAGATTACGCCCTATTGTCACCTTGTAGTTACCGCCACTTCTATGCGGCGAAGGAGGGCTGTCCTGGATACTACCCCTGACAGCGTACAGGAAGGAATCAGAACACGTTCACCGCCAACTGTCGCCCGCGCTGACCATAGTCATATCTAGCTATTAACATGCAATATTTGGGTCCATCGCACGGTGGCAAAGAGGCCGACTGCACTACTTCTATGGATTGGCCGTAACAGCTGCTCTCATAGAATTAGGATATCGACTCCAAGACTTGCATGCCGCCTCAGCTCGTCCCGTAGCTGCACCCATTACTGACATGACTGAACGAGTCGATGCGAATCTTGATCGGAGCTGAATTGATTTTAGTATGTGTATGTCTGCGGCTTGTGCGACTTGCCGAACGCACCCGACGGGCAAAGGATACTGTCCAACGGGTAGGCAAGCATATCTAGTCTACGTCGTCCCGTTGGAAGATGGCGTCGGACGGGCTGTCATCAGCCTCATGTGGACATGAATGTAATGTCGACTCCTTTGCAACCTCATAGGCTGCCCGGCTACCGTAGCGACACTTTCCCTCCGGCGCCTCATCTCTCGAAACCGGATTCCTTCTTGTCCGACACAGTTATGTCACCGTGAAGAAAATGCATAAGCTGTTGGAGCACCATATCACATCCCGTCCCAAAAGAGTGGGTGGACCAGTCACTATAATTACATGACGAGTTCTGTTACGAGCGGCCCGTCGCTAGGCTCTCCTGGCTCTCCTAGGGCTGACAGGGGGACCCGCTGGGTCGGCGTGGCCCGAACGAATAGGATTGTGCACGTATTCCAGGAATGGCAATTCCATGATCGTCGGGCGACGCACAGACTGCGCCGGCGTGTGGACCCAGAGAGTCATGACATGTCTCGTCTACAACGTCATGGATCTGTTATGTTACCGTGAAGTGAAGAACGACAGTAATTAGCAAGATGATTTTGCGAGATAGATACAGTTTGCTGGATGTTGATACCGTTTTTTCATTAACTGGGGCCGTCGTTCAGCATCGTTAGTGAAGAAAAACCATGGCTGCGATGACAAGTTTATTACTAGAGTCCAGGTGCTACGAACGAGGTGTTCTTGGCTCCCCGGAACGCGCAGCAGAAACTTCCGAAACTACACTTCTAAGGTCTATAAGGCATGACAGTGTATAGGCTCATGCCCTTGTCCCTTGATCTGCCATCGTGGGTGTCTTTTTGACGAGAAACGATGCGAGAGGGGCTTGGTTGATTGGAATGACGGCGCGCGATCGAGAATGGTGTGTTTTGGTGGGCCACGGAAACAACGTCAAGTGTGGAAGACATAATATTAACACGCGGCACTGCTGTAATGGACTTGGCATGGAAAATCAGACCTGCTGTGATATATCTTTCTCAATACACCAGGTCGGAATTTACATGCAAAACCTCATACACTAGGTCGGTACCTGGTGTACTGGATTTAATATGTAAAAATGGGCCTGGTGTATTGGCCATTTCTCAATACACCAGGTCGAAATTTGCATATAAATTCCGATACACCAGGTGGGCACCTAGTGTATTGAAATTTGTATGTAAAAATGGACCTGGTGTATTGGCCATTTCTCATTACACCAGGTCGAAATTTACATACAAATTCCGATACACCAGGTCGGTACCTGGTGTACTGGATTTAATATGCGAAAATGGACCTGGTGTAATGGCCATTTCCTATTACACCAGGTCGTAATTTGCATACAAAAATGATTACACCAGGGCGCGGCCTGCTGTAATGGATTTCAAAAATTACAGCGGGCATAGATTGCCGTACAGAATTGATTACACCAGGTCGTCGCCTGTTATGTGAAAAGTTTCACCGGCTGTGGTTTTAGATATTTGCACCCGCAGATACGATAAATGCTCGTGGAGGTTAGTCCTATCACCCCGACGGCGTGAAGGCAAGTAGCGAACACTGAATCAATAGCACCCGAGATGAGAACAAAAGTAAGGCTGACATGTTAGAGAATCGACAGCCAGATCGTAGCTCATGCGGGTGCCCTCTACAACTCACTATAGCAGGTCTAAACAGTCGGGATGTTTCACTTGTCCATAGAAATAAGAAACCAAACACCGTTTTATAACTACAGAGCGGCTACCTAGCCTTGCTCTGCTTATCCCGCAGGCATGTCCCTAGAACCCTGACTCAAACACCTCGAAAAACAACGAAACGACACGAGTGTGACAGTCACCTGACCATCACAGTCGAAGTCTCCTGGTTCTGCTCTCGGTTGGGGCACATCTCACTTCCTAACACTTGCCATGTACTCCTCAAGCTCCTTGTCGAGCTGCTCTTTGGTCACTCTGCGCTGGCCACGGCGTCCCTGACGTTCACCACCACCTTGACGACGACGACCACCTCCGTGGTGTCCACGAGCACCACCACCACCAGACTTCTCAATGCGCTTGGGCTTGGGGACGGCACGGATGTTCCTCCCGGCAGCCCGAGAACGTTCGACGTCGGCCCACAGAGACATCTTGTCCCGCTTATGGTAGTAAGCAGGCTTCGCTTTCTCGATGGTGATGGTGTAGCTGTCGATGTCAGGACCCCACAGTCTGGCGGCGGCATTGACCTGGAGTGGATCGCCATAGGGAATGACTGCCGTGGGTGGGTATTGGGTCTGCTCCAAGGTGACTGTGACACGGTCAAAGCCCGGACGCAAGCCATTCTTGGTGTAGAAGTCATCGACCATCTGGACGGCACTCTCGCGTGTTCCATCGATCACCAGGGTGTACGGCTGGGTACCAGCACGAGCCACCTGGCCGCGCTGGCGGTCACCGTTGCCGATGTTGTTGTTGTTGTCGACTGGCATGTCGAGTGGGATGGTGGGAGGCGGCATGACACCCGTGCGGAGGCTTCCAAGGGCGGCGTCGGGAAGCTGATTGACCTTGACCACGTTCGCCGATTCGAGATGCGGCTCGTCCGAGAGGTCCCAGTCCTCAATATCTTCCATTGTCGTCGCAGTTCGTGTATGAATATAGAGTTGTGTGTGGTGAGGGTGCCTTCTGCGGTTGACGATGGTTATGCGAAAAGTAGGAGTTTACGCGAAAAGGTCACGGATAAGGTAGATATGCACCAGCACGCGGAGGCAGACGCGGTACGTAGGTACATAAACTGGGTAGCTAGGTCACCTATCTTTGGGCTGCACCACATTGTAGCAACAGTTGCTGCACTGGCATATCTACAGCCTACCTCATACATGAACAGCGGCCCAGTCTGGAGCCTCTGCCAAATTCCAGCTTGCATGTAATGTGGAAGATTACCAGAAAATCGCGCGATATCTATGAAAGATACTATGACTTGTGACTCTTTGCACGAACCGTAGATTGCCCTGTAGATCATCAGCTCCAACCGGACTCTCCGGCGCCTACAGCTATGTGATCCGTTATGCTTTGCTTGACAACCATACCCTCTGGCTGACGTCTTCAAGCTATCAGTTACGAGTGGAGGGGTAGCTACAGGTATCATCTGCTAGGCAACGGGATAAGTCGATAGGGGTAGTTACTGACCCCAGGCAACTGGTCGAGCATCCCACCCTTGTCCACAGCCTTCATGTGCTTGCTTTTGCTTGTTCATGCAACCCAGTGGCATATTCAGGCTAGACGGCAACGAGCGACCAGTAAAGCTACCTACGCTTGTTGGTAAAACAGCTGTTCATAAACGATTTTAGGCTAGGCCTCGCTCGCAATAGGACAATAAGTAACGTGGCTCATGAATCATTCACGATCATTACTACAGTATAACTATATTGACCTACTAATCGGCAATGACCTCACTGTCGACTATCTACTGGTTGAAACAAAGAATCACCTTGTTGTAGCCTCTCGGTGATTCGAGCTTCCCCTGCGAGGGTTCCAATTTGGTCTTCGAACACCCACATTCACGTCTCAAGCATTGGGTCATCACGTCGGTCCTCGCGTCTCACCTGCAGGCTCATGTCAATGAATTGTCGGGTCAGCATAGCAAGCTCCCGTGCCTGTGCAGCCAGGGCACTGTCTTTCTGGCGGATGATGGCGTCCTTCTCCTGGATGATCCTGTCCTTCTCTTCAATCGTCATGTCTCTCTTCTCGATGATGACGTCCTTCTTCATGGCCACGAGATCCTGCCGACGACGTTCCGCCTGCTCGGCTTCCGACTGCTGTACGCGGGCTGCCCGACCTGTGATATCAGCACCCATGACCTGCTCGTTGATCAGTCGGAGAGTATCCGCCATAGAGACCAGACTAGCCGTGTTGGCCTCCGCCTGAGTCTGGACCTGGTGTTGTGCAGCCCCTTTATCTCTAACCACCCGGTTGAGCTTGGACTGCACCTGTGACAATTGAGCCTTCAATTGCACGATCTCCACGTCGGCAGCCGCCTTCTCTGACCGAGCCTTGTCAAGCTCTCGGCGCAAATCCACGGTCTCGTGGGCCACCTGAATCGGAATGTCGTCTTGGAGCTCCGACACCTGTCGCTTGGCCTCTGCCAGCTCCTCATCGACCTGTTGCTTCTCAGACCTCAACGTATTGATGATAGATCGCTTCGCTTTGAGCTTTCTACGAATCTTGTTACGAGACAGCCTGTGAGAGTCTCTAACTGCTTGCAACCTATCGTCGTAATCCCGCTGCATCGCATCGAGATTTTCTCGATGGGCGTCTCTGACTGCCTGCAACGCCTCTGCATTGTCTTCCACGAGTTCTTGGATAAATCCCTGAATCTCGGCCCCGGACTGCATCGCCTCCTCGGCGATCATGCCCTGTAGCTCGTGCTCGACGAGGTTCTCCAGCGAGCCTTGGATCGTATTCAAGGTCTCACTCATCTCGTCGAGCCGGTCCTCGGCTGCTCCGCGGCCTTGGGTCAAGTCGCGGGACTGATCAGACATCTTTAAAAGAACAAACAAGGTAGACAAGGGGCTAATAAGCGGTTGATTCTATGTATCTAGGTAGTGCATGGGACGGTTGGATCAAGTTTGAACAGATTCGCGACAAGGAGAGGAAAGCGGGAAAGATGGGCAATCGGGTGACTACATGCAATTGATTCTGGTTTTCTATTACATAGGAAACAACTCTGATCGCCCATCTCGTTCCTTCTATGCCGTGATCCCAGGGGAACGTCGTGTATCGCTGTATTGATTGGTGGATGTGGACCTTGAACTGCCGTATGTAGAAAAGCGCTGCCGGTGAGCTTCACACCTCCGACCATGTGCACCGTGGACATGAATTATTATAGCAGGCTGCCCAATGCCATTATTCTCGCATGGGAGAGACAAGGAGGGCAGCAACTTTGAGCGACGACACCATTGAAAGTGTGGCAATGCACATGCTGTAATTCAATGGAGTCATTACAACAGGCATGGTTTTGTATATAAAATCAATTACAACGGGAAGACGCCCGCTGTAATGATATTTGTATGTGAATTGCCGCCCGTTGTAATGGCGGCTGCGGATTACAACGGGCATGATTTTACACACTATAGTCATTACAACGGGCACCCTCCCGCTGTAATGCAATCTGTACCCATGACGACACCCGCTGTAATATGGAATAATCATTACAGCGGTCATGAATTCACATATTAAGTATTACAGTCGGCACCGAAATGATCCGGCTCAACTGCACGTCAATGGGGGAATAGCTGGAACTCGCTCATATGTAAGAAACACCTCTTAAGACCTTGAGCTTCATCGTCGGGTCGAGAAGTGAGGCGGCAGATGGTTGAACTGTCGCAGGTGTAGATTATTCGTTCGGGTAGTCAAATTAAACCTTTGAATTTGCACCGGCTCGACGGAATGATCATCCGATTGGCCTCACTGAACGAAAATATCTGAATCTGGAAGGTGGGCAATATAGCGTGGCACCGACGGCATGGGTAGCAAAGCATATGCAGGATGAAGAGTTGCTCTTCTGAAAGCCCTCTCAGCCCCCCTTTTATTGATCAATATTTCCGAAGCAAGTCCTGTCTCGCTGCCAGACTTTGAGCTGTTCATTATCTTTCGAGCATCACCGACAGCCGTAGGAGATTTCCACGAGCGATTTAATTGTCGGCTAGTACTTGCCGACGTCGGCGAAGTCTACCACATGTTAGTGCATGGCCTCCTTCCCCCGTCTTATGCTATCTCGACGTTATCATCGGTGAGTATGACGCGACTGGCGGCTGGGATCGCACATGGCGTAATTAGATATTGATCATCGACGGCACTGGAGCAGCCTGGGGGATTGACGGACACATAAAGTGTTAAGCACAGTTTGCTATAGCCGGAGACGTCATGAACTGCTGTCACTATTATACCTGGTGTAATTTAAAATCGAGATTACACCAGGCATACTTGCATTACACCAGGTAGCGTGTTTGCAATGGTTTTATGACGCCGCCTGGCCATTTCCGTGACAGCGCGTGCATATCATAGCCATGAATCCTCGTGGGCGGCGATGGTTATCAATGTGACGGTGTGCATCATCTGCTACACAGACTCAGGACCATGCAAACAAAGTTTCTATCATCTCTAGCGAATCCCAACAAGTGTCATGTCAACACGGAATGCAGCGACAAAGATGCAGACAGCTACAGAGGTGGCCTTTTGTCGCCGTCGGGTAACACGATGTTAGTGCCGACCGGCTCGTGTCGTAGACAGGTTGTGGAGGAACGTGCTCAAGTGAACTCGGGATGAAGGGCTTCTTCTAGTCCTGACAATCATTGGCATACTAGGAAGACAAGCCATCTAGATATGGACTGGGAAATGAGGTTACTATATCGCGGCCTGTGCACCACCTGGTATATGCCTTGGAGGCTCTATTCTGTTACAGGTCTGGAGACCATTGTGAAGTGCTCAGGCAGCAGGCAGCATCACGGCTGGGTTAGAAGATCAGCTGGTATTTGATCTATTTGAGTTGTGTTTGGAGCTGCATGCATAACTGCGATAATGAGCTGCTATTTTGGCTTCTGCAGTAATCCAGAAGATGCATCTCTAGCCATTACACGATCTGGAATGCCTGCTCACTCTTGGGTTCGAAACGGCGCTGTTTTTTGCATGGTCGCGGCTCATACTTCGAATTACAACGGGTAAGAATTTGCATACAAAATCCATTACAGCGGGAGATCACCCGCTGTAATAATTATTATATGTGGAAATGGGCCCGTTGTAATGATTACAGCGGGTGGGAATTTGCGTACAAATCCTGTTACAGCGGGCAGCCTCCCGCTGTAATGAATTTTGGATGTGAAACCATGCCCGTTGTAATCTCGATCTGACATTACAGCGGGTTGAAAATCACATACAAAATCTATTACAACGGGAGGCAGTCCGCTGTAATGGTTTTTATATGCAAATCTATGCCCGTTGTAATGCATGCACACAACTATCAACTCAACATTTCTAGTCTCGACGCCTCCGGGGGCGCATCTTCAAGTTCTTATACGCCGTAGCACGTCCTCGAGGTGATTCTGACGCCGGTTCGCGAGATATTCGAGTCCGTGTTAGATGTTTGACATCTCGGCTCGCCTTCAACACCTTATCTATCACGGACTGGTCAAGCTGTCGTGGTCACCGTGTTGAGCTGGACATCTTTACGATGGCGGCATTGTAATCTTTGCTACGGAACAGTACAGTATTGCAAGTCTTTTATTGATGACTGTCTCCAAAGCATGTCCTAGCGTGTTTGGTGTCTCGCTGGCAGGCCTGAAGCTGTCCATTGTGTGTCATTCCATCGATGCGCATTTGAAAACGTCCATCAACAGGGTTCTTGACCACGATGTCAATGCGACAGATCCAAACGCAGCAGAAGTGTCAGAAGGAGGTTCTATTTTCGGACGTTGATATCACAGTGTGGCTCATGGAACAGCATGGACCTTTTGCTGATTGAAAGCAACAGCTGCATCTGCCAACGTTTCAGATGTCATCCCGCATCCTAACCTGTGCGAAAAAAGTGATCTATCTCCCGTTTCCATGTCCATGAGGGTGGCAGTATATTCGACACGCGGGTCGGTGCTTTTAGCAGTAGAACCTGAGTCATATGTTGTGTCCCCATGCACTCGAGTATTTGGTTAAGCCACTCCCAATCGCGATTTGAATGACCGCAGCGCCGGCAGTTTGCTGCAGCCTCCCAGGTGGCTAAACAAGAGCAGATGAAGTCTATAAACGGACCAAGGATGACGGGTGTGACTAGTAAGGCCTGACTGCGCGCCCGCCACGGCATGAGACGTTGCCCAAGTTCGACAATATACATCTGCAACGGCGACGTCGACGAAAAGCATGTGGGAGGAAGAGCGAGGCAATCAAAGCACCATTATTATATTTTCGAAACATTACAGCGGGTGTGAAATCACGTGGAAAAATGATTACAACGGGCCGGCTCCTGTTGTAATCTGTTTTGTATGGCATTCCATGCCCGCTGTAATTTGAAATTGCCATTACAACGGGCCTGGATGTACATACATTTTGCGTTACAACGGGCACCCTACCCATTGTAATCAAATTTATATGTGTTTTTCAACCCGCTGTAAAATATTTTCACCATTACAACAGGCATGAATCATGACAGCAAGCAATACGCCTGCTGCAAGTCCTATCTATTCTTTCGCCTGCTACGGATGGTATTGCAGGTTGCACCATCGTCGGAGTATTTGCGAGATGATCCAGATCGAGCTTCACCGCATGCCCTCGCTGTGTTCTATGCATGGGCGCTCGCTAGCTTGCTGGTCCGATGTGACGCATGTCGCCGCCATACGGGTGGCCAAGATTGCAATGTTCATGGGAATGGTTCACAATCCAGCTGAGCGCATCGCTCCCCCCGGGCTTTCAACACGCGGGATTTCACATTTCTATGTCCCCGACAGAGTTGTATGACCTCGTGAGCCGTCGATCAAGCGGGATGGAGGTAACAGTAAGACCAGCCAGCGCACCATGGAGTGGAATGCGCTCTGGTATCATGCATCTTGAGACCATATTTGGTATGATTAGCTAGTGCATTCCTGAGGCTCATTTCCAAGGCTGCAACCCCATCGTCGCGCATCTAATGCAATCAACGCATATCCCGTCCCTATTGACCAACACTTTGGCTGCTATTAGGGTTAGGGTTAGGGTTAGGGTTAGGGTTAGGGTTAGGGTTAGGGTTAGGGTTAGGGTTAGGGTTAGGGTTAGGGTTAGGGTTAGGGTTAGGGTTAGGGTTAGGGTTAGGGTTAGGGTTAGGGTTAGGGTTAGGGTTAGGGTTAGGGTTAGGGTTAGGGTTAGGGTTAGGGTTAGGGTTAGGGTTAGGGTTAGGGTTA